>JAQFVV010006266.1:2271979-2748939 GCA_028023455.1 Epiperipatus broadwayi | reverse complement strand
AATATTTATGTAGTATATGTAAACAATTAAACTTTGCTCTTCCGATCTCTACATCACTTAAGTATTACTGTTACTTATTTCATCATGTACTAGTATGTGTTCACTCTACTATTAGTATTACTCTAATAGCATAATATAGAAACTAATGCATCTTTATAATGTAATAACAAATAACTGATTATAACTTTATATCTCAATTAATACAATTCATGCTACATGTTTTATCAAATATGCATTACATATATGTACTATTAAATAATAATATTAAAATAATTCATTAATTTCAAATTCATAAAGCATTATATTAGATAAATTCTATGATTCTTTTCTATGTGAAATTATTACTTTACTTTATGTGTTATACTACTCCTTCTTAATAAATTTCTATTTACAAAATATCCTCTAAAACTTATTTAAACTCTCCGGAAAACAATCATCAACTTTAAATAAATACTAATTATCCAAAACTATTTACACTTTCTCATCTATATTCAGTAAATTTTCAATCCAACATAAACTTCTACATAAAACTTAACTTAATTTATCCAATAAAACAAAAATAAAATATAGACTTTTAAATCTATTCCTAACTTGAAATAAAATAATTACTTGTATGAATAATAAATATAATTCTAATACTCCAACATAATAATAATAAAATAAAAATCAAAATTTATTTACGAAAGAATCATATAATTATTTCTAAGCTTCTTATGTAATGTTGTATCGTATTTATATCATAAATTCAAATTATGCATATTTAAATAAAACTGTTACTGCCAATATAATGTGTGTATTTTTAAAATAATCATACATTCATTCAAAATAATATATCATTTAGTTGATCTAAAGAAAACATATTAAATACATCAAAATTATTATTATTATATAATTTTTACCATTAATAATGATTTAATGTACAGTCCATCTTCCAATATTCTTCGGAATTACAGCTTCATAAAATAATTTACATTTACACTTACGATCATTCTTTAACATATTACGTTTTATATTAATTATAAAATAAACTTAGGCAATTAATTATTCTATTACTTTAGTTATTATTTTAAGAAATGTACCTATCTTATTTTTAATAGATTAATAATATTTAATTTTTATATTAGATAAATAAAACAGAGTTATATTACGTGACTCAGCGATGTTTTCTTTTCACATAAAGTTTTTAATCTAGGCACAATTCACTAGAACACATTTCCTGTTTCCGGTCCATCACGTGTTTTTTTAAAAGTTTATGAAAAAGAAAACGTTCTTTTAAAACCAAAATAAAAGTTAATCAGTTCTTTTATAAAAAATATAATAAAATTAAAATAGTTTATCTGATCCGGATGCAGTTCTTAAAGAATATTATTTAAAAGTTATTATTCTTGAATTAGTTTATAATTTATGAAAAATTATCATTTAATTATTTTAAATTAACTGGACGTCCACTATTACTTCATTTCTTAACAAAATATCCAGGTAAGAATAAGCTTCTTTATCTATAAACGACCGCGTTTAAATTATTTCAATATAATAATTTTATTATATTAAGATTTTTAGCTAATTATATTTCAATTGATTGCTTTTTAAAATTATCAACATTCAGTCTTTTAAAATAAAGACTTAACAAGGCAAGCATTTTAAAACTACTTTCATTTTTAATATCTTTACTTAAGATATATTTTTAAATTTATAGCTTGCAAAAATACTTTCTTATAAAAAGTATTTATTCTTTAAAATATCTATTTTCTAATAGTCAATAGTAATTAGCTTTTAAAATTATATACTGTCCAAAATACTACTTTTCTCCATCTGTAATTTTCGAACTAATCCAGCGTTTGTCATATTTCTAGGGTAAAGTTTCCGATATATTTTCACTATATATGATGTTCCCATGACCATTTGCTTGTAAATTGAGCTTCAATTTAGAGACGATTGATAGGAAAATTTAAATTAACACTGCATGTCTATTATTTAAAACTTTTATAGATTATTTATAACGACACTCTTGTAATTTTAAAAAATGATTTCAGAGCGTCTATAAATTTACTTAGCTATTTTCTAATAGCACAATTAACTTGAAAATTCAATCATGAAGTCCCCTCCTAACAATTGAACTGAGCTTTTATACCGGAAGAAACTTCCCATTTGATTGGTACATTTAAACAATCAATTTGCTGGCTTATTTACATATTTACCAACAACACAAAATTAAAAATAAATAATGACTTATTTAATATTTAATATTTATTACATTATTACATTTTTAAAATAATTCTTATCGTTTATTTAAATCCATTAAACACTTTTAAAAAATATATTATTTCACTTGATTTTAATTTTAACTTTTATAAGATTATTTTTAAATAAACTAAATATTTTTTATACGTCATATTTTTAAAACAATATTTTAAAATCAGATTTAATATTCTACATTGATTTATCTTTATTTTATCTCTGATAACTCAGTATTATTTATAAATTTATAACATGATTTTTTTAAAATAGTTTTGCAACTTTATTAGATAACTTCCAAGCATGCTTGTGTATAACATCTGTTCTTTATAACACAAGAAACGCTTATCATCGTCTAAAAATAAACTAACAATTGCATTTTTTAAAATAAATATTTTTTAAATAAATAAGATATTATAATAGATTTTAAAATAATTATTCGATATTATTAAAATCAAATATCAATCTTCTATTTAAGTACTTACAATAATTAAAATATTTATATTCTCTTATAATATTATTTTATCAACAATAAACATATGCATTTAATTTTAACTTGTCTTTTAAACACTTTTAGCTTTAAATACCTATTTATTAAATATATTAATGCAGTATTGATTATGGCCATTTTTCCCAATTATATATTATAATCATCATCATTTAAAATGTCTCTCTTTATATCAGCACAATTTCACATATCAAATACTCATAGATTGCTTTAATTAAACCTTTTGAAATATTACCATAAGCAAAATTAACATCACATATTCAAATATATCTTAAATTTAAAATTTTTTAATAGATTAGCACAAAAATTAAATGGTGACCCATACAAAAGGGCACAATATATATGGTAGTCTGATGATAGAATAGGGCTCAAACTTGATTCTAGACACCTCTTATTATGATTTTTTTATAAGTAGCATCTGGAATGCATTATATTGATAGTTAGTTAAAAAAATAAAGCTGATATATTTATGATAATTTTGTATTTTTATATAATTTATTGCTACAAACTATCTTTAATTGGTATGGTTCCAGGTGCCACATTGAATTAAAAAAAAAAAGACCTGAGATACAATTTTCACAATAACTTCAGTTTTCATCATGTTAGAGCAAAATTGATAGAAACTAAAAAAACTAAGGAAAACAACAAGTCTAAGACAAATAGTGATTACCATTCAAAAAATAAGGAAAAAAGAAATTTCAACATCCAACATAATTATTACTTTATTGTTTGTTCATAATTTCTAATTTATCATTAACTAAGTTTAAATTACATCTTCATTGATAATTTGTTTGTATTCCTCACAAAATTATCTTTCAAACCATATATAATACTTTTTATCTGAGCTAATCCATAGCTTCAGAATCTCCAAAACAAGTCGCATATGAATTCTTCATTTTTATCTTGTATACCAAAAGTTACCAAATCTCAAAGGCATCTATAAGAAAAAGATTCATCCTAATAAAAGATACAAAACAAATCATTTCCAAAAGATGGATATGTATTTGTCATCATAGCAATTGGCTTCTTGTTTATCTAAAACTGGAAATTGTAGGGTACTGTCTGTATCACTGATAAAATGAGTTTCATATCTTCATTTTATATTTTTTTGTGTACATGAGTGATGTTTATATTCTTTATGCACACCAGTGATGCTATCTTGTTATATTTATTGTCACACATAGATATAATTTATTTGCATATAGCTCATTTGTTAACTATAGACTTGAAAATAATGTGATGCAAGATGTGGCAAAACTATTGACTCCACAGCATGAGTATCAAGGCATAGACAAGAATCAGAATTTGATTCTTTGCCTGCATACAATTTCATGTAGTATATGCATAACTATTGTGACTACCAACTACACACACACACACACCATTTGAAATCTCTCTTTATTGGTTTTGTTTGTATTTTCACATGGTACTATGCTCAGTAAATGTTGTGAGTGCTTTATCAACTGCAACCTTTCTGTACATTTGATTATCAGTTTTAAAATTTACATTGCACTGCTCTATATATGTAAATCATTACTTGTTATACAAACATGCAAGAGAAAACACAAATACACCTGGGTCTCTTTTTACACGGACTTATTTAACACAATTTTGAAGTTACGCGATTCATGTTTCACTGGAAGTCAAACTCCGATAATGTGCTATTACTTTAAATAATAAATTTTGCGCACTTATGTTATATTGAAAGTAATAGCACGTTATTGGAATTTGACTTTCATCTTAGTAATTTCAATATTTTCAGTGCTTTATAATAGTAAGATTTTATGCAATAATGAAATTAAAATCATGATTTCCACATTTTATGTATACACACATTAAATTTTACAAGATTATAATGTAAATTTGTTCAAACATTGTGCGTGTTAATTTTGTATTTTAGATCACATTCTGTTTTTGCTTTTTAAAAAAGAACGTAATCAATTATTAATCATTTAGTGGCCACAAGTTTATTTTTAAAAGGTGAGTAATAGCAGTGGGCACAATTAAATTTGACAATTAAAAATTAAAATCTGATTTTTAATTGTAATTAACAATTTAAAAATTACTTACAGCAACTTGAAATTAATGTGATGTAAAACGAAATTTGATTTTTAAACGGAATTGAAAATTAAAGACAAAAATAAGAATTTAATTTTTAGTTGTTAGTTTTAATTAAATTTTTCCACCAGTGGTGAATAAATGTCTTTTTATTATCATAAGATTAAGTTCATAAACAATTAATAAAATAATTGTCTCAAAGATTAATTACTAATTACATTGTCAACAGAAAACCATTAACCCAACATAAGAGTGAACTTGGCGCTAGTTGTATTTCCTCTTGTGAGAATTGATTTTTTACCAGTTGGCAAACGAACGTGTTTTTTGGCAAATAGCGATAATAATTAAAACGTGTATAAAAAAATGTAAATTACTGTACTGTAAATTATGCATAAAAATATATTATTTTGAATAAAATTAAATATTATAGTTAAAAAAAGTTTGTCTTGTATCAATTTTTTTCAAATTTGAAATTTTTTATTAGTCGTATTTTATTTCCTTATTTTTTTTTTTTGCATGCAAATTTTAAAGTAATTTTACGTTGGTGCTTTGCTTTTATGCGAATTTTGAAAAATCACAGTCCACATCCCCCCTTTTTCAATGTAAGTTACGTCTATTTTTGTGCAAATTCATTTGCACATGTTTTCTGAGGAACCTATCTATCACGTAAAATGAGACCCAGGTGTACACTAATACCTTTTGAGAATCATTATGTCTATAAAATAAGATTGCCTCAAGTTTGGATCAGGACACAAAATTACAGTACAAATATTTGAATACAAATTTATATGCTGTATAATATAGAGCATAAAGGATTTAATATATATATGTATATATATATAGTACACAGACACAAAAATATAAATGCAAACAAATTAATAAATTCTACCATTTATCAAAATAATTTTTAAAAAATTAAATATAAAAAATTAGAACTGTATACTTATGATATTCTGCAATTACGTTCACATCCCATTGCAGCCCTTGAATGCAAATATCAGCATATTTTTAATCCACTTTCCTTAGATAGTGAGGATAATAAAAAATTTCTGCTTTATTGCTCTTGTGCTAACTAGAAAATTGACCAAAATATTAAAAAATTAAATGCGCCTATTAACAAAAATATAATAATAGAAAATTCAAATTGTATCCAATTTTTAATTCTGATATATCATTTAAAAGTTTGAAACAAGCAGCAATAAATGCTGGGATATCTGTTGATGCCATGCTTATAGTTTTGTGCAATTTAAAAAAGAAAACAAAACTTCAACCAATCAGCTGTGATGCGCAGATGACAAGCTACAAAGAATCAAGCCATTAAAATGATTCCTTTTTAAATTTATACACCTGGGTCTTTTTTTATGTGGTAGATAGGTTCCACAAAAACCCACATAAAAGAAATCACACAAAAATAGACTTAACTTACATTGAAAAATATGGTATACATTCCATAATTTTCAAAATTTGCATAAAAGCAAAGCAACAAGGTAAAATTACTTTAAAATTAGCATTAAAAAATAAGGAAATAAAGTATGACTAATAAAAAATTTCAAATATTTGAAAAAAATTGATACAAGACAAACTTTTTTTACTAGCTATTTAATTTTATTCAAAACAATATGTTTTATGTGTAATTTATTTTACATTTTTTCATACATATTTTAATCATTATCTCTATTTTACAATATGCGGGTACATTTGTGAACTGATAACAAATCAAATTCATCAGAGAAGAAATATAATTAGCACTAGCTTCAGTCTGTGTTTAATAAGGTACATCAACTGAAAATTTTTATTCATGGCTTAAAGCTGCTCTAAAACTGTCAATTTTTGTGTTATTGTAGTGAATTTATAGTCTTTTTAAAGCTTAAAATGTACCGTAAAGCACTGATTTTTTAATGTTCACTTTGAACCAAAGTGAGCACCTGACAACAATTTTGACAGCTCCAAGTTCTTTGTTTTGATATTCAAAACAAAAATATATAATTAGAGTATTTTTTTCGTATTTTTTTACATATTATAATTTATTTTGATCAAATATGCTGAAAATATAATTATTTTAGAAAAATAGTTAAGATTATTAGTAAAAATTCTTTACTTTTACATGAACGTAAACTGAGAAAAAAATCAATGATATATGCAGCATTTTTTAATAGCTTACAAACATTCTTTTTAGGTTCTTCACTATATAATATTTTTATAATTATAAATAATTTATTTTTGCAAAAACTTTCATTCACTTTCATAATCTGATAAATTATTAATTTGCTTTTTACAAATGAATCTAATATTAAAAACATTAATATATTTTTACTGCTGATTCTGTAATTGACCAATCAAAAGTTTAAAACTTTAATTCACTCAGCCAATAAAAAAATTTTCAGTCTAAAAGTTAATGTTTTTTAGATGATGATTTTACTAATTGTTTATGAAACTCACAATATCCAGACATACAACTATTTAGCTCTCATTGGAATTTAAGAGCTCATTCATAATTCATGTCATTAACAAGAAAATGATTGTCCAATTGATTAAAAAGTTGAAGACTTTCTGAAATCATTTTTGCTGTGAAATCTACAGGTACCACTTCTGTTTCATTATCTTTTTCTAAATCTTCTACAGTCTCTAAATTTATTGCCAAACCTTTTTCCAACAGGCACTTAAAGTATGTAAAATATAATGTGTATATATAAATTGGGGAAATCTCAGTTTTAAGTGAAATATGAACTTCTTTATTGCATAAAAGAAAACCAAGATATTAAGAGGAAACATGAATTGCATAACTTCAAAATCACATTTAAAAAACCACACAAAAAAGACCCAGATGTAATTACTTAAATATTTTAAAGTTTATCTTATTAATGTTCAAAAATTTATTAATTATTTTTGTGCACCATGTTTAACCCATATAAATCATTTTTGCATAGCAAATCTTGGAACTGAAGGACAATAAAATTCCCTTTGAATATTAACTGAATGCATTGCCACACTTGTTCTTATAAGCTTGACAAATATATCACTCCCTCTATTATATAGTAAACTACTGTCATATTATATATATATATATAATAGTAATAATAACAAGTCAGATGTCACATGACATATATAGCTTGCACTTACAAATATGTAAAATTATGAGCATGCTAATAGCTCTAAACAAGCTTTTTTTTTTATTTATGATAAATGCTACTACAAGAGAAGACATTCAAATCATTTTTATAATTTTTTAAGATAAAAATGATTTGAATGTCTTCTCTTGTAGTAGCATTTATCATAAATAAATAAAAAGCTTGTTTAGAGCTATTAGCACAATCTTAATTTTATATATATATATAGTACCATTTTACATTTAGATTAGGGCCTTATATTATGCACTATAAAGTGCTAGTTAATCAAACTATTTAATGAGACTGGTTCATTCTAGTAGGAGTTTGGATATTTCAAGAACATTGTTATATTTCCTGATTAACTTATCTAATATTTTTTATGATTCACATTGCTGGCAGAATCTTTTTTTTTTATTTATTTAAAAGGATGCCAGGGTCTATAGACCTCTGCTTTCATTACATTGTATACCCTAGATTCACAGCAAATAACAAAAAGTAAGAGCAGGAATTACGTTTTCTTATCAATTTATATAAATTTTCCCTGGGCTTAACTCCCTTCTCTAAATTTAATAATAAAATCTAATTAACTAAAATTAAAAATGTCCAATGAAAAGTTGATATTAAATATAAATATTTTATTATGACAAATTAAAATATTTAAATGATAAATTATTAATAAAATTAGAAAGCACATATACATGCTCATTCAGATAAAAATGTTAATCAAATAATTAAAGTTCCTATTTAATACTCTTCTTTTAAGCTTCTTCTAAAAAGCTGTAAATGAAAGTTCCTTGAATAATAAATTAGTAAATGTTCTATCAATATTTGAAATTTGTACCTAATGCTTATAGTTAAATTTAGTTTGCAAACATTTAATTAGACACAAGTTAGAATATGAATATTAATTTACAAGGAAGTTCTGCAGGTTTATGTAGATTGTAGATTATTATAGCATACATATATTTCTTTGGAATGAAAAGGCTTATTGATTTCTTTTGTTGACCATTTCTCTTTTCTGATTTGTAGTAAGGCTAGACTTGAAAGCTTTTTGGAGTGACCTCTTTATGGTGAAAGAAGTTTCCACAAACACTCTAATTTCCCATTCATGACAAAGGACTTGCTTCAGCATATGAGTCATCCTGAAAGGAAGCATCTAACGGCCATTGTGGAAAAAGACAACTGCAATTAGCTCGTTGTCCCTCTGCCCAGGAAGTACGAGATAGACAGGAAAAAACAGCACAACAGACCTTGCTCAAAGTTATTTTCTTCCTTTTATACCCTTGACCAGTTTTGAGATTTCTGCACATATATTCTTATCTTGTTTTATTATCATAATACAAATTGGTAATCTTTTATATTCCTTACTACTTGTTAGTTACAAAGTCTTTTTTTATAAATTATTTTGGCCATCTGTAAGTATCATTTAAAAGATCTTGCTCTGATTGTAATCTCTTGTGTTTAAAATTTCTTTCTTTTGTTTATCTGGATAAACAATCTCTATGCATTTCTATTCCTTCCAATTTTAACTTTAATTAAATAAATCATATCAAACACAAATAACTTTCATTGTACATATTAAAAAAAATAAATTATGCTAACTGCAAAAAAGAAATCTAAATTGTGTCTATTGAACGATTTTTAAATTCTATTTTTTTTTAGCTTTTAAATATTACCAATGCTAATGCTCTTTTACCATATATATACAAATGGTACAATATATATATATATATATATATACCATATATATACAAATGGTACAATATATATATATATATATATATATATATTGTAACAGTATGGTATGCAAAGGGTGACAAGGGATTACATTATCCCATAATTGGGTCACCATTTGTAATGGTGCACAACATTAGATCTGAGTTGTGAGAGAGAAAACCATCATCATCTCTAAATTTAATAATCAAAATTAAATACCAAAGGAATGAGCATGAGACATTAACAAACAATAAGACTAACTACAAGTTTACCCAACATTAAACAAAAATAATAATAAAATCATTCATCTTTATGAACAATCAACACCAAAAATCAAAAGTAAACCTTGTAACTGGATTTCAAAGGGATCCATTATAAACAGGTTAACTTAAGGCATAAATATAACAGAATTATCTAGATGTACATACTTAAATGCTAATCCATCAGAATATTAAATAACAATGCTGAGATACTAAAACATGGTGATTACCATCAAAACCCTGGCCATATAGTAACCATTACTGCACTGCCCAACTATAAACATAATTTCTAATAAAAATAAAATGAAATATAGTTAATGGACTTTAAAGTTGATACCTTTGTACCATCTGAGATTATCATCTGGATGTCCAAAACATCAATATAATCCCAACATCTATATAACTATCTGTTAATCTCTAATCTAGTTCAGGAAGCAAGAACTCTATGAAGTGATAGCAAGAGATAAATAAATATAACAGATAATTCTAAATAATTTTAAATAATTCATAGGTTTAATCTAATATAATTAAATGTCTTTACTAGGATAATTTAAAAATCACTAACTCTGAGCTGTATGGAATGAAGTCACATATATTGGCAATTCATGGAACAGATAGTTGGAGGGATAAGACTTTAACACAAAATATTTTTAAACAATTATTTAATAAACTAACTGATTAACAATAAACAAAAATTAAAACAAATGATAAGATAATATAAAAATTTAAACATTCACTTCATTAAGAAAATATAGTTTCATGAAAATTATAATTAACCTTTAATTTATTAAGTTATTTCTTTAAATAAATAAAAGTTGGGAAAACTACATTTTCAAAATCAAAGATAACAATTTTTACATTAGCTTAATTAATCTTTTTTAAGTTTTGGGAAAAAAATAAATAAATGAAAAGGAAAACATGTTTCAAAATAAAATATTTATTTAATAAAATTAAATATTTTATAAAATTGTTTATATAATTTTGAAAAGAAAATTTGAATGAATTAAAAAAACATGTTTCACAACAAAATATGAAATTATTCAAAATTGGCAATTCTTATTTTTATATAAAACAATTATATATATAAAATATAACTGAAAATACAATGTGCACATAAAAATATCTTTAACTATGGTTTTAATTTTCTTTGAAGTTTTACTTTGCAGTTATAATTTTCCAGTGTCCCTGCTGGTTTTTTTCTTGAAGGTTTCTATACTAAGTATGTGATTAATTTGTCCTTTTTTTGGTATGCAGTATTTTCAGGTTAACAAAACAGAAAAATGTATACATATTATTTGCAATAAATTTTTCAGGCCTAACACACATAGGCACTTGTGTTCTTCACTTTCTGTCACATTTTTCTAGAAAGGCAGGTTACATAGAGGAAGAATGATGACTAGCTTTTACCTAACTTAGCACATGTTTTTATTGTCACAACCATTTTTATAAATAAAACTCATAGTATCTTGTTTAAAACTTTAACAGTTTGAATAAGACTTCCTGTTTTTTTCTGCATTTGAATCAAGAGTTATTGCTCTCTGTGCTAGATTAGAGTATAATAGTTGGTTATATGGGTGTTAAGGTTATGTTCATGTTTTGATTGTCCCAGATGATAATCCTGGATGGTGCAACAGTATCACCTTTAAAGTCCATGCCCTAAGTCTGGCAATGGCTATATAATTGACCTGTTTATAGAGAACTCCTTTTAAATCCAGTCAGAAGGTTGACTGTTGATGAAGATAATATTATTATTTTTGTATAATGCTGGGCAAACTTGTAGTTAATCTTATTTTTTGTTGATCTCTCATGCTCATTCCTTTCATATTTTATTTTGACTATTAAATGTGGGGCTGCTGATGATTTCCCATCTCCTCATAATTCAGCCCTAATATGTTGTGTACTATTACAAATGATAACCCAATTGTGGAACCATGTAATCCCTTGTCATCCCTTCTCATTCTATACTGTTACGAATGGCAATCCAATAGTGTGCACTCCCTTCATATCATACTGTTACAATATATATATATATATTGTGCCAATGCCAAATTGGCACATGTATATAAAATAATTTTGATAAGTTTATCAAAATCTTTCGGAAAAAAGAATTTGAAAGTTACAATTAGTTACGTTAAAGAGGGGAGAGGGAGTTTTCCTATAAAAAAAGAAAAAAAAAAACAAACTAAGAGTTTCATAAAAAGTTAAAATTATTAAAATATAAAAAAAGAAAAATCTCTTTTCATTCCAGTTTATTATAATAGATTATATTAGTGCGTGCGAAGTAAACAAAAGTATGCAGAAGAATAATATATAAAAAAAAAAAAAATGATTAAAGAAATAAAGTTTTCAAAAGAAACACAGGGTGGACGCAATAAAGTATGAAAACAACACTTTTAAAATAGCTACTACTAATCAAATATTCAATCGAAAACACCTATAATTAATCTAAAGGAATTGACAACTTGCCGGAGAAAAACAAAACTCGGTTAATGCCTTTTTTTTTATCGGACAGTCAGTTGGGTTTGAAATTCGTCAGTTTTAGTGTCAGTTTACGAAATGCGGAAAGTTTTGGAAATATAGGCCCAGCCTTTTAGCCAATAAGATCATCAAAACGCCGAGAAATAAGTCGGATAACAACACAGAAACCCTCCGTCCAAACGCCTCCAAGAAGAAACCACGGTTACCATAAATTCTCTTCCAAAACAAAATCTAACCGGTTAGATACAATCCACAGAAGCAGCAGAAGTAGCCCACAAGGAAAAATCAGGTATCTGTTTTATTATTATTTACAAGAGAGTCACCATGTAATCGTAAATATTGAAGATTAACATTATATGAACTCTATCATACATAAAAGGAACTATTGATGTGTGTGCTGTTTCAAATGTTTTATGTTATTATTTTTTTTTTTTTGCAATGAGAGTTAATTAAATGTCTAAGATTATGTTGCCTTGTTCATGAAATATCCTATCATATGTTAATTTAAAAAAATGTGCGTGTGCGAAATTTGGATTTATAAAATGCGTTTATGTTGGTTAGTAAATTATATTTAAACTTAATTGATGTTGATTGAAATAAATTATCTTTAAAATTAAACTTGATCTGTCGGTCAATTCTTTTTAGCAATCTCTTATAAACGATAAATATCATTGATTAAAATCAGACTGGGCTGGTTAAGGGAATTGTTTCAAGGCTGGATTATGAGCCTACTAGAATATGTTAGTTTCAGACTAGTGGGGGTTTACAAAAAATAAAGTATTTGGATGGTAGGGGTTTGAATCTAGCAGCGAGATGGATTGTTGATAGTTAAAGCTATTAATAAGATCTCCCATTTGCTCAAAGTGGGTTCGTTCACCTAACTTATAATATTCTGAATGTATTGTGAAGGAGTTTGAAACCGGCCAAAACTTAGATATACGTATAAGTAGGTGGTTTCAGCGGTTCGACCCGGTACAATATATATATATATAATGTAACTTCTGTTCTCTTCACTTATTCACTTTATTAGATTTATAAATGCCCAGGCACCAATTCTATACAAGATAGAATAAAATTTATAATTGTAAATTGCTTTTAAACTTATTTAAAAGATTCTTATATTGTAATTTTTCTATGGCTTAGCTCAGTTGAGGTTATAGGATATGGTCTTTATATAAGATGCAAATAAAAGTAATAAACCATTTATGGATAGCAATTCTGTAACACTAATTTAATCATATGCCACACATTTATTCAATTACAAAACTATTGTAAAATCATCAATTATCATATTTAGTATAGGATAGATAATGATGAGGGCCGGGTACCTTTTATATCCACATCACCATCTATTCTAAGCAAAGTAAAATATATTATTGGCATTGTAATACTGAGATTTATCAACTCCAGACAAATTAACTAAAACTTGACCTATACTGGCAAATTTAGATATTCTAGGGCTATGTTATATTAAGCATGTGTGTGTGTGGAAATAGAGAATCGAACATATATAATCAATCAATTTATATGGGCTATTAATTCAATAAAACATTTATTAGAAATTAAAAGACAAAATAAATAATAAATAAACAAAATATATATATATTATTTTATGCACCTTTCTAACCAATTACATTTCTTCTACAGTAAAACCAAAATTGACTAATATTTAATATATGACTCATATATTTTTGAATATGTGTGCTTTTATAATATCATAAATACAATGTATTTTTAAAACATACTTTTATTAGCTTATTTATAAAACTTAGATGATGCCATAAATCAATCAACTTTTATACATATTATATAAAAATTTATACAACACTTATCTGTTATAATCAGTGTATGTCTTCTAACATTAACTATACAAAATAAAGAAAGGCAGGGAAAAACAATAACCAAACACTTATACTTACACTTATATATGTGAGGGTTAAATAATATCTCCAAACTCAATCTAAATAATCTAATTGTCCCTTGACCATTTCTACCTCCAACTTATAACAGACAAGGTTTTAATTCTTTATTTTTTTAAATAAACTTCATTAACGAAATCAAAGCATAATAAATACAATTTTTTTAAAATAATAATTTATAGCATCACGCACACATCCGAATATCTATAATTACCTATAATATAATTTCTAGATCATACAAAATAATAAATTATCATACTATAATGATATGAAGTTACATTGTTTTGTTTTTTTAAAAGAAAACAAAAAAAAAATTGGTTGTACATCTGTTGTAATCAATAACGAAAAATACTTATCAATTTCAAAGACAACAGTAAATTATAACATAAAAAAAAATGTCTATCTGATTGTTAAAGCATAATTTGTTAAGAATGACAATAGTCTTTTTTTTATCCTAGAATTTCATGATAGGCGTTATAATAACATTTGCATGCATTGGAATTATTTTATTTTATATGCGTGAATAGCAAAGTTATACAGTATAAATTATCTTCTTGATATAAGATTAAATAGATAAACACTTTCATTTTAAATTTTATATTGCAGAATATTGATAGAAAATTCTTAAAATTGAAAATCAAGCATTTAATTATAGCGTTTAATAAGAAAATTTTAGCTAGCTTTATTTTAAACAATTTTATCATTCTGATATTATATATTTTTAGTAATATTTTAAAACAAATCATAATTACTTAGCTTACATATCATCCAGGCATTTTAAAGGTAGTGAATATGGATCATCACTTGACAGAAATTTGGAGCTGGTTTCCCTCTGGGGGGGGGTGTTTATCTACTCATTTTTATATTATTCCAGTAGTATAATAGAAAATTCTCCACAGGTATATTATTAGAATCCTTGCGATGTTTTTTTTTTTATATTTGTTCTAATACTCTTAGAGAGTTATTGATTCTTTTAAGTTTTTTTTTACATCTTCTTCCTTGGAATTTTTTTACTTTCCTTCAAGTTTTTAAAAAAAAAAACTCTCTGTCTTTCTTCACTCATGCCCTCTGTGTTTTTTTATTATTACAATCAACTTTGGAAATGTGTCAGAATAATAAATAAAATATAGGAAAGAAAATTTCTAATTAATAATATATCTATGTTTCTGCTCATTATGACATGTAAATTTTTCTACTACATACAAACATCCCTAATATTATTCATCCTCCTCTTCTACTACCAAACATATATAATCCAAAACTCTACCAATCAATACACCCAATTAAAGTTTTAATTTTTTTAATCCTAATTTTAACTAGCAAATTACATCTCAATTCATTTTTCTCAGATAATTATCTTTAGCCATTGCTAGCACAAATGTGAACTTCCCACATTTCTTCCTGGTGCCAACCTGGAAGGTCACAATATATATATATATAATATTATAATTCGATGCCTATATTTCTTCAAAGCAATATATGTAATTATATAATTGAATATTTATAAATACAGTAATAGTTGAAAGCGCTCCTAAGTGGATATAATTTTTAAAATATATCTGATTACTGTATTTATAAATATTCAATTATATATATATATAAACATACTCAAAGACTATATCAATCTAATGTCAATGACAATAGAAACAATGATTTACGAGCTCTCAAATGAAACAATATGGTGTAGTGATGAAATGGTCTTCTTTTCATTTGCACTGGTATGTGATGGAAATTTAATTTTGACATTTTAATAATTCTATTATTTGGATATATATTATGACATTAACAGGTACAATTTATTTTATTATAATCTCTAATTTAACTCAATAGATAGTGATGGTCCATTATGCTGGAAAGATTATAAACTCATGACTTTTTTAAAATTTACAGCTTAGCACTGTTTCCAGCCAAGTTAGTCATATTCCTAGAATTAATACAGGTGTATAGAAGATAGTAAGTTAAATAATACATAGATTTATACATTCAAATATGCTATTTGTTTGATAATGTGATGCATGAGTCTTTCTTGCTTATAATGTGGATGTTATTTGCAATATACCAGATCTCTTTATATTTTTTTTTCAATAACTATGATATTAAGCAGATTGAAATTGTGACCTGAATCAATCTCATGTTCTAAAAATATCTACATTATGTTGAGGTCTGTTTTGGGATGTTTGTATATATATTTGTGCTGCACTAATCTTGTAGCACTATTGGCATGAGACTTACCATAGTAAATTGTTTTGTAGGTTAGTTCATTGCATTTAATTTTATAAATTATTTGGAGATAAAGTCTGTAGGTAATTTGACTTTAATGTTGTTCAGAATTTGCTTGAGAGTAGGGAAGTGAGGGTTCTAAAACTAATATTGAATTTGTTTGAGCAGATTGTCTTCATGTTTTTAGATGTATTTGGTATGAAAGAAAGGTCGCTCCATGCATTAATGTTGTTATTGTTCACATGCCTATATTTAAAGAAAAATAAAATTTTTGAGAAGCTTTATTTAATATATAATGATCATACCCAGAAATAACTAGGTATTTTATATAGTTTAACTCTCCTGTATTGTGACATATTTCTTTGTTCTCACTTGCTTTAGGCTTTCAACTTTCACTTTAATATTAACCATTATTATTAATCTGAATGTAATAAATTTGATCTCACTTGATAGATATTTTTGTTTAGAAATTAAATAAAATTTAAAAAATATTTGATTTTTAGAATTATTTTAAAAATAAGATTTTAATCAAAACAAATTGCAGTTTCATCAGCAAATTTCAGGAGTAGATTCACTTTGCAAAATAAACAAAATCTTCTGTGTTTGATGTTTGTTTTAAAAATCTGAATGAATTCTTTTTAATATCTTGTAAATCAATCAAGTTATGTTTTAAAATTTTAATTTTTTTTGTAATTTTTATATCTTTAAATGTTATAACAAACTGTTTAGTAACAACATTTGTAAAGTTATATTTCCCGCAGTCATCATCTCTATAGTAACATTACTCAAAAGAATGGAATGTTTTATATTTAAAAATAAAACATTTCTGTAGCAAATAAATATGCAATAATATATATTTTTAATTTCTAATAATTATTACACATTTACTATACAAAAATAATCATAACATTTCCAAAAAATCAAGTTTTAGATGATCAAATATTTTCTTGAAGTCATCTCACAAACTTTGCAATCGCCAAGAATACAATAAGTGCTTATCATTGCAGATCTTAGCATAGTTTGAAATTATCACTTTTTTTTATTGTCCTTACATCTTAAGAATTTTTTTGAAATTAAAAAATTAAAAAAAAAAAAGAATACATAAATTTTAAAGTTTGAAAAAAAATGATTCACAAAATTTCTCAGCAGATGGCAAAAAATGCAATCTTCACTTCAGATCGATAGAATATAGTAATAAAAATTAGCAAGGTTGATTGTTGTCTCTCATCTGCTTCAACCCCCCCCCCCATCTCAACCAAATGTTGAGCTACACTAAAGACAAATCATCTCCAGACCAGGTTCTCCAAATAATTTATAAAGTTAAATGCAATGAAAGAACCTGAAAAGCAATTTACTATGGCAAGTTTTATGCCAACTGTGCTACAAGATTAGTGCAGTACAAATATATATACAAACATGCCTAAAAGTCAATATTCTTACAAAATGAGATTGACTCAAGTCACAATTTCAATCCACTTAAAATCGAAAAAGAAATTATAAAGTGTCATGGTTTATCGAAATAACATCCATGCACTAAACAAGAAAACTACATTTAAATTATAAATTTATGCAGCATTTAACTTATAAATTCTATCTTTTCTACACCCATATTATTTCTATAAATATGACTGACCTGTTCAAAAGCAGTGCTAAACTGTAAATTTTAAAGAGTCATAAATTTATAATCTTTCCAGCATAATGGACCACCACTATCCATTGAGTTACAATTTGTAATTAATTTGTAATTTAGTTTATGCATTTAATTTAAATATGGGTGTGCGCAAATATAAAATTTTATATTGTTGTTAAGGAATTTTTTTCTTAGCTATTTGACTTGTGTTTTTTTAGATTTCTAAATTTTCTTATTCTTGAAACTTAATTTTAGCATTATTTGTTTATAGTTTAATTTTTATATGAATGATTTAATTTATTTCATTTCTAAAATTAATTTCATTATACAATTACTTGGGACTTTTTCTTTGGTTTAAGAATTTTAAAAGTGATATATATAATATAGGGGATTTGAACACAGACTTTCAAGCTTTCTTCAACTATCCACTCTGTCTCATATAACTGATATACCTGACCACACACATGTGAAAAAGATAAATGATCTCCAGTGTATGTATTTTGTGCTGAACCAGCACTCATCAGTTGGTCCAGGTCATCATCTCCCACACACATATATATAATCAATGCACAGTTTATGTTAAGATAGTAAATCACTCTATTCCATCCTTCAACTCTTTAGCTGTCTATACCATTGAAAATCCATTGATAATACACCCAAATCCCTTATTGATGCCAATATTCTTGTCATGCCCATATTGACCTTAAGTCACTCTGACCCCTCATGTATAGGACTACTTCTGTGTATTTGAATAAATAAAGTCCTATACATAAAGGGTCAGAGTGACTTAAGATCAACATGGGCATGACAATAATATCAGCATCCACAAGGGATTTGGGCATTCCATCGTCCGCTGAAGAGTTTGAGGGTAGAGTAGATTGAAGCTTGTCCATTAAAGTTTAAAGATTTGCTATCTTAATATAAACTAAGCACTGATTATATATAGGTGTGTGGGGGGGAGATGATAATCTGGACCAAGTGATGAGTGCTGGATCAGCACAAAATGGGTATAATTGAGATCATTTATCTTTCTCACATGTGGGTGGTCCTGTATATCAATTATATGAGAAAAAGTGGATAGCTAAAAGGAGCTTGAAATTCTGTGTTCAAATCACCTATATTACTTTCAAACTCCAAGTATATAAATTATGCTTGGATTTCAAATATATATATGGTTTGTCAACGCTCGATATATATATATAAAGTATTAACGATTCTTTTTTAAATTAAAAGCATTAGATTTAAATAAAAGCTCTTAAGTTAATAAAATTAAAATATACGTTAAAAAAATATTTATATCAGTGGATGTTAATTTACCTTTTTTAAAAAAAAAATTTTACATCTTTTTTCTCATGAACCATGATGTGAAATATTGGGGGGGGGGGGTGCATCTATCTATCAAACATATTAGAGACAATAATCAAATTGCAAATTTCCCACTGAAATTTATTCAGATTATATACAATCTTTGTGATAATATAACAAAAAATAATTTTCACATGATCACCATTTCTGATGCTTGCTTATAACTGTTATTAAAACAGGCAAAAACTCTCTATGCGTATTGCCACCCTACAAGCTAGAGTAATGAATGGACGCCTTCCAATACTTATAGTGAGCTTTTGCCTGTTTTAATAACAATTATAAGCAAGCATAAGAAATGGTGATCATGTGATGTTTATTGGCTTAAAACCAATCCTGCCTAATAGGATATTGGTGGCTATGGTTATTAAAGTACCAAAGACACCAAAATGTATGGGTACTGAACTGAGTTCAGACCTATAATACTATATAAGCTGATGGGCTTGAATTGAAAATATTAAGATGTTTTCAATTTAAGACTCATAGTTTTGTAGTTAAGTAGAGATAAAAGGTGGCTGCTGGGGGTTGCATTAGAACCTAAGATCTAGGTGTAGTGCTCTCAGATCCAAGGCTCCCACTGAAAAAGGCCACAGGCCAGAAACTAGTCTGGAAATATTGGATGAGTAGGCACTAGATGGGGATTTATGCACAAGCTTTCTGGCATCCATTGATTACTATAACTTGCAGTGTGGCAATATGGGGCCATTTGCAATAAAAACTGATTAACTATGTATAATTTTTTTTTCATTTTATGACAGCATTTGATGTTACATGTTTTAAGATAGAATTTTTAAATCAAAGGAATTCAAATCAAAAACACAAACATCATCTGTTTGAGTTTTGGATAGTTGGTTTTTCTTGACCATTTAAAGAATTTCCTGTACAATGTTGTTAATGTTTTAATGCAGTTTATAAAAACTTTGTTTTAATAATGTAATGTATTTCAACAGCTAGTAATTTAAAAAAAAATGAATTAGATAGTTATCAATTTGTGCTTATGAATGAATTTTAATATTTTAATGATTTTGTAGATAGAAATATAGACTTGGCTTGTAAGTTGTAACTAGTTTTCATTATTGAAAATATCGAATTTTTTATTATATTAAAATAATCATTTCACCTAAATTAACTGAATATTGCACAGATCATCATCATCAACTATTATCAATCCACTGCAGGATAAAGGTCTCTCCAAGTTCAATCCATCTTCTTTGATCTTTAGCTTCTCTTCTTCACATCATCCCTGCTCACTTTCTTATTTCATCCATCCATCTCACATGCAGTCTCTTTCTAGGTCTTTTACAATCTCTTGAAATCCAGTTTAAGATTTCAATTGTCCATCTATTATCATCTCTTCTAGCAATATGTCCAGCCCAACTCCACTTCAGTTTTTAAATTTTTTCAATGAGGTCAGTAACACTTGTTTGTTCTCTTATCCATATATTGCATTTTTGATGTCTTCTTGTTACTCCTAATATGCATCTCTCCATACTTCTTTGAATGGTCTGAAGTCTCTGTATTGTTCTTCTATTAAATGTCCAAGTCTCAAATTCATAAGTAAGAACTGATAAAACACATTTATTAAAAACCTTTCTTTTCAAACACATAGGCATATTTTATTTTAGTATAAAGTTATTCCTACCAAAAACACTTCAACCAAGTTTAATTCTATGATTAATTTTATCCATTATGTTTCCATATGTATTAATAATCTGATCAAGGTATTTTTAGCTGTTAACTTCTTCTAACTCATCATATTATCCATTATGTTTCCATCTGTATTAATAATCTGATCAAGGTATTTGTAGCTGTTAACTTCATCTAACTCATCATAATCACAGATATTTACTTAATTTATTATATGGCAGTGATATATGGACTTTTTATATTTTCTATAATATTTTGAATGTATGATAACAAGATTGTAAAAACAATTGGTAAGTTCTTGAGAAATATTTCTTGAGTCTAATTTTCACTACATCACTGTCATGCAAGGTAGGACTGGTTTCTATCTATTTTTAATATGTTGTGAAGAGATGTTGTCATAAACACATGACCAAAAGCCATGAAAAAGATGTATTACACTAAAGAAGTATTATTCATTATTGGATAATCTCTAGTCTAATGAATGACTAATAAAAATTATTGGTATGTTCTTCAGTTTGTTGAATATGGAATCCGTTACTGTAAAGATAGCAACAGACATTTTAAAAAGCATTTTACATTGAAGTTGATTATAATATTTTGGAAGAGATTGTCCCAATTTATATTATAATGGCAATCTCAATGTCACTTAAAATATATACAATTGTGATTTATTTTATTGGAAGAATATACATGAGAATACAATAGTCAAGATATTAATTGTAATAGATTAATGGAACAGCAAGATATATGTGGACATGTTTGTCAGTCTAAGATTAGTTTGCATAATTATAATAAAAATAATTTTTAATATTTTGTTTTTCTTTGTTAACTATTTTTTTATCGTTTTCTATCTGGACATTCTTATTTTGGAATGGTTATTAAGGATGATATGGCTTTTAATAGTTGCCTATTAAAATAATTCACTTGTAAAATATAATTTAATCCCTAAAAAATTTTTAATTCTTAACTCTATTATTGAAAATAGATTCTTTTTGAGCATTGAAATAAAATGTGTATTGTATAAGCTACTGGCAATGTAACTTCTTATAAGGCCATTTTAACTTGACAGATCTCAAATTCATGATTAATTACTTTTAAAAAATCATTACCATTACATTTATTACACTAAAATTATGATAGCCTTCTTTCCAAAGGCCAAACAATATTAACTATACAAAAAGAAATTAGATAAAATAACTTCATATAATGGGGAAAAAGTATATAGTAGTTTATATTCTCAGAAATGCATGTTAATAGTAGTGGAAGCAATTAAGCTTGATAAAAATCATCTCTTAGATCAGCGGTTCTCAACCTGCGGGTTGCAATCCCTTTGAGGGTTGAACAACCCTTTCACAGGGGTCGCCTAAGACCATTGGAAAACACATATTTTTAATTCATAATAGTAGCAAAATTATAGTTGGGGGTCACCATAGCATAATGAACTGTATTAAAGGGTCACAGCATTAGGAAGGTTGAGAGCCACTGTCTTAGATGGATAGAGATAACAACAGTAATTCAAAATAAATATCTTAAATAATAATCATTTGTTGCATGTAGTGAAAGACTAGTAATGATAGTTAGAAATTTGATTCAAAATACTTAGTTCTTAAGTCTGTCACTCTACTGCTGAGTTAACTGCACAGGGTAATAAATACATCAAAAATGCTAATATATCAACTCAAACTACCATAATAAAAGCTATATTAATCTTTAAATAATATTAATTTTAATTTAAGAAGACTAATGCTTGGTTATTTATCAACACTTAAAAATTATAATTTAGTATGTATTAAAAATTTTAAAACAGGCAAAACTCTCCATACAGTAGTGCCACTCAGTGCAAGCCGGAGTAATCAATGGATGCCAAAAGGCTTTTGCATAAAATCGCTATCTAGTGCCTACCCATCCAATATCCCCAGACTAGTTTCTAGCTTATGACTTTCATCAGTGAGGAGCCTTGGAAGCACTGCACCTAGATTTTAGAATTCTAGATAGAGATTTTATGCAAAAGCCTTCTGGCATCCATTGACTACTCTGGTTTGTATTGAGTGGCACTACATTATAGAGAGTTTTTCCTATTTTAATAACAGGTATGAGCAAGCATAAGAAATGGTGATCATATGATGTTTAGTGGTTATTAAAATTTTTCATGAAATTTATAGATGTAGATAAAGAAAATGTAATAAGATTTTTCATATATACTTTTAATAACTAAGCAATCATTCAATCAAAATCTGGATCAGAAACAGAAATCATATCACGCTGCTAATAGTACTTTTATTTCACTTATCCCTACAAGCCAAGAATAGACCTATTCTAGATTATTTTCTTGACTCAAATACAGGAGATAATGTAAAATACTTTATATACATGAAAGTTTAAATTTTTTTCCAAATACTTTCCCACTCAAATAATCCACTTTAATAAAGAGCTACACACAACAATAAAATAATTTCACAGACTTTATAGACATATATTGAAAACTTAATGAGACTTTTTATGTATATTTTAAAATTATAGATCAGGCTTGGAACTTAGCAAGCAAGCAAGTAAAAAACTGAAATTACATCATTCAGAAACAATATTTTTATTTGCCGTATCATATAAAGCAGGAGTGGACGCATTTCTAGCTTATCTACAACATTTTGATAGGTTACTTGTTTAATTGGTCGATGTCTAATTAAAAAATATACATGGAAAATCTCAATTTGCTCAATCCATATAACTCTTCATGAGAGAGAATTGCTTGTTTGTGGAAATATTTGAAAATTTATATTACTTTAAATTGTCATCCATGTTAAGGATTAATGTCTGCACAAACTATCTTATTTAAATCTAGAATATAACTGAAAATAGTTCCATTTTTGGCTGATAGGGGTCAGACAAAAAATACTGTTAATAGGTGACTTTATTGTTTAAGAGCTCTAATTTAAAATATATATGGAAAATTTAATTAAACTTTCAAAATTTACACATAAACATGCCCCCACACACATATGTGTATTATACATTACATATTTGATATTTGGTAATTAATTTAGCAGGACTTAAAATAAATGTAAATAAACTCTATTTGATGAAATTTAATGATTATTCATATTGAAGAAGGCTCTTTTTACATCAGGGTTCAATTAGAAGTCCACCACTATTAATATCATTTATTAAAATTGTCATGCTTATAAGAACTAAGAAGGCATATATAAATATTCGTTTTATATTTGCAAGTTATCTTACAAAGAGAATGTCGTATTGATATAAACAGCCTTTCAAAATATATTACTTCTTATGTTTAAATGTATATATAATTCTTTTGTTTATGTATGCATGTATGCTTTTTCTTTATTTTACTTAGATGAATGCATTTTTGATAACAAGCACCATAAACGTAACTCTCTAGTTGTGTTTATATTATTTCTATCTGCTTTTTATTGGTAGAACTTTGATGGCTAGTGTGATCTAATCAATTTATCTGTATGTATATATATATTTTCCAATCAAATTATCTGTATATATATATTTACTATAATAAATTATACATGGATGAAAACAGATATTTCATTTATATCTGTAACCCCTGAAAATGTTCATTATATATATATTAATTTAAAAACTTTAATAGAGTTTTAACAGTAATTATTGAATGTAATAGGAAAAAAATCCCGTATATTGATGATTGTTTATCTTTTCAACATATGTGTGATCAGTTGGGCCAGCAATATGAGATGGCTTGGAGAGTTGAGGGCCGTGTGAAAATCTGAGTTCGAACCCTATATATTATATTAAACTAGATAAAATGTGAGCCAATAGGAAGCAGTATGTGAGACTTATATTAAAGGTGTATGTGTAGTAAACATAAGTTATAATGAGATAATCAATGTTATTTTATAATAAAGTCAAATTAAAATATAATAAGGTTAAAATTATAAAGAATGGATTTTGTCACCATATGTATCTAAATTATATTCAAAAATGGAAAAAATGGTTTGCAAAGAATTTAATATTGGATGCATATCTCCTCTGTCTTTACATAGATTGATAAATAATATTGAGGTTAGAATAAATTAGGCTAATGAACAGCAAATTGTACCTGATAAATTAACTATTTACTGAGTAAAACTAAGGATAGTTTGTCTATAAGATGCGTCACATTTGGCAATTAAAAATATCTAAAGCTAATTCACAAATTAATTTTGTTTTCTTTTGTCATAATAAAAGCATTGCTACAAACTTTCTGGACACAGATCTACAACATATCCTCTTCAATTAAATTCACAATAGAACCAGAGCAAGAACAAAAATTGGCATTCTTAGATGTTCTTGTGACAAGATTCCCTCATGGCAAAATCAAAACTACAGTTTACCGAAAACCTACACATACAGGAAAATACCTAGCCTATACATCTAATCACACCAGAAGCACAAAACATGGAGTTATACTATCACTATGGAACAGAGCAAAAGAAGTTTGTTCAGAAACTGGTGATTTGGAAAAAGAAAAGATCTATAGAGAACAAACTCTTATGAAAAATGGTTATCCATCAGCTGTTATTAAGAAAACATTAAATAGACAGCAAAAAGAACCACCAAGAGAAAAGACAATTATTGGTACTGTAGGGTACCCATACATTACAAGAATAGCAGACAAATTAAGGAAAATATGCATTCAATATAACATCAGAACAGCTTTCCAGAGCCATATTACACTATGAGGAATTCTAACATCTACAAAGCCTAAGCTTGAAACACTGAAAAGAAAAAAACTGCATCTATGAAATACCATGTAAATGTGTAAGAACATATATTGGTGAGACTAGCTGTCCCATTCAAAAGCGCTTGCAAGAACATAAACTGATGATTAGAATAGAGAAAACAGATCTATCTAAGGTAGCAGACCATGTACAGACCAATGAACATATGTTCAATTGGGAAAATACAAAAATATTGGGTAAAGAAGAAAAGATACAAAGAAGAAAATTTTAAAAAGCTGCTCACATGACAATGGCAAAAAATCCATAAGCCAACCTAGTGTGACTATACATAATGTATGGAAACCACTGAAGCAGTCAATCTTAGCTTAAGATTGAGCTTTGTGTTTCCATCTACTAACCAGTATTCAAACCCTATATCCCATCCCGCTCCTTTTGTCATGTATATATATTATAACGATCGAAATGCAAGTGAAGATCGAATCTAACCGCAAAAACAATATCTGCAACTACCAGGGCGCCATCTAGGCATTTGAGCCTAGAAAAATTTATGGAGTAGGCAGATACGTGCTGTTAAGATTCCACTTTATTTAAATATTCCGATCGTTAGCCCAAGTCACTAGCTCAGCGGAGACGCAGAGATAAAAATCTATATCTTAAATATAAATAAATAAAAGCCACTGCCAGAAATTAACACATAAAAATATTTATTTACGCACATATAAAATAACATTAAAATGTTGAGGAATAAGTTTAACATTTTAGATTGTTATATTAACTTTTAATTTTACATTTAACTAAGTTTCAATGAGTTTAATATTTTATTTAGATAGTCAAGTATGAATAGACTACATAGATCTGCATTTGAAAAGAAAATATTCTTCCCTGATTTAACCTTAGGCAACAAATTTCGCAACCAAACTGGCGCCAATCCATCTGATACATTCATGTATTCAATGTAGCATGATACGACAACACAAAATACTATACTGTCAGGAAAGTACATCTGAACAGTAAGTAGAATTAGAGAAGACATTGACTCTCCACCAACAGGAATGTCACATCTGTTGGCAAGTAGAACAATAAACAAAAAACTCCATAGGAATGGACTGCGGTCTTCTGCCGACTTACCAACCCATCCATAGGCAAACAGAAGGTGTGTGGTGTATATATGCAATCCTGCCCGAAGCGGATCTCATACTACATCTACTAATTACACAAATATATCCAATCCATTGAGCCAATTCAACTACGAAACGAATAACCTAAGATTACCCTCCCTTAATATAACTTTACAAAACTATATAGCCATTCACGCCCGACTTAAATTTAACATTTAGATACATTCGCACAAATGCATTTTATAAAATTTGTTTTAAAATGTTGAGTACAGATCAGCTGCACAGATTCCACAGTCAAAAACATCCCAAATTAAACACAACCGATCAAAATACAAAGTCATCGATAAACATCACTTGCATAGGGAATAAACAAATCCCATTAGCATTCATCGTAAGATGCTGCAGTGATATTGTTGACCCATATATTCTAATCGAATGTGAAAACCACAACATAATCAACCGCTAAAGAATCTATGCAACGTCTATACCCAACCTAAATTTCATCATTTAAAATTTAAACAATAAACACTTTATACAATAAGAAAAAAAAATGGAAATGATTTTTATCAATCGGAAAACATATAAAATTAAACATTATTAATTTGATTTTAAACTTAAAAAAGTCAGATGGAAGTTCATAAGCTTGAATGAAAGTTCTTAGTTATTTTTAAATTTATAGTTCATGTCAATATAGCTTACGGTAGAAGAGTCCAGGTTCCTGTTTTTAATTCCCGCGACATCTCCATTGGAAGATAATGTTCTGGAGGTAGCATTAGCTGGTTCCATTCTTGTATCACAGTCTTTTCATTTTATAATTTTTTTAACTAGAGAGTGTGGTATGTGTGTCCTACCACCACTCTCAAACACATCACGCTGGAACTGTCCGAAAAAACTGTATTTCCCTTTTTATATTAATCCACATGGATTGACTGAACAAAGACGTCACTAATCCAAATTTTCGTTCGGGTCCGGGCTGAGGCTTGGTGCTTCCATTGGTCAAGCTAATTTCTTTTTATTTTCTTATCTATCTTTCATCAGATCATTTTAATTATACAAGAGCCCAAAGCTAGCTTGCTTTTCAAACAATTTATAAACAATCATTTCCATTTAAAGATTACAAGAATTAATTAATACCTGTTTTTATTTTTAAATCTTGTACTTTTTTTTATAAAAAAAGTACGTTCAAATACTTATTTGTTTTTTTTTTTTAAAAATATTTTTAAAGTTTGGCATCAGTGCGAATGTATATACGTTTAACAAACATTTTAATTTTAGCGTTTAGTTTTTTACTTTTATTTGCGAACTTTTAAGTTTTTATTTTAAATTAATGTAACGACATATTTATATATCGTTACATATCAGTAAACTTCCTCAAAAAACAAAAACATTAAAAAAAAAAAAGAATTTACTTAGTGTTAGTAATTACGTTACACAAATTGATTATATATGAAAATTTCAAAAGGACAAAACTTTTTTTTTTTACAAGACAAAACAGTAATTACACACAAATATAATGATTTAAAAAAAAAATTGACTGTTGATTCCTTATTACCAGCTAAATTTCTGCCCCCTCCCTTCCAAGTTTCATCTCTCCTACCTTTAACTATTACTTAGGCAAGTTTGAACGATTAGATTTTAATTTAACAAGACTTTTTTTTAAAAAAAAAAATATGATTTCGATTTATTATTACGTTTTATTTATTAGTTTTTATTCCTCGAATTTATCTCTACATATGCGCATTTTTTCTTACTGGCAGTACCTTTAAGACAAAATTTCAAACTGTAACTCCACGTCAATACAACAAATATATTTATACAATTTCAGAAAAAAAATTTACGGGCATGATTCACTTTTAAAATTCTCAGGGCACTCGTGTTTATTAAAGATCGGAAATTTCATCATCATCAATTCCCCTTCTCAGGGTCAATCTCTGAGGTAAGGCCACACTTGGGATGCCAATTATAATGATCGAAATGCAAGTGAAGATCGAATCTAACCGCAAAAACAATATATGCAACTACCAGGGCGCCATCTAGGCATTTGAGCCTAGAAAAATTTATGGAGTAGGCAGATACGCGCTGTTAAGATTCCACTTTATTTAAATATTCCGATCGTTAGCCCAAGTCACTAGCTCAGCGGAGACGCAGAGATAAAAATCTATATCTTAAATATAAATAAATAAAAGCCACTGCCAGAAATTAACACATAAAAATATTTATTTATGCACATATAAAATAACATTTAAATGTTGAGGAATAAGTTTAACATTTTAGATTGTTATATTAACTTTTAATTTTACATTTAACTAAGTTTCAATGAGTTTAATATTTTATTTAGATAGTCAAGTATGAATAGACTACATAGATCTGCATTTGAAAAGAAAATATTCTTCCCTGATTTAACCTTAGGCAACAAATTTCGCAACCAAACTGGCGCCAATCCATCTGATACATTCATGTATTCAATGTAGCATGATACGACAACACAAAATACTATACTGTCAGGAAAGTACATCTGAACAGTAAGTAGAATTAGAGAAGACATTGACTCTCCACCAACAGGAATGTCACATCTGTTAGCAAGTAGAACAATAAACAAAAAACTCCATAGGAATGGACTGCGGTCTTCTGCCGACTTACCAACCCATCCATAGGCAAACAGAAGGTGTGTGGCGTATATATGCAATCCTGTCTGAAGCGGATCTCATACTACATCTACTAATTACACAAATATATCCAATCCATTGAGCCAATTCAACTACGAAACGAATAACCTAAGATTACCCTCCCTTAATATAACTTTACAAAACTATATAGCCATTCACGCCCGACTTAAATTTAACATTTAGATACATTCGCACAAATGCATTTTATAAAATTTGTTTTAAAATGTTGAGTACAGATCAGCTGCACAGATTCCACAGTCAAAAACATCCCAAATTAAACACAACCGATCAAAATACAAAGTCATCGATAAACGTCACTTGCATAGGGAATAAACAAATCCCATTAGCATTCATCGTAATATGCTGCAGTGATATTGTTGACCCATATATTCTAATCGAATGTGAAAACCACAACATAATCAACCGCTAAAGAATCTATGCAACGTCTATACCCAACCTAAATTTCATCATTTAAAATTTAAACAATAAACACTTTATACAATAAGAAAAAAAAATGGAAATGATTTTTATCAATCGGAAAACATATAAAATTAAACATTATTAATTTGATTTTAAACTTAAAAAAGTCAGATGGAAGTTCATAAGCTTGAACAAAAGTTCTTAGTTATTTTTAAATTTATAGTTCATGTCAATATAGCTTACGGTAGAAGAGTCCAGTTTCCTGTTTTTAATTCCCGTGACGTCTCCATTGGAAGATAATGTTCTGGAGGTAGCATTAGCTGGTTCCATTCTTGTATCACAGTCTTTTCATTTTATAATTTTTTTAACTAGAGAGTGTGGTATGTGCGTCCTACCACCACTCTCAAACACACCACACTGGAAGTGTCCAAAAAAACTGTATTTCCCTTTTTATATTAATCCACACGGATTGACTGAACAAAGACGTCACTAATCCAAATTTTCGTTCGGGTCCGGGCTGAGGCTTGGTGCTTCCATTGGTCAAGCTAATTTCTTTTTATTTTCTTATCTATCTTTCATCAGGTCATTTTAATTATACAAGAGCCCAAAGCTAGCTTGCTTTTCAAACAATTTATAAACAATCATTTCCATTTAAAGATTACAAGAATTAATTAATACCTGTTTTTATTTTTAAATCTTGTACTTTTTTTTATAAAAAAAAGTACGTTCAAATACTTATTTGTTTTTTTTTAAAAAAAATATTTTTAAAGTTTGGCATCAGTGCGAATGTATATACGTTTAACAAACATTTTAATTTTAGCGTTTAGTTTTTTACTTTTATTTGCGAACTTTTAAGTTTTTATTTTAAATTAATGTAACGACATATTTATATATCGTTACAATATATATATATATATTATGTATATATTTGAGATGTGTGTCTAAGTTATAAAATTTTAATGTTTCAATAACATTTTTTAAAATTATTATTAATTCTTTTTTATTAATTATTAATTTTTTTTTATTAAAGTATTATAGGTGCGGCTCAAATATATATATTTAGGAGCAAAAAACTTACTAACAATATTGATTTTAAATATTTTATTATACATCATTCTTTAAACTTTTTCTTTTAAATTGCTTGTTTTCCTATTAAACTACATATTTTATAAAATCCAAAATGAAAGATGCAACCGAATTGTCTAAAAATAATTAAAGGGTTGGAAACACTATTGTTTTAATCTGGGGAAGGTATTTTTAATTAAAGTTTTTACTTAAAATAGGATTAAGATTAAAGATTTTCTTTGTTATAAACATTTTTGTCAAATATATTTCTAATCTGGAAATAGATTTGAATTTATTTTTGGATGTTATCTTACTGTTGCATCTTCAAAAACAATCGATAAAGAAGAGGTAAAAATTTTAAGATCAGAGATTAGATTTTAAGCTAAGACTATGTAATTAAAAGCATTCCAGAAATACCTGAGCAAAGTATAAAATGGCTGGATTTTAAATCATCAGGAGATAGATTAGCTACTTTTGAGATAACTGTATTGTAAACCTATTATACATCGCTTGAGACTTAAAAATGATGTAGTAGTAAATCCACCACCCTTCTCGGTCCTGTTGGGTCATCTTCCACTGCCATTATATCATGCTCCCATAGAATGAAGTAAGAGCCCAACTGGAGAATTGTGGAATGCTGAATAAAAGCTTGCTGTTATTTAAGAACCAATTGCCATGCATTAGCAGACTTTAAAATATGGACTCTTAAAATAGTGCAAGTTAAATTTTCAAGCCACCACCTAAAAGCAAATCTAGCCTCACTAATTTCATCAAGATTTCTTTCATAACTGATTTAACTTTATGTAAAATGTAATTTGCTCTTAAATAATTTCTACAAATTTAATTCTCTCTCATATGCTCTCACTTTCTTTAATTTTGGTGCTGTCATTTATTTATCACTTAATTTTATGTCTCTATTTTAGTTATTATTAATATGCCAATTTCAAACAATCTGACGAGTTGAATTTCTAAAATCTTTTCTTCTTTTTAAGTAAACCTTCGTGAATTAAGGTTTTTAACGTCCATTTAAAACAACGCATTATTAATTAATCCACTTGGCAGATTGTTTTACGAGCTAACATTTTATTTATGTTTTAATATATATATATATGTTTAACTCTAGATTTTCTACCTGGGGTGAATCCAGAACTCAAGCTAATTAACACTTTGAAACCTCATTTATTTTATAAATGTTATTCAATTCTGAAAAGGTGACCGATTATTTGTTTTTTATTTAACAGCTAGTTTTTTTTTTATTTACTCTTAAAATATCATAAGCTTAAATATTCTCAGTTGTTGTAAAATCCACGAAGATGGGATTGAATTATTTTAAATAGTAGAAAAGAGAAGGGGGTAAATCTTAATGTATCTTTTACTAAATAAAATCCATGTATATTTTATTAAATGAAATATTCTCTATATATATATTATAGTGGCATAGCATATTATTTATATAAATTAAGGCATTCAAACTAGGGTCGTTTATTTTTAAAGCAGTAAAACTTATTCAATGCCGTTAGTGACATTTATCATTAGTGCGTTACTGACATTCGGCCTACCCTCATATATATATTACATGCTTCTAATCTTCTAATCTGGGGGTTGCGACAAGTTCAAACCTATAGATTACTTTTCAAGCCTTGTTCTGAGGATAGTTGACCTTTCCAGAACCATTTATTTCATATAAAAGGGCCTCTGGCAGTGATTCTCATAAGTTTGGCACACGCTATGCCTATCCACTTATTTTGTATAAAAAGGCCTCTGGCAGTGATTCCCTAAGTTTGGCACACGCTATTCCTATCCACTTTCTTCGTACAAAAAGGCCTGCACATCGGTGATGTCCATGGCATGCCTATCTTTTTCATCTTTTGTCTAGAAGCACGACTTTTCCTGTTATTTTTTGGTTATAATGTCAGCACCGCAAACTTCATATTATTATTTCTCTTGCTTCATGACCCAGTTTTAATGCTCTAATATTAAAATTGCGCTCTGCTCAAAATATATATAAATGCAAACTACTTTTAGCTTTATTGGGTTAACCTAAATTTTATTAAATACTTTTAGCTTTATTAATTAAATTTCTTTCAGTCTTATACAATCCCACCATCGTAACTTATTTCTGTATTTAAGAGTATATATATGCCTTGGGGAAAATAAATCATTCTTCTTACCAGCACTAATTAAAAGAAGTTTCATTAAGTATTTTTTCATATAATCAAATATGTTATCAAATATATTTTATTTATTTTCATGACTGTAATGGCATGAAAATAGTTTGTATTATATCTGTAATGAATCTCAGAATGCTCTCTGAAGTAATAATGTTAGTCACCATGTTTCAGAACCGTAATCCAAAGCGTTAATAGCAATATTATGTAAGTCTTTCTAATAATCGATTGGCATCCTACTATTGGACCCACCAAAGATGTGTGTTTATGTATAGTATATATTATTTAATTAATAAAAGATCATATGAGAAATAATAACGTGAATGACAATATATAATTATCTATTGTTTGGAAGACAACTTTCTAATTTATGCACCTACTAATGTATAATAATGTATAATAATTTGTCACTATATTAAACTATATTTTTTATTATCTAACTTATTTGAGTGTTCGAATTCCTCTTTTCTTCACTTCCAAATGTACAGCCATGTATATACATGTTTTAGTTAAGTCATAGTAATAGATGTCTCATTGTCTTCTCTGCTTTGCTAGTGGGCCAGATTAAAATTAATTCTCATGTGCCATCACTATTATGTTATTCATTAGGTATTAGATCTGGGGCTTAGAGAGTGGGTTCAAATCCAATCTGGTCCCTGACCTAAATCTCAGGCTTGACTGGGTTTGAAGTACATTTTGTGAGTTCCAGCTCATGTTAGATGGATAAACATGTTTTGACCGGTACACTGCTTATCGACTTTGCTCTGAGGAAAAAGTGGAGAAATCAGAAGGAACCTCATAGATAAGTATATGAAATTACTACATATTGTTGCCTTTAGCAGGTTGGCTCAGTTGGTTAGAGCATTACCTTAAAAATTCAACAGTCAAAAATCTAAGGACCCAGATTCAAATCCCGTGCTAGTACTGTCACTGGTCAGGCCAGCAACACCTGAAGAAGAAGGGGAAAAAATACCTCTCGAAACGTTGTGCATATACTAACCTGCTTGCTGTGATATTACTAACAGTTAGTGCATATACTAACCTGTTTGCTGTGATATTACTAACAGTTGTTTATTGTGATATTACTAACAGTTGAAAGCATTTAGAATATTTAAATAAAATTAAACTTTTCTAAAGACATTCAACACACATATTAGATGATGGAAATAGTCCAATATAAAAATAATGTGATGTATGCTTCTTTGACATCAACATATATATTTTGTGTAATTATATCAGATCTAGGTTGGCATCATTTGAAATAATGATTCATTAAATTTGTTAAACAATGATATCTTGAAATAAAGTATTTTTGAGTGTATTTCAAAACAGATGATCAGAACTAATTGTTTTAAAAAATGAATTTTTATATGCTTCTATATATTACATTTTTTAAAATGAAATAGAAAGTTAAAAAGTATATTTTGAAGCATTTTCAAATAAAATAAATTTTAAATAATTGTTTTATTTTTTAACACCATGAATGTCTATAATTTTAAACTTGAACAGTAATAATAATTGTTATAACTGTGATAAGAAATTATGGTAGTTTTCTATTCTATTGTATCAGCCACTTGATGGCATTGATACTAAGCAAAAACACATACATATAATGTTACCAGGCCCCACACTGTTCTTTGTGTAAGAATAGGAATCATACAGATTAATGTAATTCATTTATTTCCTTAAATTACATTTACTGGAACAATTTTACAGAAACGTACATTATTGCAAATATTCTATTCTAGTACAATTCCCTCTGCGGCAAAAACATCTCCCCCCCTCCCCACAAACTTTACAGCTACATCATGGTGGCAAAAAAATGATGCTGATAACGGTTTAATTACTGAACTGTTTTTTTTTTTACTTTTTCCGGTCATTTCTGAAAAGGAAAAATAATTATTTATTTATTGATTGATTGATTTCTTACAATAGCTGACTTTGTAATAAACTAAATCTCAGCCTACATGCACTTTTTTTTTTATGAATGTTAATACTAATAAATGAATACTTTCATTTCTAGCACAAGATAAAGTCTTTGCAAAAGGATTCATTTATTCTTTCACAAAGACTTTATCTTGTGTTGAAAATGAAAGTATTCATTTATTAGTATTAACATTCGTAAAAAAAAAAAAAAAGCGCATGTACGTTAGCTTGAAATGCTGATCTTTAGTTTATTACAATTTATAAACATAGTGCTATATAAATAAATGCCTCATTTAAATAGCTGACTTTGAAAGATATGTATATGGATATTAATGGCATACCTATTAAGAAAGTTTCATAATTTTCAACTCGATCTGTGTTTTTTTTGTTTTACTTTTTTCTTGTTTAAAGATTAATTAATAAATGTATTCTTTGGACAATTTCTTTGGGTCTCTGGATAAAACTATGAAAAATGTTCACAGTCATACATCCTTTTTTTGTCCGAAGGCTTAACATAATTCATTGATTTCCTTCATCAATTTCTGTACATTTAGACAATAACAATTTTACACTAGCAAAAATTTCAAACCCACTTGATCTCCAAGAGTGGCCCCAAAAAGTTTCATCTTAGTCCAAAGCCAGATGATATGCCTTTTCATATCCACAAAAATTAAACCTTTATCAATTAACCTACCTTATTGAAAAGATTATATTACAGTAGAATTAATTAATTCCCCATGCACACCAGCTTCTGTGGATGGCAGTTGGCCCGATTTTGACCTGTCAGCCATTTAATTTGTCACAGATGTGTTATCATGAAAACGTGACTTTTCATGTGAGCTTGTCAAAATCTTGATTGGACCTACCCTTTCTGAATTTTTGGAAGGTTCCACATTGAGTAGGGAAGTGTGGAATGGATAGACAATTGTTATGAGGTAATAGTAGGTCAGATGACTTGTAAACTAATTCCTTTGCCATGCATATTTAAAGAGTTGTGGCAGGCTGAATTCCAGACACCCTCACATGATACTATAGTGAACATTAAACTATGAGCATTGAGATAAAGTGTGTAACACTAAAGCAGGTCAGCACTAAATGGCATACTTTTCTGTGCTTTATAGTACAGAAATTAACGATCGGCACTGGCTACCACGTTTAAATGGCCTCTTTCTGTGCTTTTGCATAGATATATAGGCTTAGAAGGTGGCAGGCCACAGCCACATAAATAGCATATTTATGTGCTTTTGCCTATAAATAGTGCCATCAAGTGGCTGACATGATAGAATAGAAAACTATCGAAATTATTAATAAATGTGAACTATAATTAAAGGGTATCTACTTGTTTTTATCAAATTGCATCAAGAAAAAACAACAACACCGATTCTAATATAGATAAACATAGTATTCATTAAAACCAACATTTTAAATTATGCATGTCAAATATATTTGTTATATATACATTCATCTCTTAATGAAAAATATACCTAATTTTTAAATGTTTTCTAAATGAATATCTAAATTGCAAATCGAATGAGATCATTAGCAAGTCCTAATACTGTCAGAATAAGACTATCTGTAAAGCTATTTTTAATAATTTTTTGTTCTGCTTGAGTTACATGGCTGAAGAGTTATTCTTTCAATGTATATTTGCCCCCCCCCATAATTTCATCATGACATTGTACAAAAAAATATTTAACATATATGGCATTTTAATAAAATATATATTTGTGAAAAACAAACAAACAAATATTTTAAATAACTGTATTGTTTACGTATAATGTAGATGCAATTGGAATATAAAATAATAATTTTAAATAAATAAATTTCTTAAAATGTTTATAACTGAAATACGGGCTTATTATATACCCGTATCAATATATGTAGGGTATATGAGCACAGACTTTCACACACACTCTCCACTCTATCTCATATCACTGATACACTTGAACACATATATGTCGAAAAGATAAATAATCACCAATATTGGTATTTCATGCTAAACCAGCAATCATCAGTTGGTCCAGATTATCATCTCCACACATATATGCAATAAGTGCTCATATATTAAGATAGCCAATCTTCATACTTTAACGGACAGGTTTCAATCCACTTCACACTCCAACTCTTCAACCGTCCATCCAATTGAAAATCTGATGATGGAACGCTCAAAGGCCACCCTGAGGCCGAGATTCTCATCATTCTTACAACATTAATGAAACAAATTCTGAAAAGTAAAATGCTATTTATTGCCAGAATCTAATCTCAAATTATATATAAAACAATTTAAATCTAAAGCTAATATAGTTACTAAGTGTTATACCTATAACATTTCAAATTGAAAGGAAATAAAAATTACTTAAAGATTTAATTTATTTTGCAACTAACAATATTCGCTTTCATTCTGGAGGTTTTTCTTTGTTATATTACCTACGTTTCATTCTACCACAAGAAGTTTGGCTGAGTAAAAGATTTTTATTTCAGGTAATTTAGGTCTAGTTATACCATTTTGATATATATCCCTTTTCTTAACTTGTTAAAATTAACAGCATCAAACTGGAGTCTGTGCTGTCACAACTTCCAATTTTGCACTGTTATCTTGAATATGACTCAGAACATTGTATAAATATAATTCATGTAGTAAATACTTTTTCAATACTATATAATGAATAAAATGTCTATTTAAAAAATGTCTATAAAAACAAATGTTTGTATTATTATTTTGTAACAAATGAATTACTTTTTTCAAATAATATTTAAAACATAGGATTGATGCTTTATGTGCATTGTAGTAGAGTTCCTTGGGCTACCTTATCTTCAACAAAGGCACACAGGACCTCCCACTTAGATATCATTATCAGCATGTACATTCTTTTTGTCTTTAAGCACTATTTAGTCAATAATATGTCTACGATTAGATCTAGAAAAAGATCTGCTGTGCTCATAATAAAATTAATACTATTAATAAAATTTATATAATCATTTATGTTTTTATTTTTCGATAGATGGCAGCAGTAAACTAAATTACTGATATCCTGCAGGAACTAGTAAAAGATAAAACGATTTAAGAAAAAATGTAAACCTTACTAATTTAAAATACAGTAATATGCAAATAAGATGACATAATTCTTTAAAAGAGTAAAAAAGTTAAATAATCGTTAAAACTAATTTTATTTTTACTTTGTAATTTATTTATTTTTTAATCAAGAAATTTTATTGTGAGCTCAAAGAATTACATTATAGCAGTGACAGAATTATGTTGTTAACAGAAACTATAAAAAAAGGTTACACAACCCAATACTTACGGTCTGGGGGTGAAAAATCAACTGTTCAATCACAAATTGTCCATTGCTACAAGGTTCATGTAGCATTATAGATGTATGTTGTAATTTTTTAATCAGTTATAAATTAGATTTTTTAAAAATCGTATATAACAGAATATTATTAATGATTATTTATTTAATATTTTACATATATATGTAAATAAGTTCCTGTTATGCGCTTTTTTTTATTAAAATATATTTTCATTTTATAGCTGAAAGACTACAGACCTTTATAACATTTATGTTACTTTATATATTTAAAACTTTGTTAACAACAAACTATGTACAAATATTTTAATATATTTATAATAGAATAAATTTATAGGTAAGTGTTCGATGAAACTACAACCGCAATAGTAGGATAAGTTGTTTAACTTCAATATTTGAAGACTATCATATTCTAATATAATCATGATGGCTAAATTGAAGAAGAAATCAGATATTTATTTTCAGGAGCGAAATCTGATGAAGAGTGTTAATGGAAAAAAAGGTTTAAGCTATGAGAGAACCAAATGAGGTAGATAACACTTATGTTGGTTGGCAACAATTGCATATACTAATATATTACCTACTTGAAACAGTAATAAATTATTCCATAAAATAGTATCATCTAATGCAATCTCTAATAATCAATAAATAATAGAAGACTGCACATCATAATCTTTCTTCAGTGTCTACCTATTCAATATTCCCAGACTAGTTTCTAACTTAATAGCTTCCATCAATGAAGAGTTTTGGATCCAGAAGCTGTGCACCCAGATAAAAGACATATGCTAGAAACTAGCCTGAAGGATATTGGATAGGTAGTCACTGGGTAGGGGTTATGATACACAATCTTTTAGCAACTACTGATTAAGTGGTCCTATGGTATGGAAAAATGTGCTACTGTTTTAACAGTTTGTGTAAACATAAGAAAAGGTGGATCATGTTCTTTTATGTATTTTTTGGTTCTACTTAACATTACTATTACTAAAGTTTAAAAAAAAAAAAACAGTTCATTATCTATTGGCCAAATTTCTTATTGTTTCCCATCTCCTAAAAAAAATGAAACACCTAGTTGTCATAAAAATTTCAACAAACCATTAAAAAAAACTTTAGTCTCAGTTTTTTGTACAAGTTAACTATTTGGATGATGGATACTAGATATCAAAAATGTACTCACAGTTGAAAAATAGTGTCAAAACATTCAGTTGTGAAATTTAATTTTGAGTAATCAATAAGCAATCTCTGCTGACTAAGAGATATAATGTTTGTGCATCAAAGACTAGATATTGTTTTTAATATAAGCAGTTACATTTGTTTTTTCTTTCCATGCTTTTTGTCTCATTCTCCATCAAGAAATGTATCATAAAGACTGCATGAAACTAGATGAAACCCATATATAGTAAGAGAATATAACTTACTACTGCACATTCAATGTCACACAGGTAGCATAGTTGAAATTGTAGCAATTGGTTGTATTCTATTAGAAATGTAACTATATCATTCACTTTTATTTTTCTGGAGCTCAGTTATTTAATTTGTGATAACAGTTATCTTCATGCACTAACAATGCCAATGAGAATATATATATATATGTGTGTGTGTATGTGTGTGGGTGTTTATCTATATTTACCTCTTTTATTTACAAGCACAATTATTGTTATATATAATAATAATAATAATAAATAAACAATTCAAAACAATTTTTGTGCTAGTATGAGATAGTGATCATGTGAATAATAATAAATAATAAACAGCCAATCATAAACAAGTATGATCATTCTAACTTAGAAAAATAAGGGAGGAAAAGAAACAAACTATTCTAGAAATGTCTTGCGATGACTAGCCAAACTGTGAACCAGAAATACATTCACTTATAAACCAAAGGGTCCATTATTCTATTTACTTGATATTTTATGACTTTTAATTTCTTCAACAGAAAACTCCAATTTCTGAAAAACATCAACACCATGTTTAATTATACTCTTCAATATATTCTATTATCTGATTTATCTTCCCAATAGAAACAACGGACATTGTACTGCTTTAAAATGTCTCTGTCATAATGCTTATAATGTCGATCAGGTTCCTCAAGATTACCACAAAATACCCTTTTAGTAAGTCTTGCATGTTTACAATAATGGTCTATTGGTATTATATCCAGTAAGTTAAAGAATGTATCTACTGGTTTTATGATCTTGACAATGTATTTTTAAAAGTTTTATGAATCATCCTTAAATAAAACTTTTCAAATGTCTTTATATTACACTGAGAGGTTGTCCAATTTTCACTTCCATTCAATAAATTAAATAAAGTAGCACTTCAATATATAGATAACTTATCCCTGTGATGAAATACTTTTATCTTTTAACTTGTTAAAAATCGCAGCAGAACATTGGAGTCTGCATTGTACTTCAACATCTAATTCCACCTTACCATTTTTAAAACTATACAGATTTATAAAACAGTTTTTATTCTTAAGTCGATAACCACCCATAGTAAAACTTTTCAAGGATTTTTCTTCAATCACTGGCTGATAAAGAATTTGAGTTTTTTGAACTAAAGTGTTTATATGTTACATTCAAAAAATTAAAAGCATTCTGTAAATCATCTTTACAATTAGAAAAATAGCATTATCAACATCATATTGTAAATTCAGAATCCAAGAAAAAAAATCTTGTTTACTCAGTTAATGGATTCAAATTAAAAGTTCCACCATCAATCCTATATCATATCTTGATTCCTGTGTGATTAAAATACCAAAAATCAATTCCAAAGATCACTGCCATTAAAATTAAAAACAATATTGGATCAAGTACATATACTTCAGATCCTCCCTGTACAGTAATAACACTTCCTCTCATTTTATCATATAAAAGTTGTATGATATAAATAAATTTTAGTGCATAACCAACTAATTTCAAATAATGCCATGGACATGTCCTATTAGCAGAATCAAATGCCAAAGCAATATATGAATCCCTCTTTTGATTTGAACACTTTTTGTACTTGTGTCTTGAAATAAAAACCATGTTTATAGTTCTTTTTGATACTCTGATAACCATTTATCTATGATTGGAAGTAATCTATTCAGCAAAATTCTTGAAAGAATATTTGCTGTAGTGGATAATAATGATATTCATTATGCATGTGTAAAATATGCATATCCTTTGCAATTGAGAAATTATTAATAATTAATGACAGAGACAAGTTTAGTTTTGATTTTGCAGTAGGGACTTTATTTCTTTGCCATATAAGTAATAAATTAATAAATTGATTATAAGAATTATTGGTATTTATGTACTAGTCTTTTAGTGTAGGAGAGATTGTATGCCTTTTTACATTTATGATAAGTGTCTAACATTGCGATCCCATTAAATAAATCATGTGATTTCATCTGATCTCATCCAATAAAGTGATAAATTTACACTTTCATTTATTGTCCAGATTTTATTTGGACAACAACAGTCTTTTTTACTTCAGTGCTGATTTATTTTTTCCAATTTTCTGATTAATACTACAATTGTTTTTTTAAAAAAACAGTACAAAATGGTGACAGCAATGTCATTGTAACATTCGAGGATGTAATAATAAAATAGGCCCTCATAAGGGAAACTGGTTGGAGAGTTCCAGAATTCCATTTTTGATGGCGATTTGATTTATTTACACATCTGGGCTTGCAAATTAACATCCATAGAATGGAGGATAACAGAGCTAGGTTTAGCAGAAAAAAATGTAAAATTGGAGGTCCTAACAAAATCACTGAAATTGAGGAGAGCCTTTTGCACAAAATGAAAAAAAAAAAAAATTGTAAATTCTTCCAAACAGTGGATGTTTGATAGCTTGTGCAAGGAGACCAATGAGTATTTCATCATGAGAATTTGTGGTAGAACAGCAGCAACTATGATGGAAGCCATCAAACAAAATGTGGAAAAAGAATCGACAATTTATTCAGTTTGTTGGAAAGACTATAAAACTGTTTAATTATGAACTGCTTTTCATATGAATCATACTGTATAACATCAAAAAAATTAGTCCACCACATTGAAGAAATAATATTTACTAAGGCAATAAACCTTTAAGCATGTGTGCTTGAAAAAACAAAGGTAGGGACCTCTACAGGTCTTAACCACAAGCTTACTCTTTGGAAGAAAAGAGGGGAATTGAAGAAATAATAAAAATGGAGTAATTTAATTTTTGTTGTTGTTGTTGTTGTTTTTTGGAAAAAAAATGCATTTACTACATATTAAAATTGTTGGTGAAGATCCCATGCAGGTTTTATATTACATGATCACATTTTAAGTAAGTCTCCATTTTGGGAAAAATAAAAAAATTTACTTTTAGTCTCCATTTTGAAACAAAAGTAGAATAGTCAAATTGATTGTTTCATCATGACAATTCCTACTATCTATTACATGGTAATTACTGTATGTGTATATTTTAAGCATTTTGTAATTCACTGATTGTTTTATCCATATTTAAAGTAACATTTGGTAGTTGCATAAAACTTTCAGATTTATTTTTGTGTGAACTTCATATTTTTAGTATTGCTAGATTTTGTCTGATGCAATTCCTACCACATATTAAAACTGCTATATCTTTTCACATATGTATTCAGACTGCTGGTAACTTTGTAATTCTTGGAAAAATATGATGTGCACGTGATCCATTTTGACGAATTTATACTTTCAAGTTTGTACAAGATCCAAGGGTACACATTATTTGGTCAGATCACAAGATTAAAAAGTTATCAGCAGATTAATACAAGTTGGAAAAGGATTATCATGTCTAATACATTGCGGGTCTAATACATAAGTACCAAATTGTTTTATTATTGGGCAATATAAAAGTGATCTGGAAGAAACACCTGAATTTAAATTCATTACTAAATAATTTAAAACAGTCAGTTGATTGCAAATCTATTTCTGGGGTAGTTTCTAAGATACCTTGTAGTTGTCATAAAATTTATATAGGTCAGAGTAAATTAAGTGTAAATGAAAGAGCTGAAGTTCATGAAAGTGGAGTTAAAAATAGATATCAAAATTCAGCTTTGTACATTCATTAACTGGATACAGGTCATAAAATATTTATGAAAAAAGTAAATTGAAAAGTAAAAGAAACTTTGATGATTAACTTTTTTGAATCGGAAGCCATCATTCTCATGAAGACATCCTTCTGAAGTGAATGATGGGAAGGCTATTTTGTTTGATATGTATAAATGGTATGTTTAGTTGAATTAAGATCTATTTGTTAATAGATAAAACCATAGTTGTGGAAAAATTTGAATAAAGTTTAGTTTTTTAGCTAGTATTGTAATGTTATATGAATTTCTATTTTGTTTATTATTGCTAGTATAGCATTAGGCTACTTAATTTTTAATAGAATTATCTATATAATAATATTATTCATACAAATTTACTTCAATAATATATTTTCATTTGCATAAGCACAATCATTTTCAACTGTCTTTAAAAACAGACAAAAATCTTGGGATGTCACATGACTGTAATCTTTTCCTTAGAGTCAGTTGAAAATAATTTTGCTTATGCAATCGAAGATGCTTTACTAAGCTAAATTTTTACGAATAATATTATACTTCTATATATAATGTCATTGGTACAAAATAGTTTTATATAAATAATTTTTTTAAAAAAAATATTTTTAAGTACCTGCCATTTAGAAACAAAAATGTATAAATTTAAAAACGGACACACGCACGCACAATAAACAATAGAAATAAACTTTCTGGCAGTTTAAGATAACTACCTACGTTTTTTTTTTTTAGCATTTTGTTTTTCTGATTGTTTATTATATGTATTTTTTATTATTTAAATGAACAAATATACAGCTTTTATATATTTTCTATAACAACATTTTTAAGAAAGAATTTCCAGATGCTGAAGTATTATTTAAAAAGAAGTTGTTTACAAATTAGGTCTTTATGTTGTATTATTCTTTTTAAATGTTTATCAGGAAATTCATTTAAAATGGGAATATTGTTGTCTGATTATTTATTTCATTTGATATTTTAATTTTTACCTTAACCACTATTATTTGCATATTTCTCTTTTCTTCTTTTTAACATTGTTGACAAATTTTCTTCTCTGATTAACATAATTTATCATCCTTATGAAATCTGATCTCCAAATGCAGAACATGTTAAGATGAAAATGATAACTTAGTTAGAAAAAAAATAATTACATAAAGTGAAAAAAAAACTTTTCAGAGATAATAACGAGATTAGTGAATAACGCAAAGATAAAAAGTTCAGATATTAATGCAACTGAATTAAGAAAAATGTTTTCCTTTATTGCAGCAATAGAAATAAATAGATTTATTACATAAAATATAACATTTAATTCAATATATTAATTTTTGCCTTTTTATTGATTAAAATAGACAGGAAAAATAAATGCAAATACGATTCAAAATTAACCTCAGAAAAAAATTAAATTATATATGTATAAATGTTTGTTTTCATCATCAGATTTTCAATGATATGGATGGCTGAAAAGTTGGAGGTTGGAGTGGATTAAAGCCTGTCCATTAAAGTACAAAGATTTGCTATCTTAATATAAACTGAGCACTGAGTATATATACATGTGGGAGATGATAATCTGAACCAACTGATGAGTGCTGGTTTAGCACGAAATACCGATATTGGTGATTATTTATCTTTTCTACATGTGTGTGGTCATGTGTATCAGTTGTATGAGATAGTGTGAATAGTTGAAGGGTGCTTGATAATCTGAGTTCAAATCTCCTATACTTATATGTATAAATGTTAAATAAGTGATTGTGGAGTAAAACTTATTTAATCAATTATATTTCACTTTTGTTAGCTCTCATCTCTATTTCGCTCTGCCCACTTTACATCTTATTATTTTAGATAAGATGTTCTAATGTGGATAAAAATGTCCTTTCCTTGTGTGAGTTTAAGTTGGAATTGCATTAAAAAGAACTGAATGCAAAAATTTCAAGCTTTATAAACATATAATATGTAAAAATCTGGGTGTAACAAGTCTCCTACTCTTCTAATGATGAAAGATTGTTTCATAGAATACATCTGTAGCAGGAGAAAGAAATCTGGAGTTGTTACACTGGTGGATAATTGTAATATAAAAGAATTTTAGGCAAAGTGATAAAATTTGAAATATATTTAGATTTTAAAACAAGCATTAGTTATTACATACACATCAAATATAGTAACAGTCATTTAAGAGATTCAATCTGAAACTTTACATATACAATTTCCATCTGTAGAGCGTTACCTTAAATTTCAATAATCAAGAATCTAAGGACCCAGGTTCGAATCCCAAGCTAGTACTGTCACTGGTCAGGCCAGCAACACCTGAAGAAGAGGGGAGAAAAATACCTCTCAAAACATTGTGCATATACTAACCTGTTTGCTGTGACATTACTAACAGTTTGCTGTGATATTACTAACATTTGTTTGCTGTGATATTACTAACAGTTGGTGCATATACTAGCCTGTTTGCTGTGATATTACTAACAGTTGAATGCATTTGGAATATGTAACTAAAATTAAACTTTTCTAAAGACATCAACACACATATTAGATGATGGAAATAGTCCAATATAAAAATACAGCTACAACACCATCATCACAAATCTTCAGAAAAACACAATTTTCATAATGGCCATGTAGCATTACTTCTGACCTAATTGTATCAAAATCAAATTAGTTTTGATGTTTAAACTAACACGTGTAAATTTAAAGCTGATAGAGCTAAATGGTATTTAGATATTGAGAAATAATAAATGTCTATACATATGCCCTGGGATAAATATGGGTGATAAAAATTTTAGCAGTGTATTAATATCAAACTTTTGTGTGAAGATCAGTAAATGTGCTACTGAAATATTATAACTGTTGCAAATGACATATTGTGAAGATGCTATAAAGAAATTGAATGTGTTTGAATAGCATAAGAAGTTCAAAGATGGGTTAGAATATGTGATGGATGATAATGGAGGTGGACAGCCAAAAACAACAATGACAGATTAATATTAACAAGTGTAAAATGCAATATGGTCCAACAGACAATTAAATGTGAGATTCATAGCTGAAGAATTGTAGATTAATCAAAAAATAGTTAGGCTAATGTAAATAAAGAATTGGGAATGAGAAAGATTTCTGCATTGTGCCTCGAATCTTGATGGATGAACAGAAATCTCATCAGTTTGCTGTTTCAACCAATCTTTCTTCATATAGATGCATCTGCTTTTGAAAGTAATTATGGATGATGAAACTTTATCTTCGAGTATGACCCAAAATATAAAATGTGAGAGCATACAGTATAAATCCATAGATTCACAGTGCCCTAAAAAGGCATGCATATCATACTCACAGTGTTTCTTTGATTATAAGGAATAGTCTATCAAGAATTTATTTAACAGGGGCAAACAATTAACCAACAATGTCATTTAAAAGTACTTTAGAGATTATGAGATTCTGTTCAAATAAAAAGATCCAAACTGTGGTCTAATAAATGGATCTTTCTTTATGGCAATGTACTTAGTCATAAAGCACTCATTGTGAGAGACATTTTGGCCAAAAAATTAATTACACATCTAGCCATCCTATCTACTCACCTGTCTTAGTTTCCTGTGATTTTTGGTTATTTCCACAATTAAAAACTATAGTAAAAAAATGAAGATTTTCTACTATCACTGATATCCAAAAGAAACCAAAACAACTGACCAATAGTATTTTTGAGAAAAAGTGCCAGGTATGCTTCCAGAAATGGAAACACCATTTTAATCATTATATAGATGCACAAGAGATTACTTTACAGTAGCCACTAGTGTATACATCCACATGCATTATATTTTATAAAGATGCATTCCAGGAATTAAACTGTCACATTTGTATATTTAATACTATAAATGATTAATATTATAGAATATATATTCTAATGAAATAATATAGGAAAACAATAACCACAGCTTAGTTCTCTATTTTAAATATAACTGAATAAATGCTGGAGTAATTATGAGAGAATAATAGCTATATTACTGTCTTTAGTTGCTGCTGGTATCCATGGTAATAATTATGACTATTTAAAGAACAAATATCAAAAGTACAAATAACACTGATTCCAATACTTACAATAAAAACAAATAGCAGAATATGTTCACTATCTATTTAGACCTCATGAATAAATGTCAAAATTTACATATACTTATGGTATGTGCTTGTGATGCATGAATGTGTTTGTGATATTTTTGTCAGACAGCCCATCAATAATGATTTTTATGAAAATATCTATTATTTTTTAATTAAACTAGGAAAGCAATATGCCATCAAAATACTAAATATTATTTTTTTCACACACATATAATGACATCAAGCTGTTTTGATTTATAATTTGATAAAGTAATAATCAAAATGTCATATGATCACTATCTCCCATGCTTGCTCATAACTGTTGCTAAAATAGGCAAAACTCTCTCCATACAGTAGTGCCACTTAAAGCAAGACCAAGTAATCAGTGGATGCCAGAAGGCTTGTGCATAAAATCCCTATTTTGTGCCTACTCATCCAATATCCCCAAACTAGTTTCAGGCTTGTGGCCTTCATCAGTGAGGAGCTAGGGATCTGAGAGCACTGCACCTAGATCTTAGAGATCCTAAGATCTAGGTGCAGTGCTCTCAGATCCAAGACTCCTCACTGGGATGAGTAGACAATAGATAGGGATTTTATGCACAAGCCTTCTAGCATCCATTGATTACTCTGTCTTGCTTTGAGCGGCACTACTGTATGGAGAGAGTTTTGCCTATTTTAATCAATAAAATGTTTAAGATAATTAATTAATAAGTGCATACACAATTAATAGACATATAGAAAAACTTTATAAAATGTAACTGTTGTATTTACATAATGGTATAAGCAAACAATATATTTTAAACCAAAATAAATAATTCTGAAATGTTTAAGACAAAAGATGATTACAGTGTTTCTTTATTTTTACATTTTAGCTCTTTTTATCTCTATTCCCTTTTTCTTTAAGAAATTAAAGCAAAATATTTTTTTTAAAATAATAGACTCGTAAAAATCATTCATGTGCATATATATGAACTAAAAGTGAAATTTTAATTGAATATCAAACAAATCATCCATTGACATTGTAATCAACAATATAGGACTTTAACTGCAGGAATGTGTTTTAAGTTATTAATTGTAGAAATTGATTAATTAATCTTTATTGAAGTTGTCATTAGACATTTGTGTCATTGGACCACCTAGCTCATTTTGTTTGCAATGCAACTTTATATTTTCATGTTTGCATTGACATAATTTAGCAGTATTATAATGTAAGTTGTATTTTTTGATTTCAGCACATGTGTATAGTATTCACATATCGGTACTGTATATGAAATTTGATGTAGTTTTAATTAATGATTATATTCTATTTTTTCTGGACATTCTCTGGCATTCTTTTTATATGTTAGAAAAGAATTTATGCAAATGTAGTTATCCATTTTTATCAGCATTTTTATTGACCATGACAAATTATATAATAATTATTTATAGAGTATATGAGCACAGACTTTCACATGACCCACCACTCTCCACTCTATCTCATAACACTGATACACCTGAACACATATATGTCAAAAAAAAAATCGCCAATTTACATATTTCATGCTAAACCAGCAATCGTCAGTTGGTCCAGATTACCATCTCTACACATCTATGCAATAAAGACATCTCTACTGTGTAATAACTGAAATACAGGCTTATTATATACCTGTATCAATATATGTAATATATAGGGTACATGAGCACAGACTTTCACACAACCCACAAACTCTCCACTCTATCTCATAACACTGATACACTTTAACACATATATATCGAAAAAATAAATAATTACCAATATACGTATTTCATGTTAAACCAGCAATCATCAGTTGGTCCAGATTATCAATAATTATTTGTTGCTTTTTTTTTAAAGATTTCAATAAAAAGGAAGCTTCTCTTTATATTACAGATTAAAAAAAAAAAACAGACATTTTCTAAGGTACTAGAATTCAAATGTTTTGCGCTTAAATCTATTATTTTTTTTTATATAATATTTTAGAAAATGTAATGTATATACATATATGATTCAAAACTTTTGATTTGTATAAATAGCTTTTAATTAATAATAAAAAAAATAATTACTGTTTTTATGTAAGAGATTTTGAAAACATATGGTCTTTCTTACAATTATATACACGTTTGAAAAAGTAATTATAAGCACATTTCTTTGAGAGAGAGATATATAATATTGTTTAAAAACACTTTTTACCTTTTTTGACATATATATAATAAAAATTGAAAATAAAATAAAAATGCGTAATTTTCATCATTTGTTTCAAAAATAACTAATGATTTTTTATGTCGTTTGATAGTTCTAACTAAAATATCTAGATGTCAGAAGCTATAGAAAATAAAAACTTGGAGCCAATGAGAAACAATAAGTTTACTTCAAAACAAACTAATAAGTTCAAATATAATCTGTTTTGTTTTATTTCTTATTTTTTTCTAACATGTTTAAATATTGTTTTTGAATAAGTTTGTAATGTTTATATTTACATTAATAAAAAAAATTGATAAAGTAAAATTTTTCTGATAGACAGAAATGAAATGAAAACACTTTTTGTCAATGTCATTCTTATTATTTTTTATTGTTTTTGTAATTATAAAGTTTTTAAAAAATATATATATATAAATTTAATTTTAATATTTTATAGAAAGATTCCTTATCTGAAGTTATGCTTTGTTAAGATAACTATTCTAATTTTTAAAAAAAAAAAACATTATTTATTTGTTCAAAGACATTTTTTTAGCCAGAAAGTTAAAACAAAATCATTTATTTTGACTATTTACTTTGGCTTATTTATATGTATTAGTCTTTTTAAACTGTAATGTTGATATTTTTAGACTAATTTCATTGATTGATTCTATGTTTTCAATAAAATTTGTAAGAAATAAAAAGATAAAATAATAATTTTATTTATTAAAAATATACAATTAAAATAAATCAGAAAAATAAAAGACTTTGTACGGAGCAAGATGTTTGACTGCTAAAGTGTTAAAAAAATTATTTAAATAATAATTGAATAACTCAATCAATCTTTTATTTTTTTATAGTGGATTATCAGTAGACAGTGATAGTTCACTATGTTGGAAAGATTATAAACTAATGACTCCCTTAAAGATTTACTGCTTCACACTAAGTGCTAAGCAATAAATCTTTAAAAGAGTCATAAGTTTATAATCTTTTCGGCAAAATGGACTACCATTAACAGTTGATTAAACAATTTAAAAAAAAAAAAACAAATTACTGAATTTGCCAGTATACTTATTTATGTAATTTTTTAAATGTCATCAACATACAAAGATGAAATGCAAGAAAATACTAAAATTATAACATAATCACTGGAAATTAAATATTCTTCTATTTACATATTAAGTTGGGTGAATTGAATAAACTTGTAGTTATAAATTTTAAGGAAAATTTATTTGAATAAATTGAAATATATTTTCAACAAAATCTATGAAATAATGATTTCTATCCATCTTTGTATATTTTCTTCAAGTTCAATGTCATTTTATGTTCAGTTATGTGCTGGCTTGAAGCGTAAGCTTGTGGTTAAAACACCTGTAGAGGTCCCTACTATCGCATTTTATACGCATATTATCGAGGTTATAGCCTCAGTAAATATTACTTACGTAATCAATGTGCGTTTAATAAATTTATAATTAAAACTACAAATAGTTAAATATGCTTGGTTTGTTTTTATAAATTCTCTTGAAAACACAGTTGTTTTTATAGCTGTTTTTGTTTTTTAACCTCCTTAATTTAATTAATTTTATCTGCCTTAATTTCCTAATTTTAATTAAGGTTATATATGCTTGCCAAAAAATAGTTAGAAACTTTTGTTTTCAAATTAAAAATATTTGCATGCATTATTTAAAAAGAAATTCCAATGCAAAACTTTAAATATAAGCAAATTTTTATTTTAATTATATATCATTACAAAAAATTGTTACACATCTTTAAAAAGATTTACATTTTCTTGAAACTTTTCAAATACATTCAACTGTTATATATAGAGCTTGCAAAATAAGCTCTTAACAAGCTTTGAGAATATCCTCAACCCCAGACCAGTTTCTGCTACTGGCATCATCAGTGAGATGCCAGGATATTCAAGCATTAGATTAAAAACACCAGGACAAGCCCAGCACTTTATCTAATGTATAACTATTAAGTAGAAACTCTGAAATTTTCTGGCATACATATGTCTTGCGAGCTCTATATATAACATTTGTAAACACAAGCTTATTAAATTAGGTCATGTGACATCTGACTTGATTTTTTGGTAACATTCAACTGTTAGAAATTAAACACAGTTTGATATATAACACAATATTTTGAGTAATATTATTGTTTCCTTTTCAGATGTTGCTATCTGACAATCAAAAATGAGATCTTTAGATTTGTGAATACAGAATTTAAGGGAATGATCCAACCAACTAACTGACTTATACATTACTACTATCAGTTGAATGAATTTGGAAAATTTAAATAAAGTTTGAATTTTTCTAATGAAATTTATCAATTAATTTTAGATGATGAAAATAGTCCAAGAATAATTACTATTGAAATAGGTGTCACTACAAACTTTCCCACAAATGATAACCAAGTTTATTTTTATTTACTTACCTTCTGATCTTGTCTTAATCAAAATATTTTTAACTATTTATTTTCTTTTAAACTTACAGATGCTTGTGACTAAAATGATTATATAAATACATCTTGATTTATAACGGTTACATCTCATTGCCTATTTAGTTGTACAGCTGCCATAGATATATCCCTGCTTTAAAGAGGAACTGTAAAATATTATAAATAGCAATGCTAATTACATATTTATAATGTACAAACCTTACGTAAAATATTATTAATTATAATAAGTGCTAAAACAGGCAAAGCTCTCCATATAGTAGTGCCAGTGCAAGCCAGAGTAATCAATGGATACCAGAAGGCTTGTGCATAAAATCCCAATCTAGTGCCTACTCATCCAATATCCCAGACTAGTTTCTATCTTGTGATCTTCATCAGTGAGGAGCAGTCTGGGAATAGTGGATGAGTAGGCACAAGATGGGGATTTTATGCACAAGCCTTCTGGCATACATTGATTACTCTGGCTTGCACCGAGTGGCACTACTGTATGGAGAGTTTTGCCTGTTTTAATAAGTTATGAGCAAGCATAAGAAATGGTGATCATGTGATGTTATAATAAGTGCTACTGGCCAAGAAATTGTTTTGTCTTGATGCTACTTATTTTGTTTGTAGTTATGGCAGGCTCTTTCCCTCATCTTGTTTTTAAAAAATCAAATTTTATTTAAAAATTTTTAAGTGCTTTCATTTATCAGAAAAAACACACAAAGTAGTAGAGAATACTTAGTTGTGAGTCATAATATTTCCATCTCTTTTTCAGATATTTATGGCTTGACCACCAGCAATGCTAATGTGAGTATTCAAATTGATGAAATTAAGATTTGTGAATACTCAATGTAAAATCAAGTTTTAACTAATTAACTTATTCTATCAATATATATATATCCATGAAAGGTCTCTCATTTTTTCTACATTTTAAGACTAAGGTTAGTGAATGATATTTAAACAATATGAATTAATATTACACTACATTGATTTATGAGGTTATTTGTTATTGCAAAGTGTGCAGTTTACCTCTCTACTAAATATTTCTTGTGTTTTCCCAATTAAACATACCTCATTTTTTCACTTTAAACATTTCTGTTTTTTCCTATCTAATTATTATATTGGATTCTTTTAATCATTTTCAGTGGGTGGCTAGCTTCACTGATATATGTCCTTCCACAATCACAATGCAGTTATTAATTTTATTTTTCCTTTGCAAGTTCAAGGTTTGTACAGGTTAGGATTTTCATAATAAAAAGCTGTTTTTTTTTATTATATAGTCTGCAGTTTTTAATTTTTTTTTGCTATCATTGTATTATGGTATACTATGATATCTTTCACTATTTTGTTAACGTTTGTTTTTTATTTCCAATTGAAGGTTTTCTTATTTACAAATGATAGATAATCACTTTTGATAAAAGTTTGTTTTTTGTTGGGCTCCCCCCCCCCCAAATTACTGACTTCCAACCAAATCTCTTTTATTCTGTTCCATGGTGATAGTATAACTTTATTTTTTTTAGTTTCTGTCATAATACAATGTGTGGGTGTTATGTAAGCAATAGTTTTGATTTCACTATGAGATAGACCTGTCACAAAAAATCTCAGAATGTTAACTTTTATTTTTGTTCTCATTTTGGCATGGTTTTTAGTTGAAAGAGATATCTTATTAATGTTCAACCAGAATATTTGTTGTAGTGCTTCAACATGTTGCATATTATTAGATGTCTTCAGAAAGATTTAAGTAAAGTTTCAATTCTCAGAAAACTTTTAATAATAAGTTATTTGATCAAAATAGTGTAACATGTAAGTATAAGCAAATTGTTATAATTTCAAACATTTGGACAAAAATGTTATTTTGAATTTATAGTGTTATCTCTACTGCAATGTTAAATGAACAAATGTCAGATGGATATAAATTAAAATTAACTTGCATCATGCAAATTATCTCCTGAAATGCTTACTGAGAATAACCTTTGTATATCATATATATTTTGTACTCAAGCAGCATTGAGTTGAACCTCAAAAGCTCAACAAATATGTAGAAATAGTAATATATATTTATTACAAATTAACTATGCAATATATTAAATATGAGTGTAAATAATATTTTTGACAGTCACTATAAAGTGCTATAGATTTATTTAATATAAGACAAAAAAGGCTAAGCTCTAATTATCAAAAACTTAATTATAGAGGAAAATATATTTCCTTGGCAAAATTAGTAATAAATATTTTTTGTGGATATATGGTGTAATGAGTCACGTATATATTACAGATTTGATTTTAGTTCTACATTTATTGAGTAATATTATTAATTATTCATTTATTAGATATTTATCAGTGTATTTTTAAATACTAATTATATATAACAAATAAGCAATAGTGGTTTTTTTTTTTAAATACAAGCGTATTGTAAATATTGAACATAATATGTAATTAGAGAGTATAAGTGGATAGCTGAAGAGAGATTGAAAGCCTGTGTTCAAATCTCCTCTAATTAAACAATAGTGTTGTAATTAACATAAAACAAAATTAAATATAAAATTTGTAAATCATTAATCTACAATTTTTAAATTTTATCCATTGCAGCAATGAAGGAAAAAATCAAACCAGTTTCTGCAGGATATATGATTTAGACCATATTAATATTTAAATAAAAATAAATGTGCTGTTTGTTATGGGGTTGATCTTTTCTCATTGTAGGTGAACCAGGATAATTGAGACTTAAGGACATGTTTCACAATGATTTATTTTGTTTTTCATCAATATAGCAGAAGATTTAATATAAATTGTAGTCATCATTTGAATTTGCTTTATATTATTTACAGCATTGCTGGTGTTTATTGCATATTTAGATATTTATTTTGTCATGCAAGTTTTTTTATAGAAAAAATGAATTTATCCTAATTCTATCTTAATTATGTATAAGTCTTGGTGTAATGGGCATTATTAAATTAAGACTTGTAAATTAAAATATTCAATTTTTAACATCAAGTGGATCATATTAGTCTATGATTGATATGGAATTGATTGTCTCTCATAACAATTGCAGTATATAAAATATTACAAAAATTATAATCAGCATTTTGAAAATTTGATACTGCATCAAACTGTTTTACACATATAGACTTATATATATATGTGTGTGTGTGTGTACATGTATGTATATTATATATAGAACTCACAAATAAGCCCTTAACAAGCTTTGCAGAATACCCGCAACCCCAGACCAGTTTCTGCTACTGGCTTCCTCAGTGAGATGCTAGTATATTCAAGCATTAGATTAAAAATACCAGGACAAGCCCAGCACTTTATCTAATGGATAACTATTAAGTAGAAAATTTGAAATTTTCAGACATCCATATGTCTTCCAATCCAGCTATCTAACTTAAATAGCCATGTGGGACTGAATTAAGTTCAGATACACCATATATTAATAGCTTTAGCAATATAAAATTGCCAAAGCCTTAATAGCAAAAAATAAAATTACCAAAAAAATCAAGTCAGATGTCACATGACCTATTTTAACAATGATAAACATTGAATCTAGTTTCATCAGATCACTAAATAACAAAAAAATTAATTGAAATTATATTGAAAGAAGAAAAAAAAATACATAAAATAATTTCATGAGAATTTAAAATACAGTTAAAGCCTATGCATTTGATTTTCAGAAAGGCAAAGTTATATATGTAAATAGTAATTCTTAAAATGTAATCAGCATAAAAAATTTTCACTACTAAACAAATTACAATAAAATCCCATCAAACATTTAATAATGAAAATCAATATTAATTCAAAACATCATATAAATAACAATAAAGCAATAGTTTAATACTCATGTCTGCTATAATGTGCTTTCTCTATTTTAAAAAAAAATTATATTGTCAAGCGTTGGTAGTTGAGTGGTCAGCACAGCTGCCTTACAAGCAGTTGTCCCAGGTTAGCAGGTTTGCTTCCTGGCCAATGCTATGACACATGAAGAAGAAAAAATTATATAAAGATAAATAAAGTACAAAGTTGTAAGCTTGTGGTTAAGACCTGTAGAGATCACTGCCTTCACATTTTTCAGACGCATATTCTTGAGGTTACAGCCTTAGTAAATATTACTTAGTACAAAGTTGTGCGTAGCTAAAAATATAGACAATTTAAAAGTTATTTTCTTTTTTTTTCTTCATATGTCATAGCATCGGCCGGGACGCGAATCCACAACCGTCTGCAACCAACTACTTGCTTGCAAGGTGGCTGCGATAACCTCTCAGCTAACAACGCTTGACAGTTATTTTCTTTTTTATACAAAAAATAATAAAAAAAAGGTAAAAAAAAATGGTAGTATTATTCATTATTATAATCTGATTAGCAAAAGAGTGAATTTGATATTTTATTCTCTCTTATTTAAAACAATAAGCTCCTAAACTTGAATTAAAAAATAATTATTTTAAAACAATTTTTTGCTATAAAAGTATAAATCCTTTATATTGTCAGATATTCCAGTTTAATAGTATTCTATATGTTGTCAAGGGTAATGGAATCTGAACTGAATTCATTATTAGTGATCCATAAGATAAATGAGTAAAGTCTAATATTTCTTTTGCTTTCTATACCCCCCCTATATATATAATATTTGAATACAAGTATATTATATATACTTAATCTAGATGTAATTAAAGGAGATTAAACCCAGACTTTCAAGCTCTCTTCAATCATTCCCTCTATTTAATTCAACTGATATATATGACATATATGTGAAAAAGATAAATGATAAATTGAAATTCTGTGTTCAAATCGTCTTTAATTATATATATATATTGTAACCATATTTGAGAGCTTTAAAACATATAATTAATCCAAAGGGTTAAATATATGTTTTAAAGCTCCCCTCTTTTCTTCCATAGCATAAGCTTGTGGTTAAAACACCTGCAGAGGTCCCTACTATCGCATTTTATATGCATATTATCGAGGTTATAACCTCAGTAAATATTACTTATGTAATCAATGTGCATTTAATAAATTTATAATTACAACTTTAAAGATTATAATAAGTAATTTTTTTATCTGTGCTATCATAATAAAATCTTAAATTATATGTGTAATTTAGTTAACCTAATTAGTTAGTAGTTATTTAAAAGATTGTCTTAAATTGTTTCATATTTACTTGAAAAAATAAAATTAATATTTAAACTAAAGAAGAGTTAATGTAAAGCTTAATATGTTTTAAATAAATATAATAGATAAAGTTGGTCTACATTGTTTGAAATGATTAGTTAACTTTATTAGAATTTTTAGTTGTTGATTTTTAAAATAAATAATTTTTAAAATAATAGTTATAACTTATTAGATACCAATTTATATGAAAGTATTTGGAAGTAGGATTTTAAAATAGTAAGCATAAACTGACTGAGATTAGTTCTAAATTTTAATTGATTTTAAATGTCAGTCAATCGTTAATTTATTTTCATTGTATTAAAAATGGTTATAATAATGTGTATGTGTGTGTAAGTGTTTGGAGCTTGCATGTGAAATATTGAAAGTTTAAAAAGTCTTATTGAAATTAATATGTGTATTTAAAAAATTGGGCACAGTCAATCAATTTTAAAATTATTTTTAAAAAAAGCTTTTAAATAATGCAAGAGAAAGAGTGAAAAAGAGATATATTAGTAAAAAATGTTTAAATTTAAAAATCAGTTAATAATTTTATTAAATAATTGATTTGATATTTATTTAGAGTTAATAAAAATTGTTAATGAGCAAGTTCATTTATTCTCTAGATGTCACATGACTAAATTGTCTGGATTTAAAGTGTAAGGTCAAAGTCAGATCAATTAAAAGTCAAAAATGATTCTTAATTTAAGTATTATAGTGCAGACTTGCAACTCTTTGGTTTAATAAAGAGGCAATACAGTAATGATCTTGGTGCATGGATGAAGATAAAGGAAAACACACACTAGTATAAAATAGACACAATTAAAAATTTAAATACCTATTTTTTCATGATTCGTTTATTCTTCACTTAAAATTTTATTTCAGTTTTGAAATAAATTGTTTGGTTTTTAGTTGACTATTTATTTTAAAACAATGTTAAAGTTTAAAGTTTTTTATCATCCACATGATAGGATAAAGAACCAGTAAGTTATCCACACAGTGTTTCTCCTAAAAGCTTAGTTTCAACTGAATTATTAAACAGAAATTCTAAAAGAAACTAAAGAAAACTATAATATTTTTTAAAGAAGTAAAAAAAAATAATGTAAGAAAAAGTATATTGTTTCATTGTTATATGTTTAAATTTTAAACTTTGCTATAAGATTATCTTAGACATGTTCTAATTAGCTCTTAATTTGTCATTAATAATAATTATTTGCTACTGAATAATCAATCTATGTCAAGCTCAGTTATAGAATGATGAATTTTTATAAGATTATTACACCTATATAAAAAAGCATTGACAATTATTTAAAATTACCTTACATTCAAATATCAGCCTTTCAAGCCAATTGAGCATGCGTCTTTTGAGAGTGTTAAATAAATGAATACTTTCCTCTTCAATCCAAGATATAGTATTTATGTAGAAATAAAAAGGATCCTCTTATTCCTACCACTCAAATTCTTTTATATGAGCAAATCTGAAGTACTGTTGAGGAGACGTATAAAGTTATCATAAAAGACAAATGTGTGAAAACTTTCTAATTATCATAATCAACGACCACATCAAATTTGTTTTATATTCAAACAAATAATATAGATATTGATCTTAATTTTACTTATTTATCTATTTATTTGAATATTCTGTTTTTAAATTGCTGAATGTTTCAAGTATATTGCTATTGTATTTAAAAAGGAATAAATATAATTTAAGTTTACTGCATTCAATTTATAATAATAATAAAACTTCACATGTATGGAGTGCCTGTTTTAATAATAAAACTTCATAAAAAAGCAATTTAGATAAAGAATTATCATTCGGTTCATTGATCATTTGATTTTATTGCCATTAAAAAATGCACTTTGATGAAACTGTTTGCCATTAAAATTATTTGTCATCATCTCTTATTTGACAGTTGTAAAATTATTGAAAATTTTCTCCAAGATATTTCTATGTATATGTGTGTTTGCTCTACCAGAATAAAGAGTTGTGTGTGTATTTATATATTGTTTCTTCAAACCACTATAATTACATCTAAACTTCAGAGATATAAAATATACCTTTATTTTAAAAATAAGTGTTTTATAAATTAAAATGGGAAGCTGAGAAAAAAAAATCATGGATATTATGTAAGTCATCTAGATTTTGCATATGAAATTATTGTTTTTGCAAATAATTCTTCAGAGCTTCAAGAAATGTAAGTATTATCAGGTGAAAAAAAGACAGTAGAACCAAAAATAAATACTAAAATTAAATTAATCTTCAATGGAATTTCTCAAAATAAAATAATTAAATTTTAATCCCGAGTTACCACTTCAAATAAATGGAATGATTTGATTGAAGACTTATGTGTTTGAAAAGGGAGGCTAGATATCACATAACAACATTAGATATAGCAAAGTTTTATTAAACATGAAATTAAAAAAAAAAAAAAAAGATAGAAAATTATAAAAAAGAGAATAACATAGTTTGTAACAATGGCTTCTTTCTTTAAAATACGGCTTTTAATTTACTTCTTATACATTTTGCCTTTAATTTGGATTCAAACCAAAATAAGTTCTCAATTTAAAGAGTGTAGAAGATTACATGAATAAAATTTATCTACGTATTTTTTTAAAAAAAATTACTGTTATTGATTATCTTTTTAAAAAAAAAAAAAAAAAAACGTACCTAAGCAAAATAAAAAGTTTAAAATATCATTCAAGTCATATTAAAACAAATAGGAGCTCTTCACTCAAAGATTATTCGATCTTAAAATATATGATGCTAGAATAATAAAGAGAGATGTTTCTATTAAGAACTATATTATTTGTGTAAAAAATATGCAAGCTGAATATATTTGAAAAAATATTCTACTTTGAAGCAATGAAAACTAGCGTAATTGATCAGATGTAATTTCCTATAAATTACATCTGGATTTGAATAAAATAATAATTATCCAATCATAGAGATTTTAAGATGGTTGGATGAATTACAATAAAATTTTACATTATTAAATGCTATCAAATTAATATTGATTTTGTTGATTACATAAAAAGCATTTTACTGAAAAACCACTATCTTTGTTTTGTTTTATTCTTCTTAGTGATATATTTATTATTTTGATGATGGAGTCAATCCACACCATTGCTGGTTATCAACTTTTTTTTATCATCATCTTAGTTGATGAACATTATATATTTTCTTATAAATTACACTATCCTTTAGACCAGTGGTCGACAATCTTTTAGATATTGCAGACCACTAACATAATTTTTAAAGATACAATTAATACAAGCATTGAGTATGATATATATTTATTTATTTATTTGTATATTAATAATTTTAACACAAGAGTACACTATAGCAAATTTGATGCTTAGTCAATTGTACAGAATTCTGTATTCTTATTTTGTTACTCTTTCTATGCTGCTGATCGAATATGGGTTAAAACACTTTTGAGTAACATGTTTTGCAAGTCACAGTAGTATTTTATAACAAATCAATTAGCAATATAAAGTTCTTATTCTATTTCAAATATAATACATACAGCTTAAACAAAAATATTTTTTATGTAAAAATTTTATTAAATGAGCTTAGCAAATTTAAATAATATCTGAATTCTTTGCAGACCATTAAAATTACATCATCGATTACCAGAGATCCACAGACCATACTAGAAGCAGTCTTATTGAGAGCCACTTGTTTATTTTTCTTATTATCTAACAATCATTACTAATACCACAATTTAAAAGCATCAATATATTTTTTATCCTTGTTCGGTGTACATTTAATTTATAAAATAATCTATTAAAGAATCTGACCAAAGGTAGTTAGAGTAACTATGCAAGATATTATTACAATTAAACAAAAACACAGAACATCACCAATGATGCTCATCGCTGGAAATATCCAAGTTTCAATTTGATTTGAATTATTAGTAATATGCTCATATTTCCATAAATACATTTGTGTTTTTATTGCATTTCTGTTTTGTAGCATTTACCTATTATATTGTTACTGTTGATAAAGGTTTCAAACAAAGTTTAAATTTAATAATGCTCACTTATTTATTTATATTTTCACAATTTTTATAAAAATTTTAAATACAATTTCAAAGCACTAATGACCTTTCTAGATACTTATTGATTAAATCTGTCATGTTGTATTCATGTGATCCCATAAAAGAATGCCTTTATAGGATATTTTGACAAGCTTGATCAATCAATTTTTCAAAAACAAAATGGCAAAGAAAGAAGCTTAGTGTGTAAAAAAAAATAAATGACAAGTAAACTTCTATTAATAAATTAAAACACAAAAAATTGTAAAACCATAATCAGTGTGACAGACTGAAAATTTTTATGTTATCCAAAAAACTGATGAAGGTATTCCTTTCTTTACAAAGTCTCTGCCACATAAATTCTACAAAGTACAAGTCAAAGTGCTGGTGAGCCATTTCTCATTGTTTTTTATTATACCATTTGACAGAACCTTAAATTCTTTTTATATTCTGGGTATGTGCAATAGTTTCTGAATCAATAAAATTGTAGGTATGGTTCAAGTGCAAATTTTCATAACTGGCCACGCAGAGTTCATCACTTTTGTAGGATCACCAGCAATATAAATAAATTGTCAAGCCCTCTTCCTCATTTTGTTAGATTTCTTCCATCAGAGTTGTCACAATTCTGCTCAGAATTCTGATAATAAAACAGTTGTTGGTCTCCCTGTAGAAACCAACTATAAGATAGCAGACACTTCTCTCATATAATTATTCCAGTCTATGATGATGTTATCAGATATATCCAACTGTGATTTTCCACATGCAATGGATAATAATTATTGGGACCAGCTATAAATAAAGCATAGCACTGTCACAAATGTGATTCTTTTGCCCTCAAACCATGTTTCCTTTGAAAGACCTTCTTTACTATGACAATCTGCAACATTACACGACCACTATTTATCCAAATTCAGAATATTATACACTTGAAAAAAATGAATGGTCTCAAGATCAATATGGGGTAATTTCAAATTTTTATTATTTAATACAATACAGAACACAATGAAAACATATACTCTACAGCAATCTTAGCTTTAACATGTACAGAAAGTGACATGTACACCTTATTTTCGATTAATCATACCAGGATAATTTTGTGGCATCTCAGTAGACTTTAATTAAATTAGCAGAATATTTCATGGGAGGTATAATGCATAAGTAGTCCTTTCTAATCTTTTCTCAAAAACAAACAATGATTTTTTATATCTTCAACTAATGTAAAGTCAGTTTTTATCATTTTAAGAATTATTTTCTTTATATGTAGTTAAAAACCACCATTTTATGCTGTTATTTTTTATTTTTCTATTTACTTACTTTCCTTCCTACATATCCATCTATCAATATTTTAAAAACTATTATTTTTAAAATTAGTTTTGATTTATTTCTATATACTGTATATATAAAATTACGATAAAATATTTTCATTTTTTGATATTATGATTTTAATGAAATTTTAAAAAATCTAAATAATTAATGAATAATATAGTTTTTTTTATTTAAAAATGAAAAAACACAAAAAATATTTCATTTTTCTGTTTTATCAAAATACCTATCTGTCTGACTGTCAGCTTGCTTTCCAGTGTATCTGTCAATTGGTTTGTTTGTTAATCTTTATATCCCTGTCAACCAATCTATCTATCCATCTATATATGTACAATCTTTTATCTACCTGCTTATCTAACTAATGATCTATTTGCATACTATTTATCAATTTATCTATTGTCTGTCTATTATTTTAATCACCTATTAATTATTTATTCTTTTATATATGTATTTACATATATTTCTCTATATATACATACATGCATACAGATAGACATATAGATAAATATACATATATATATGGATAAATAGGTAATACAATATAAATACATGGGTACTTATATATACATTATAAAGCAACTCAGACTTTAAAGTGCACAGCTATCCACTCCATCTTATGACCCCATATATGTGAAAAGGATGAATGATCTCCAATAAGCATATTTTGGGCTGAACCAGCATTCATCGATTGGTGCAGATCACCATCTCCCATGCAGATATACAATCAGTGTTCAGTTTATATTAAAATAGCAAATCTTTAATCTTTAATGGACAAGCTTCAATTTTCTCCACCCTCCAATTCCTCAGCCATCCATATCATTGAAAATTCGAGGATGAAACACTCAAAAACGTTATTGATGCCAATATTATTGTCATACCCACATTGACCTTAAGTCAATTTGTCTCCTCACATATAGGACTTTAATATGTCCATTTAAATTTACAGACGAGGAATGGGCAGAATACAGAATGAGTATGTAATATTTATTTACATATGAATTGTCTATACTAAACTTAATGTAATTAAAGCTATCATCTCCATTTTATACAACTGATAAACATGTCCACATACATGTGAAAAAATAAATGATCTCCAATATATGTATTACGAGATGAACCAAAACTCATCAGTTGATACAGATCATTCTCTCCAACATACATATATATAATCAGTGCTCAGTTTATATCAAGATAGCAATTCTTCAAACTTTAATGGACTGGCTTCAATCTTCTCCACCCTCCAACTCTTCAGCCATTCTTATCTTTGAAAGTCTGTTGGTGGAATGCTCAAAGCTCTTGCATTTGCCACTATTATTGTCATATAAATGTTGACATTACGTAATCCTGTAAATATTTTTTAATACTAACAAATTAAGTCACATATTATTTCCACATATGCTAGCATTTTAAATATTTAATATAATGTTTTATTTTATTGAAATGTGTTTTGTATTATTAACTTTGAAAATGGTGACATTACATAATAAAAATATGTTAGATGTTTTATTCATATTACATAAATTTATTTACACAAATTACTTTGATTATAACATGCATTTTATTACTTATACTCTAACCGACTTGAATAAAGATGTGTAAAAAGGGCAACTAACCCAAAGATGCATTTCATGCTGAACACAACAGTTATTCCAAATCTTAATCTTATTGAAAATCTAAAGCTGGTCCACATTTTCATGCAGTGCAAATCTGTTGAATGAGTGTATTATATATAGAATATGTTATGGTTATTCATCTAAAAATGGGATCACAAGCCATACTTAACAAAATATATGTTAATGCATAGGCAATAATTATATATATATTGTAATGGTATACATATGCCATTACATTATTTTAAAATTAAAATTAAAACAAGATCATAAATAAAAATTGATTTATTAAAAACTTAAAAACGGAAAATTAAAAGAGTTATGTTTGACATATATATATCGCACGGATGAAAAACTTTTTTAAAAAAAAGTATTTGAAAGTACTTTTTTGTAGAAAAAAGTAAAGATCTAAAGATTAGTACTTTTAGTAAAAAGTTATATAAAAGAAAATACAAATAAATATTAATTAATTTCTATTTTAAGAATCATGTTTAATCTTAGTAAATGGAAATTATTGTTTTATTAATAAAATGTAAAACAAACTAACCCTTGGGGCACTTAAATAATAAAGGTCAGATAAGAGAATGAAAAAATTAAAGATTGACCAATGCAAGCACCAAGCCGTGTAGGGGCTAGAAAGAAAAACCTCCGGACCTTAGGATCAGTGATGTCATATTCGAGGGATCTGAAAATTTAGTGATAAGGGACGTCTAAACTATAAAAAGAAAAATAATTGATTGTTGTTTTAATCTGACTATTAATCTTTCAGCTGTATTGTAGACTGTGTGATGTAGGGGTCTTGCAATAAACTATTTTCCTTCGCATGCACCAGCTGAGGCCTTCCAAATGATAGTTCCTGACCCAAGTATTGCAAGTAGCGGCTTCGTTTCCAGGGAGTATGGATAACCTATGAAAGTGATCACTAGGATGAACTTCTAAATCTGCTGGAATCATGGAAAGTATAAATTTTGATATTCAATATGAACTTTTAAACAAACTTTCAATTAGTAACCTAAAGTATGAACTCTTATCTGACTTAAAAGAACTCTAAATCAATTATTAATATTTTTATGTATATGTTTGCTAATCATTTCCATTTTTCTTTATTTATTTTTATCTGTTAACTAAATTATATTTAAAGTTGGGTGTAGATGGCTGCATAGATTCATTAACATTTATGTTAGTTTAAGGAGGATTAATTTCAGACTATTTGTTTTGTAGTTGAGTCAGTGCTGGTGGAGGAATATATGGATGTTTATACCAATGTAATGCAAAGCGTGTTAGCATATAGGGCATGCATGCCTAACTGAATGCTTGACCCAAAGGTGTAGTCATTACATTCCAATGGGCATGGATTACTTCTCACAACATTGATCTCCTTTAGCTCTATGGATAGAAACTATAAGTTGGCTAAGTACCACTCTCCCTCCATATGTAGCATTTCTCTTTAATATTTTATATACATGATTCCTTCGCCAGACAGACACACATTCCTGTACTGGATCATGTCCTTCAAATAATATCATGCTGTCAGATGCACATTCCTGTCAGCATGGTTTTATGCTAACATCTTCATAATGCATTGGTTGCATCTGTATATCAGGAAGCGAGCATTGGTTTAGCTACAAACTTTTAGCCTGAGATTAGATGTTTTGAAAAGTTTTAATTGCATAATCTATGTAGCTTATCTATGCTCAACATTCTAAAACAAGACTATATAAACTGTCCATCTGTGCAGATTTTAAATAAAGTATAAAATAATAACAAATTAAAGTAAGATTTAATTTATTCCTCAAATTTAAAGTTATATGTGTGCAAATAAAATATTTTTGTGATTATTACTGGCAATGGTTTATTTTTTTAAAATCTTGTCTTTATTAAAATGTTTTAAATAAGTTCTTATATATTAAATCTCTGCATCTCCTTGAGCTAGTGGCAAGGGCTAACGGTCAATAAAATAAAATTTGGATTTTTTTCCCAAGGTGTATCTGCCTATATTATACATTTTCTAGGTTCAAATAGCCTAGTGGTTCCCTGTATGGCAGATAGGGTAAGAGTCTTTATTCCCTGACTGTTATAATATATATTAATATATAAAAAACTTACCAAAGGAAATACATATAAAAACAAAAAAAGACTTATAAATCCAAGAAATAATATTATATTTCAACCAGAGGACTGGTTTTCATCAGAAAGAAAAAAATACACAGTAAAATGGCGATATTAAAAAATTACAGATTTGATAAAAGATTATAAATTTAACAACCCCCCCTCCCTGATTGGTCACAAAATCTAACACAGAATATCTACCCAACCAATGACAAAATTCAAACAAAAAAACTACATTTCCTCCTAATCAAGCTTAAATTCTATTTAAATTGAAATAATAAATAAAAAAATAAAAAATCCAAAATTAAAATATACATATGTGCATACATACAAAAATTAGATTATGCTGACATACAAAAAATAGCTGTGCTCACATTAATATTCATTAAAAACTAAAATACTTATACATATTAATCAAAAATTATAGTTAGTGCAAAGTACAATAATTTATAATAATTAATTATTTACCTATATACCAATTAAACACAGATATTAAACATCTATATAACAAATCTTTACATAAAAAATATCATATAAGAAAATTTTCACATTAAAAACACATATAAAGATCATTTAGGTGTCCAGGTAACCCAAAGATGTAATAGTTCCAATGTTTAAATTCAATCCATGTCGGTCTGAGGTCTTGAATTTTTGTATGTATGCACATATGTATATCTTAATTTTGGATTTTTTATTTGTTATTTCAATTTAAATAGAATCTACACTTGATTATGAGGAAATGTAATTGCTTTTTGTTTTTTTTAATTTTGTCATTGGTTGGGTAGATATTCTGTGTTAGATTTTGTGACCAATCAGGGAGTTTTTGTTAAATTTGTAGTCTTTTATCAAATCTGTAATTTTTGAATATCGCCATTTTTTTTTCTTTCTGATGAAAACCAGCCATCTGGTTGAAATATAATATTATTTCTTGGATTTATAAGTCTTTTTTTGTTTATATATAGATATATATTGTGATCCTGTGCTATTTCACATTGTCTTAGTTGACTATCTTAACTTTATAAGTTCATGCTATTTTTAAAAAAAATAAATAAAAGAAGAGATGATAAAATTTATTGTACAAATAAAATGTGTAAATTATGCTATCTAAATTTTATTTCATTGATATAATTTATTCCAGTCATATAATTATAAATACAAAAGATATAATGTATACTGGCTTAAATATTATTATAAAGATGTAGCTCTAATAATTAATATAAGTATGCTTTTAAATTAAAAAAATAATACTTAGTTTATGTAGAATTTTATAGAGAGTGAAAAGTAAACAGAATTAGAGAAAATATAGCCTTGAAAAAAGTTAATTTTATACTTAAAAATATATAAGATAGTTGGTGAGTTGATTTGTGTTATAATATAATTATTAAATTCATTTCAAAGTGATTAATAATTTAGTTGAGTTGTTTTTATTTAATAGAGCTTAAAATGTCTGAATAAAGTTGATTAGTTTATTTTAAATAATATCAAGTTAGCTAAAAATATGCTAGTTAATTTTTAAAATCAGGTTAAATTTAAAATAGGTAAAACAATTTCCTGTATGCCTGTGTATGAATTTGTATGCATGTGAGGTGATTTAATAAAATATTATTTGTTACAAATACAGTTAATTTTAGTTAGTAAGTATTCAAAAATAAATGAATGGTTAATTTAATCATAAAAGTGATTTAAAAATAATCCAAAGAGCTTCTAATAAATAAATTAAAAAGTGGTGATTTAAAATAAGAAATTCATTATTTATTTTATTAATTAAATAATTACTTTAAAAGTAAAGTTTTAATTTATTACATGGTATTTAAAAAATAGAATAAAATTATGATTTTCTTAATTAGTTCCACATAATAATTTGCATATTTTATGATAGGTGTCAGAATTTTGGAAGGTATGTCTAATTAAGATGCCTATCAAAATGAAGGCATAAAAGATGAAAACTGATAGTACATGTATGTGCTGCTACTGTCTCATCTGCTTCTGATCTTTTGGGTATGATCGTTTCTTAAGGAAACAGTAATTTTAATTGTTTTTTTTATTTAAAGTGTTAATTTTCTAAAACTTTTCTTATTTCTTAATTAATAATGTGTGACTAGAAGAAAGATAATAATTTGTTTTGTTTCTTATACTTAACCTAATTCAGAAGCATTTAAAGAGTTAACAAAATGATTGGGGAAAATTGTTGCTTTTTATTAATTCATTTTATTTAATTGTGCTTAAACTGGAATTTAGATAAGAAAAAGGTAATATGTTTTATATTGTTTTTCAAAACTATATGGGACATTACTGAAAAGCTAAAATTAATAACTGAGGTGAAACTATAAGTTTATTATTAGAAAGCTTCTATTTTATGGACTTAGCGCTTTCGGGGCCTTTATGGCTCCATAATCATAGTCCTTTTTACAGGCTGTTGATTCTATGCAAATGCATGCAAATTACAACATCCACCTTTTTGAGACCGCGAAGCACGTGTCTTTTCTGTTGATTGACATGGCATCACTGGTGATGTAACATGCCTCTTTGATCTTCCTCTTGACATCATTCCTCTCTGTGCATACGATGTCAGCTTTAGATGGCTCAAATCTATGGCTTTGCTCCTGCTGATGATCAGCAAATACTGAGCTGCCCTCTCCTTTAGTTGTAGCCTTTGTATATATATCTATGCTGAGACAGTCTATTGCTCACTGTGGCCTGAGTTTCCCCATAATATATGGGACATTGGACTGGATCATTTTTACACTCTATGTCTCACCTTTAGTAAAATAAGATTTAAATTAACTGTGGAAAGATTTTTGAAATTGAATTTAAAGATAAAAAAATTTGCTTCAATGGATATTAACATTTGCTAATTTTAAAACATTCAATTCATGACTATTTAAGTGAATTTATTTTAAAGTATTCTCTTGATAACTTTTTTAAATGCTGATTTGCCAATTGATAAAAGGTGAACTTTATTGTGTGTTTACTTTAGTAATGTTTGCAATGGAACATTTAAAAGATAAGTTAAGTGAATAAATTAATGTGAAGCTTTATTGAAAAAAAAAAACATAACTTTACTGTATTATAATATTATACATTATGAAAGTGAACTTGCAACTCTTAAAGTAGATAGTAATTTTTTTAATTACTATAATTAAGTGCTTGAGTGAACAGAATGCAATTTTAAGAGGAATATTTAAAATGTTTTAATAAATGAAGAAGCTCTTTATTTTTCCAGTATATAACCATGGACAAAATTGAATGAAATGTTTCCTAATGATATTTGCTGTTAAAATTGAAATAGTGAAAACAAGCTGATTTTTTTTTTACATAAACCTATGAAAAATGGATCCATGTCTTTGCTGAAACTATTTGTTAAGTGTTTGTATTATATATTGTTTGTTCCAGAAAGTCATACTTGCTCTTATTTTCCTATAAAAAAAATATGACAAGTACAGATGCATCACTCTTTAAAATAATTCACCAGAAAAATGACATTGTTTACCTGCTACAGATTGCTCACTGCAGAAAGGACATGAATAAAGAACTATGGGTATTTTAAAATAATAATAATAATAATTTATTACTTTTTTTATTATCTTATATTATTTTTAATATTATGCCAAGATATTTTTCTATAATTTATGACATAATTATGTAATTACTCTTATGATTGAGAAAGGTAAAATTTTATATATTTTTTTTATTGTTGGCTTAAAGTCATTTATAAGGTATACGTGTCCAGGTAAGGATACACTTTTTTTATATTTATGAATAGGGTTTATTAATACTTTATTGATGGTTAAACAGCCAGTATAATTTATCAGAAGCTTGTAATAGTTTTTTTAATTATTATAATATAATAATTTCATTATGAAGTTTTTCATATGACAAGGTATCTATTAGTTTTATATTTAGCAATATTTGCCTGTGTTAATTATGTCCACTTTAGTTATACAATTGTATGCTGTTTTATTGAATGTGGGTATTTCTTATTAATTGCAACATTTTTATTATGCTATTTAAAATATTTTATAATCGTTTCACTTATAGTAATTTATTGGTTTCATACATTGTTTAATGTATATATTTTTAGAGAATGAAGATTGATTTCTCTCGCTTTTAATTGATAATTTTTTTACCTTGCCATTGTTTTTGCCTTTGATATATGCTTATTCCCATTTTAATACATCTGTTAAGCATGTGGCATTAGTAAATGTTGTACATTGGAGGATTTTGAGTTTGCTCTCCCCAATGCTTAGTAGTTATTTCTCATGAGAGGATTGTATTTTGATACTTTAGCATTATTTTCATGTTTAGCTAGTGTAGCCTGGTCCCTAGAGAGGATCGTTTTTCATGGTATGTATTCTATTTCCATGTGTTGAGATCTTGTCCAAGCATATATTTATCTAAGATAAAGGTATTGGAATCTACCATTGTATTTTTTCACTTATGTAGTTAACTCTGAGGACCTTTCTTTCTTGTCTTATCCCTCATGATTATATTAGTTATTTTCCACCATGTAAGGTGAAGTTATTAGTGTTTTAAGATTGGTATGGCAATGATCAAGTAGATTTTTGAAGTATCTAAATGCTTTTGGAACACTTTTCTATTTGTAATGTTTTGTTAGAGGAAGTAATATATGTATTATGCTGTTGGACCTTTCCAGCAGTTTACAAGTAAACCAAGAAATATATTAGCAATTTTAATGCTTATTTTGTGCATAGCATGATGAGAGATACACGTATGCAATATCATCTTTAACACTATCCAGAAATAGTTTGCCAATGGATTGGTAAAACATTTTAAAGTTAAATATTTCATTATGTGGACATGGGTAAAATATAGTATGACTTCTGTTGAATATCTCATATTTTTATTATTAAGCAGATAATATCAGAAAGTAATTGTTTTATTTATGTTTTATATGATAATTAACATTATCATAACAGTTTTCTGGTAAAAATTCAGCCACCTATCAGTTCAGATTAAAGTTTTTTAATCTTTAGTGTGTCTTAAATGCTATTAATAAGATATGTTATTACTGGACAAAAAGTGTATCCTAAAGATAATTTAGCTTTATTATAGTTTGAAAGTTTTATTAAATAATCTTACCCTAAAAATATATTAAAAATAAACTAGTCAAATATTGAAATAATCTTATTTTAAATGAGTGTATCATTAATAGGTCACCCAAATGCTTGTATCAGTAATGGATAATTTTGTTAGTGTGTAGGTGAACATTTTATCATTTATTTTATGGCATCCTGTCAAAAGAAATAGTGTCTATGTTTAGCAGATGACTTTCTTTAGAAAATTGTAAAAAAAAATTGTAACTTGTCAATTTGATGTTAATAAATGTGTATCATTATTAAAATTTCGTCTTTGTCTTCTATATATGATTTCTTGTATCCTGAATTCTTAATTATATTACAGAAATCTTGGTAAATCAGATAATCAATTTTCATACAGATCCAAAATCACAATTTAAAAAAATTTGTATAAGTATTACAATTCCAAAGATTGGAATTGCAGTTAAAAGAATTGAATATTTATACGATTTTTTAAAAGTTCTTTAATTCACTTAAGTCTGCATATTATTTAGTTAGTTTACAAACAAAGAATACATTATTTACAACTTGATTAATTTTTGATTGTGTTGCTGATGAGTAATTGAAAGAGATAAAAGGTACCCTTTCTTTCTATTTTATTTTTCCATGCAATTATTAATTAGATTAAACACTTCTTTAATTAATTGTTATTACTATAATATGTTAGAATGCATTAGCTTATAAGAAAAGTGTATAACTCCTTTAGTCTACTAGAATGTCATTCATTTGTGCAACAGCATAATATGTTGATTAATATTCAAAATTAATAAAGAAAAAATTCTAAGATCATTACTTATTATTTCATTGATGATGATAAATTCATTTTATTCGTGCAAAAGCCAATAGTGTGGCATGAGAAACTTATAGTTCATTGTAGTATAAGAAAAGTACAGTATATTTCACTCTATAAGAGTAGATTAGATCAGACCATGACAATGAAATTTATTTGTGATAAATATTTGTTTATTAAGATATTTAAAGAAGATACAGAAAAAATTTCATTATAAAATTTTATATTAAATGCAAAATACCTATGCTACTAAGAGAATGCATTTTGATAGAGGGAAATTTCTTGGTTTAAAAAGTATTATATAGGAATGAGTGAAGTTTTTTTCTTCTTAATTTTATTATTTACTTTATAATAGAATGTATTTCTCAATGTTTTAATATTCCCTTTCATTTTAATGCATGTCTCTGTAGTAAAGTTTATTGCAACCTATAACCCTCTCAACTTAGCCATATTAACATCATCATTGTGATTGTTGTAAAGAGTCTCCAAATGTTTTGAATTTAGTTAGAACTGACTGCCTTTTTATTATTCCCTTTATTTTCAATTAGTTTTATCTTGGTTAGAATATATATATATTGTAACCTTTTAATTGGTTCATTATACAAATTGAGTATATAAAAATGTATATGATAGTACAACATTTTAAATTTTAGAAATATAACTTGCACAAATACTTTAATATATGACATTTAAGAGAGAATTTAATGGGGGCAAGAAATACAAGTTTTTTGATTTGTAATTTTTTTTTAAATAGAAGTTACTATTAGAAGAAATTCCATCTTAGTATTATAGATTACAGTGATCCTTTTAAAAAATGAGTTGTTTAGTTTCTGCACTATATTCTGATAAATAATATTGGTAAAATAATTTATTTATTATCAAATAATATATTTTTTTAAAAAATGTAATGGCAATAATATTCTGGAATAAAGTTTTATTATTAAAATATTTTTGTGAAACTAAGATAAGATAATGTATTTTAAATTTTAATTAAAAAATTGTTTAAATTTTATCAGTTTCAAAAATATTTGTTGAATTTTTTGTGTTTTGTTAAATTTTAGACAGCAAGTTAAATATTAAAAAAATTTATAAACAATTTTCAAGTTATTGACCAATGACATTTAAGTAATTAGTTTCTACATCATGCTGTTTAGAGATATAAATAGAAATGAGCAGATGAACTTGGAGTAGGGAAAGAAGAAAATTATAAAAGAAAAGTGAACAGTTGTTTTATGTAAAAAAGAATTGTAAAAACTTATCAAATTTAAGATATTTTATTTTTGTAAATTATTAAATAAGTAAGTTAATTGTGATAAAATGAATATAAGATACTTGATAATATTTTGAGAAAGTAAATTAACCTTCAACTGATTCTTTTAACTTTTTAATCTTTGTCTAATTTTTTATTGGGCCACAATTTCAATCTGAGAATAATATGATTTGTCCGTTTTCATTTCCAGCTGGTTTCTATTGTTAAAATATTAATCTAAAATACACAGAATTTTTTTAATTCAGCTTCTAAAAATTGAATAATTTTAGATTCAAATTGGTTAAATGTAACAAAAAATTAAAAATAATGTTAATAACTGTAGAAAAATATAAGAAAAATGTGTAAAAAATAGCTAGCAGTAAAACAAAAGAATTATATTCCAACCAATGATTGTGTCGTTATTCAGTTCTCCAGCTGTCAAATAATTCTCTTTTTATTTCCAGCATGCTTATTTTTCTTGTAAAATTTAAAATTTTCCAAATCAAACTTTATATTTCCATAAAGTAACATCAAATCTTATTTATAAATGTAAAAAATGACAATAGATGTAATTATTTACTACAAAATCAATTACAAATGCGTAAAACCTTTAATTTTTATTTCTGTCATTATTATTTTGAGATGCCCACTGTGAAATCGTTAGCGTGAAGAAAGACTTGAAGAAAGATGATTTTGTCCGTGCTTATTTTTCTTGTAATATTTAACATTTTTGGAATCAAACTTTATATTTGTATAAATTAATGAAAAATCGTGATAGATATAATTATTTACTTCAAAATATGAAAGCATACTACATTTCATTTTCAATTCTGAATTTTTAGTTTAGAAATGCCTGATTACGGTCTGTAGCGATAATTGTTTTTTATTACGGATTATTTCTCCAAATGTATTTTTCTTGTAATATTTAAAATTTTCTGAGTCAAACTTTATATTTTGATAGAGCACTATATTATCTTATTTGTGAACATAAAAAATTTACAATAAATATAATTATTTACATCAAAATCAATTACGAACGTGTACGTCTTCATTTTCGTTTCTGAATCTGTCATTTAGAAGCACGCCTAAAAGACATTTCCAGATTTGGTAGGTATCCAATCAGAGAAAAAGACACACCTATGTACCAATAGGCATGTAAAGAAAATTGATTTTTTTTAAAAAATATAACACTATATGCGGACATTTTTAGAACTACAATTTTAAAATTTGAATTTCCTAACAAATAAGCCTAAAATGAAGAAATTGTGTCCAAAATTGACCAAGAGATGGCGCATGCTACATCCAAAAAATTTTTAGATACGGGGTCTCTTTGTAATAATCACAGAACTGGTTAAACTAGTTTCTTCATCTTCACCACAAATGCAGTCTGAAAATTCAATTTGCAATTTTATATATGCTATTGAAGGGAAAAAGTACAAGAATATTTATTATTAATGGAAAAATCATGAAGGACAAGGATATCCCATTTTAATTAATTAAAAGGTGTAAATACAGTCATGTAAGAAAATACTTTTGATTTATCTCTGCTTTATTAATTAACTTAGTTGATAGCTTAATTATAAAAAGGAATAAAACAAATACATAAAGCATTAATTTTTGTAGACTAAAGAAAATAATTTACAGAACTTTAACATAGTTTATAATGTTAACTAGAAGTTAAAGAAAACTCATTATTTTTGTTAATCAAAGTAACTTGTATTATTCAAGTTAACCTTATGAAATCATTCGTAATATATTTTAGATTGGAAAAAATCTTAATTAAACAAATATGATAGTAAATGCTTATTATCAATTATTTTAAATTAATGCTTCTGAAGGAAGAATGTTTTTGTTTAGCCATTATAATTTTCTGTTGTATTAGAAAATATTAAAAGGATATAAATTCAGTAAAGAAGAACTATTAATTTCAGGCAAACTAAATAATGATAAAATATTATATTATCAAAGATTTATTCTAAATGAACTTATTTATGTTAACATCAAAAAGGGAAAAAAATATTATATGAACTACAATGATGAGAAAAGTTTAAGTGAAAATGACTTATTGATTAATACTGTGAATAATTAAAAATCATAATGGGCAGACCAATATTGAGTTATGTGTTGACTTGATTGTTTGACTACAGCTTTCATCAACTTTTATGATATTTATGTGTAATTAAGATTCAAACATGTTTAAATATGAAAAATCACTCAAGGAAGCACTGAACTTTTCAAGAGTTTATCCTGTTATTGTTATATAGGACTATAAGAGTGTTTTATATAGGATCTTGGAACTGCTAGTCAACAGAAAAGATAAGTCATAACTTGCAAGGCATTGTTGAAGTCCATAAGAATGCAGAGCAATGAAGAAGAATGAAAAAAAAAAAACAATATCTTTTTTCTCTTTGGGTATTGTTTTTAAATATAAATGTTAAGGCAACATTAGTTGGGAAGTTTAATATTAAGGTATTTGAATTGAATATGCTGAGGTATTAATACGTTATATATTTTTAATGCTTATTTTAAAATTATTGACTTCAAAACTTATACTTAAGAAATTAATGTAATGTACATGAATGTGGGAAAACAGAGAAAGTGTGGGTAAAATAATACTTTAGGTTTTTATTATAAAGTAATATTACTTAAATTAATTTAATAACGTGAAAGCTAAACACCTTCAAACAGATACGCTTTAGAAATGCTTAAGTGACAGCCAATCAGATGGAATAATGGCATCACATGGGACTCCAAGTTCTAAAACACAAGCCAGAACTATTAGAAAAAGATGGATCATCTTAAATTATGCCTCAATTGTATTTAAATAAGCCAGACTCAAGCATTTTGAACTAAGAGTGTGAAGCTAAATACCTTCATATTTAATCCACTAAATATTATATATATAAATTAACAACGTGAAATCATCCGATTTACAACGAAGAAATATTTTTAAATCTAATGAAATGATATTAATAAATGTAAATATATTAAATTTAAGCATAAACAGATAATATAATAACGTGAAAGCTAAACACCTTCAAACAGATACGCTTTAGAAATGCTTAAGTGACAGCCAATCCATCTTTTTCTAATAGTTCTGGCTTGTGTTTTAGAACTTGGAGTCCCATGTGATGCCATCATTCCATCTGATTGGCTGTCACTTAAGCATTTCTAAAGCGTATCTGTTTGAAGGTGTTTAGCTTTCACGTTATTATATTATCTGTTTACGTTTAAATTTAATATATTTAAATTAATTTATTGGAAGTTTTTAAGTATAAAATATTTAATAAGTAAATTAATGTCAGCACAATGCATTAAGAAATGGGAGTCATAGTAATATAAAAAAAAATATCTACGATATTGGAATTTTAAAGAATAATATGAAAGGGGTAAATATATGAATGATAAAGGTGACTACAGAATTTTGATCTCAATTTAGTGTAATAAAATAGAATATTGATGGTTGTCAAATTATATATTGTTTGTTTTGTAATACATAATTGTTAGATTTGTAGAATAACACTTGATGGGAAGATGATATTGTAGTATTAGTCTTGTAGCAAATTGTAGTGATTGATGCTAGGAATATAAATTATAGATAATCAACTTCCATATTTCTCCATTCTTTTTTATTTCATAAATAATTTCATATAAAGATACAATAAAAGACAAAAAAACCCAAGATGCATTTCATGCTGAACCAGCACTCATCAGTTGGCTCAGGTCATCATCTCTCATATATATCTTTATTACATGAAGAGTATTTATGTAGAGCAAATTGTCTCATTTTTATTTTCAAGCGTCAATTTACTCCACTCTCAAGTTTTACGTTATCAACTTTTTGATAAACACATAATGATTATTACTAATCATTTATTAAATTAGAGATTTTCTCTAGCACAGATATAAACTTTAATCCAAGTTAAAGGTTAATATATCTGATTTTCAGCACACACACACATGACTATTTATATTTCTCTATTTCCCATGTGTAATATCTTTTTTTATAGATAGACCTAGTTAGATAGGTTATCATTTCAGGATAGGAAGAAACACCTTTCTGAAGAACTGATAGAAATAGCATTACAGGATTGGTCTATGTAACATGCATATTTGTAATTTTAGTACATAGAGATGAGAGGAATGTTCATAAAATATAGATGTTAATTTCCATAAAAGCTTAGCATACAAGCCTGGATGTTAAAGTAGTATCATTAAGACAAAAATATAGCATTTCATTTAAAAGAAAAAGGAGACCTCTCTTTTACATTTATAATTGTTACTTTATTAAAATCAGTTTCTTATCTATGGAATTATTTTTTAAATAGTAAAGAGAAAGGTAAGGTAAGTATCAAATGAAGATTAGTTATATATTTTAGAAATATTATAATTTCCTCCCTCAATGGTGAACTGTTATTAGAGAACCCGAATAAATACAAAACAAATGTTATAATATTTAAATAATTTCTAAATGATACCATACTAAAAGATAAAATGAGATCAATGATGACAATAAATAGAGATAAAGAATGAACAGAATGAATGATCATCAAGTAGTAATTAAATCTTGATTCAATTAATTATTCTAATATTTTATAGATTTTATATTAAAAGGAACAACAATATAAATTTGAATTTTATGTATAGCTATTGATAGAGTTCACATTAATACAAAATATGAAAATTTAATCAAGTATTGTATTTTATGTAAGTGATATAAAAAGGGTAATATATTGCATTATTCAATAGAAGAGGACTGAAAATTGAATCCATATTAAGAACTTATAAATGTTATAAAAAAATTACAACATGAAAGAAATTGTACATGTTGAAAATAAAAAATTTAATATTTAAATAATAAAATACTTGTTTAATCTAAAGATTAAATTTAGAAGAGATGTATGTAGTTGAAGTATTGATTTTATCAATGTAAATAATTGCACAAATATTTTAATAATGTTATATGTGTTTTATAGTTAAACATCACATAATCACCATCTCTTATACTAGCACATAATTATCAAACAAGGCAAAACTTTCCATACAGTAGTGCCACCCTGTGCCAACCAGAGTAATCAGTGGATACCAGAAAGCTTGTGCATAAAATCCCTATCTACTGCCTACTCATCCAATATCCCCAGACTAGTTTCTGTATTGTGGCCTTCGTCAGTGGGAGCCTTGGATCTGAGAGCACTGCACCTAGATCTTAGGATCTAATGCAACCCTCCAGCAGTCACCTTTTATCTCAACTACAAAACAATGAGAATGAAATTGAAAACACAATAATATTTCAATCTAAGCTCAATAGCTTATATAGTTATATGGGTCTGCCTTGTTTGATAACAATTATGTGCTAGTATAAGAGATGGTGATCATGTGATGTTTATGGGTTTAACACCAATCCTGCCCTATAGAATAGTTGTGGCTATGGTTGTTAAAGAGCCAAAGACACCAAAATGTATGAGTGCTGAACTGAGTTCAGACCCATATGACTATATAAGCTATTGAGCTTAGATTGAAAATATTATTGTGTTTTCAATTTCATTCTTATAGTTTTGTAGTTAAGTAGAGATAAAAGGTGGATGCTGGAGGGTTGCATTAGATCCTAAGATCTAGGTGCAGTGCTCTCAGATACAAGGCTCCTCACTGATGAAGGCCACAATCCAGAAACTAGTCTGGGGATATTGGAAGAGTAGGCAATAGATATGGATTTTATGCACAAGCCTTCTGGCATCCATTGATTACTCTGGTTGGCACAGGGTGGCACTACTGTATGGAGAGTTTTGCCTTGTTTGTTTTATAGCTAATTATAGTATGTAATATTTAAGAATTTGTTATTTATTATTATTGTTATTCAAATAAACAAATATTTTGATATAAATTTTAGACTAATGGCTTTATTTTTACTCAGAATTATTTTTATCTCAAAACCATATCAAAGCATATAAATTATATAAAATGATTGCAATTAAAGACTTAATTATTATATAATTATGCATAAAATATTATACAGAAGAACTTAATAAGTTAATTGTTTATTTAGTTAAATCATAACTATTTAGATGTTACTGTTTAAGAGCATCATATTTTAATTGAAAATGATATCTTTGAAGTCACATTATTCTTATTTTAAAATTAATTTGAATTCATTCTTGGAATAAATTTAAGATGGTATATGAGTTTACAAGAGAAATTGTTATTGAAATATCTTGTAAGATTTACGTATTATATTAAGTTATATGTTTAGCTTAATATTTTTTATTAGTTCTAGTTATAAAATCCTATGGCTTCATTTTGCAATGATTTTGTTTTTGTAGTGAATATTTTCTTAGACATGAGTAATGTTTATATCTTTATAAATAATATGGCTAATAATGAAAAATATTTAAATATTTTATATATGAAGTTTTCAGAATACTTATTTTTATGCTGTTACCTAGAATATTGTAATAGTAAAAATCAGTCATATATCACATGACCTTTTTCTTAATATTTAAAAATTAGATAAATGCTTGGCTTGAATTAATATTTTGAATCTTATGTCCTAGCTCCTCACTGATGAGAGCCATAGCTTGAAACCGGTCTGGGGATGGGGACCATCATAGATAAAAGCTTCATGTATTTTCACTTGTAGCATTTATCATAAAAAATAAAATAATTAAGCTTGTTTAGAGCTAGTAGCAGGCTCTTTATATACTAGAATGTTGTAGTAGAGAGTTAAGCTTATATATAACAAGCATTTCACTCATAGCTCTCAGTGAATAGGATATTGTGATATTAAGTATTGTGATAGGGTTAGTTTGGTTTCTTTTGGCAATGTCTCAGATTATTGATCATACATGTGTTTGTTGATATTTATGTATTAATTTAGATATTGGTAACTATTACAATGACATTTAGTTATTTTATTTTTTTAAAAAAATATTTTGTTTTTTTTTATTACTGATTATTATTTAAATTATAAAACATAAAATATTGATATGCCAAATTAATAGGCATTCCAATGTAACTCATGCTGGATAAATTTGTTTTTTATTTTTAAGATGTATTATTAGTTGGAATAGGTTCATTTTGTAATTCATATCTTTCCAATATTTGTTTGTAATTGTGACTTTATTTGTAAACTTAATTTCTTTATTTTCTGATATCAATTATCAATATTAAATTACAATTGATTATTGAAAAGAAGTCTAGATTTATTATCTAGAGATGTGTTCTAATAAAGTTACATATGGAACTATTTATTCATTACAATATATATATATTATATAAAAGAAAGGCAATCTAAAGACATCTTCAACAATAATTTTGAATTAAGAATGAAATAACAAATCATTCTTATTTTTTAAAAAAAAAAGCCACACAAATAATAATAATAATAATAATAATAATAATAATAATAATAACAACAACAACAACAACAACAACAACAACAACTCAATTCAAATTCAATTCAATTCATTTTATTTATCATACAAAACTACAGCATAAAGCCAATTACAGTATTGCACCATAACAAATATATAAATACATAAATGAGTTTAAATGACAAATTATTAATATAATTATGTGCCATATTTCAATAAAAGATAATTAACACATTTAAAAATCTAAAGTAAAATTAAATATCAGCATATAAACAATTATTATTAAAACATTAATAATAACAAATAAATAAAAGGGATAAATATAAAGTGCGTAACAAAATAATAAAAAAAAACAATTTAACAAATATATATATATAAACAAAATCAAGTTAAACCAATCAAATCTGGCATTTAAATTTAATAACATTACAAAATTGATTATAATCTAAATTGAAGTAATTAATATTACTACAAATCTGATTATATAAAGATGGTAGCATAAATAAAGGAGAAAATCTAAGAACATTGGAAGGACAAGTTTTAATGTAACAAACAGAAGCAGACCGAGTATCCTGCACATGAGATCTAATTATAACAGTAGAAATTGTGTTAGATAAAAGAACTATTTTATTAACAAGTTTATAAAGATATTTAAGATCTCTATATTGTCTTCTAGAAGAAAGATGAACAACAATTTTATTTCCCAAAGAAACATATTTAGAAAACTTATTAGAAACTGATTGTAATAAATTACATCCCTGTTTAGAGCTAGGATTCCAAATGACTGAACAATATTCAGTGATGGAAAGAACCAATGATAAAAATAATTTAAATTTTGTATCACTACTGAAATGATAACCAAACCTTAGAATAGTACCTATAATTTTTAAAGCCTTACCAATAATCATTTCCAAATGAGGAAGAAAGGATCCATTACTAGAAAATATAACTCCCAAATCTTTTTGGGATTCAATGGAAGCAATTTTGTGAGAATTAATAAAATAAGAAAAATGCAAAACTTCAGATTTTTTAGAATATGAGACTAAGGAACATTTACTGAAATTAACAGTCATATTATTTAGATCACACCAAACACTAAAATTATCTATATTCTTTTGAAGAAGAGTGCAATCAAACACAGATGTGATTCTTCTAAAGATTTTACAGTCATCTGCATAGCACAAAAGATAAGAAGATTTTAAGCAATCCTTAAGGTCATTCATATAAATGTTAAAAAGCATAGGTGCTAAAATACTACCCTGAGGAACTCCCAAATTACATTTAAAATTAGATGAAATAGTATTATTAAATTTAATATATGCAGTACGACCATGAAGAAAGGATTGAAACCAATAAACAAGCTTAGTAGAAAAACCCATTTGATATAATTTGTGAAGAAGAATACTGTGGTCTACTTTATCAAAAGCTTTTGATAAATCAAAATAAATAACATCAAGTCTCTGCTGGTCCTCAATTGCATGAGCTATATGATCATAAATTGTTAGCAAATTAGTTTCTACAGATCTAGTTTACTAACATCTAAAATAACTTTATTATAAACACACCTCTCAAAAATTCTAGCAATAGTATGTAAAACAGAAGTAGGTCTATAGTTATTAACACAATCACATGAACCATTCTTAAAAATTGGGACTATTTTGGCACACTTAAGCACATTAGGAAAAACACAAGAATTCAGTGATAAATTAAAAATAAATGCAAGAGGTACTGCAATAAATTCAGCTAACCCTTTGTAAATAAATGAAGGAATATTATCATTTCCCAAACTAGAATGAATTTTAAGTCACTTAATAGCCATAATAACATCATCCTTAGAAATATGGTCAATCGTACAATGAACAGTTGAAGAATTACAAAATAATGCAATATTTGAAGATATTGCATCATGTGATGAATATACATCAGCAAAATGTTTTGAAAAGTCATTTGCACTTAAAGTGAAACCATGAGAAGCTTGAACCCTTTTTCTATCCAAACCAGACTTTTTAATGAAATCCCAAAATTCTTTAGGGTTAGATGAAATATTAACCTCAATTTTTCTAATATAATTCTTCAAATCACTTTTATAAACATGCTTCACCAATCTTCTGAAATTAATAAAATTATTATAAAAAAGATATTCTGTGTTTTAAAATAAAGTCTACGATGATAAGACTTCCTTTTAATAATTTTAATAAGATCACATGAAAACCAATGAGGAAAACCCTTATAAAAAGACCGCTTATTGGGAATATACAAATCAATAAAACTATTAAGAATCTTTAAAAACCCATCCAAGCAATGATTTACATCATTAAAAGAATACAAAAAATTCCAATTAACTTTAGAAAAGTTTCTACAAAAATCAACATAATTACCCTTCCCATAATCCTTTCTTGAAATATTAGAAAAAATAATCTTTGAGTGACAAATGTTAATATAAAACTCAAAAGGTGGATGATGAGCATCAATAGGAAAATTAACAGAGACAACTTGAAAATTACTAACTACTGTTGAATTACATAAAATATAATCCAAAGTACGATGAGAGGAATTAACAAATGGGTTATATTGCTTAAGTCCTAAAAATTTACAGAGCTGTAACATTCTAGAAGCTTTAGAAGACAAAAAAGAAAAGTGTGTAGTAATTCTACCCTGATATAAATCTGGAATATTTAAATCCCCAGTAATAATAACATTATCATAGCCAATCAGAAAATCTTCAAGTGATGTCAAAAAATAATCAAACTCCAACAATGACAAAGTGGGTTTGAGGTAAACATTACCTAAAATTAATTTAAAATTGTGATTTAAAGTAATTTCACACCATGTAGATTCACAAAAAGAAGAAGAAAAAGAAAGTTCTTTATAAAAAACATCTTTATGAAGAGCAATCAGAGTACCACCACCTCAAGAAATATTATCCATAGATCTGTCAGTTTGCAAAATACTGAATCTATCATCAAGAAAAGAACAATCAGGAAATTGTTGATTCAACCAAGTTTCTGTAAGTAAAATAAGATCAAAATGTTCTGTTTCAAAAAATTGTTTAATTTGAACACATTTAGTTCTCATACCTCTGACATTCATGTAAAAACAAGAAAGGCCTACCATGTTACCCACAAAGATAATGGAAACAACACAAATAAAACCAAAAAGAGAGAAAAAAAGTGATAAAGAAAAAATAAATAAATAAAAATAAATAAATAAAATAAAATAGATAGTAAAACAAAATAAATTCTCTTAAAACCTTAGAGAACTAGCCAGAGATCCATAAAAAAAAGAAATGGAAGCACTGCAAGACATAAATTGGGGGATATTATTTCATTATGTTTATGTGCAGAAACAGAAACATAAAAGCAAGAAGACTTAGAATTATTCATATTAACTTTATGACAAACAATACTAGTTTGTAAATTATTTTCAAGAAATATTGTAATATCTTTTGAACTGAGATTTACTGGCATATTAGAAAGAAAGTATCTATTATAAGTTATATTAGTATTAGAAGAAACATCAGCAAAATTAGATTTATTAAATCCATCAGATATATTAGTTTTATTAGTCCTTGAAAAATCATTTTTACTAGAAGATAAAGAGGAGTATCCAGAATGATGATGATGATGATGATAATAATAATAACAACAACAACAACAACAACAAAAATAATAATAATAATAATGTTTTAAGACAAAAGCTGGAATTCCGGGGCTATCTGGGTGGCATGCATTTGGTATACTGTTTAGTTTTTCTATAAAGACATTTGTGGTAAAAGGTGTTTTGTTTCTGTTGGTCCAAATAAATCTGGTTTGATTGTTTGTAGTTGTCTTGTTTGAAGTTTTTGCTTAAAATATTGGTATATGAGCAAAATCATGTTGTGACATGCAAATGTTCCTTGGTTTGTGTGTATTGCCATTGGTACCTTGATGATTTGTGGGCTTCCAAGTGCCCATCTAATGTATTACCTTGTCCAATGGTGTGGTTTTGTAAGACATAGTTTGCTTTTTTTAATTTTGAGGTAGCTTTTAAGGGTGTCACATGCATTATTGTATGTATGTGTAAGTTTATATTTGTATTTTTGTGTTTGCTTTGAAGGGTTAATCATGGTTAATCATTTGTAAAATTTCATCTGTTAGTGCTAGTACTTTTTATGGAGGTGGTTGCTTCATTACTATATGATTGATATTACTTTCAAATATCAGCCTTTCAAGCCAATTGTGCATCCGCTTTGCAAATGTTAATAATAAATGAATACTTTCCCCTCCAATACAAGATATAGTATTTATGCAGGAATAAAATGAATCACTTATTCCTACAACTCAAATGCTTATATATGAGAAAATCTGAAGTACTGGCAAGGAAAGTGTGAGAATAGACTACTCATTTTAAATTACTATTTACGATGTCTGAATGAATGACGTCAGTGAAATTGTCTAGAATTTACTAAATGTCACTCTAACTGAAACTTAATCATATGTAAACAAGCATTTATTTTTATATAGCACTGTCTACAATTGTATTACATTCAGATATCAGCCTTTCAAGCCAATTGTGCATGCGCTTTGTGAATGTTAATAATAAATGAATACTTTTCCCTCCAATACAAGATGTAGTATTTATGCAGGAATAAAATGAATCACTTATTCCTACAACTCAAATGCTTATATATGAGCAAATCTGAAGTACTGACAATGAAAGCATGAGGATAGACTGCTAACTTTAAATTACTATTTACGATTTCACCGATGTCATTCATTCAGACATTGTAAATAGTAATTTAAAGTGAGTAGTCTATCCTCACACTTTCCTTGCCAGTACTTCAGATTTGCTCATATATAAGCATTTGAGTTATAGGAATAAGTGATTCATTTTATTCCTGCATAAATACTATATCTTGTATTGGAGGGGGAAGTATTCATTTATTATTAACATTTGCAAAGCGCATGCACAATTGGCTTGAAAGGCTGATATTTGAATGTAATACAATTGTAGACATAGCGCTATATAAAAATAAATGCTTGTTTATATATGATTGATATTAAATGAAATAATGTTTATTAATGCTATATATTGTTGTATAGGATTGAGTTTCATTTTTTTAAGTTTGTTTATCATGATGTAGTTTCCAAAAAAATAAATTCGGGTGTGTTTACTGGTAATAAAACTCTAATTGTTCTTGTAAATGGAAGTGTTGATGTTTAAATGTCATTGAAGTTAATTGTTATTGTTTGTGCTGGGTGATCTGAGAAAGCTGAGGGTGTAAGTTTTATTGTTAGTAGATGGTGAAGCATTGGTGAGTAGAAACATAAATCAATTAGTGAAGAGAATTGGCCATTGTGACAAGAAATTGCATTTTCTGGTAGGAATTCTTGTGCAATTTAGCAAACCATCTAACACAAAAATACAGTACATGGAAGGCATGTACCCAATTGCAATTGTTCCTTTCAATAAAACAAAACACATTATTCCCTCACTAACTAATTTACGAGCTATATCCATGGAGCCATTACCAATTAAAATCATAGAAAAAATCATAAAGCAAGAAATTGAGCCACACATAACAATGCTCATTTCAAAATATCAATTTCCAAAAAAATTCATCAACAACACAAGCAGCTCTGTTCTTTAAAACAATCCTAGCATCAATAAGAAAACAAAAAAAATATAGCCCCATATCTGTACAATTAGATATTGAGGCAGCATTTGACTCAATAGATATACCTATATTTCTAGAAATGCTCAATAACACTGATATACCCAAAACTCATCTATATCTAATAGCAAACTTACTTCTAAATCGTGAAATCCATATAACCATCAATGGAAGAAACTCCCCATCATTTACTCCTACACAATCAATATCTTAAGGATTACCTCTCAGCTCATTACTATTCATACTATACATTAATCCTCTTATTCAAAAAATAGAACAATATTTTACTGGCACTACAGAACATATACCATGCTTAGCATATATGGATGATGTTACTGTTTTCCTAACATCAAAAAAACAACTCACCCAGCTGCAAAACATTCTCAAAGACTATACCAAGCAATATAAATTGAAATTCAACCCCACAAAAACATTAGCATGGTCACTATTTACTGGAAAGCTGTGCACAAACACATACCAATCAAAACCAACTTCTTTTCTTGGTTTTCCTTTCCATATAGGACTTACAGGAATGAGATGCCACATACAAAATAAACTAAAGAAGGAGGCCAAACAAATAGTAAACTCGTTATCAAAAACATATTTATCCATATATTCCAAAGTACAGTTGATAAACCAGCTCATCATAACAAAAATAGTTTATTATTTACCAATTATAACCTTCTCAAAAGTTTTTAAATCAAAAATAAAAACCATCTATAATCAATTACTATGGTCCAAAAAAACAGTAGCAATTTCAACAAGAAAGATCAATCAACCACTCACTAAAAATAGACTAGGTTTACACAATATCAACATATTTCACATCCAAAAACAAAGACATCTCATAATTACCACTTTACAGCAATTCACAAAACTAAAACACCTTGTTCAAATCATCCCAACTGATCATCCATCTCCAACTCTATCATATATATCAACAATTATTTATGAATTTAAAACCATGGCAAACATACCCGAACAATATACAAACAAATATTCATATTGGAATATCTATGACCTCACAAATGAAATAAATAACATTAATGATGTAGCACCAATGTTAGGGATAAACAACAAAAGATTACTAAAAGAATATAAAAAATGGACTCTGGTTTTTTGACTTTATTTTGAAATTAAATCTCATTGCCATGCCCACAACCTATTTTCTGCATCACAAGAGAATGTACTTCACAATAGATATTTTTTATGGACTGTGCCATTGATCAGAAGAAAACCTACAACACATGCTATACCAATGTACAGCACTCAAACACATAACAAAAATAATTTTTGACACATACAGAAAATCTAACACATCAATTGAAAATATAATTGCTGCATACAAAACAAAATCAATAACAAACATTAGAGCAGCTACTTTTACACTATACACATTTTGGTGTACAAGGTGCACTTTTATAATAGGAAATAAGACCAGGCAGCATCCAGCCACCTTTCACAACAAATTAACACAAATAAGGAATCAAAATAAAATCATAACAAATCCCCACTTATATGCTGCAACATGGTCACTACTAAAAGAACAATCAATGCTATATAACACAACACTAAGTATCTGACAAAAACTACTAGAGAAAAACTTTTTCAATAGTTTCTCAGACTTTTAATTATATGCATACAAGCTATAAACTGCAAAAAGTTCATCAAAAAAGCAACTCGTACATCAACTATTATAAATATTTTTTAAGAACTCATTCAAGTCACAAAAGTTCAAACAACTCAAAAATCCATAAATTGAACTATATCATTCAGATATTCATTCTTATGTTATAGAATAAATCAATGTATATACCAAAATTATGTAAAACACTTTTGATGTAACCTTTTATAGAATCAATAAAATGCCTTTTTGAAAGAAGCTGCTGCTGCTGCTGCTACTACTACTACTACTACTACTACTACTACTGCTACTACTACTATTACTACTACTACTGCTACTACTACTACTAAGAAGAATAATAATAATAATAATAATAATAATAATGAAGAAGAAGAAGAAGAAGAAGAAGAAGAAGAAGAAGAAGAAGAAGAAGAAGAAGAAGAAGAAGAAGAAGAAGAAGAAGAAGAAGAAGAAGAAGAAGAAGAAGAAGAAGAAGAAGAAGAAGAAGAAGAAGAAGAAGAAGAAGAAGAAGAAGAAGAAGAAGAAGAAGAAGAAGAAGAAGAAGAAGAAGAAGAAGAAGAAGAAGAAGAAGAAGAAGAAGAAGAAGAAGAAGAAGAAGAAGAAGAAGAAGAAGAAGAAGAAGAAGAAGAAGAAGAAGAAGAAGAAGAAGAAGAAGAAGAAGAAGAAGAAGAAGAAGAAGAAGAAGAAAGAAGAAGAAGAAGAAGAAGAAGAAGAAGAAGAAGAAGAAGAAGAAGAAGAAGAAGAAGAAGAAGAAGAAGAAGAAGAAGAAGAAGAAGAAGAAGAAGAAGAAGAAGAAGAAGAAGAAGAAGAAGAAGAAGAAGAAGAAGAAGAAGAAGAAGAAGAAGAAGAAGAAGAAGAAGAAGAAGAAGAAGAAGAAGAAGAAGAAGAAGAAGAAGAAGAAGAAGAAGAAGAAGAAGAAGAAGAAGAAGAAGAAGAAGAAGAAGAAGAAGAAGAAGAAGAAGAAGAAGAAGAAGAAGAAGGAGGAGGAGGCAGTGACAAAGAAGGAGAAAAAGAAGAAAAAAAGAAGAATGACAACAACTATTGTATGTTATTTTACTCATAATTTGATTTAGAATAATAAGCTACTAACAAATATCTTTTTTAAAACTTATATACTAAAATTTTTATTTATTGATAAATTTTAAAATAACTTTTTAAATGTTTATTTTATTTTTTAATAATGATTATATTTTCTGAGGTTTATTGTATTTTATGGTATGTTAGCTTTATGAAACTTATTATTTTATCTTTTTAATATCAGCCATTTAAGCTATTGTGCACTTTTTCACGAGTGTTAAATAATAATAAATGAGTACTTCCACTTACAACACAACATATAATATTTAGGAAAGAATAAAATGAATCCACTTATTCAATCCAACCCAAATGCTTATATATGGGCAAATCTTAAGTACTGTAAGTGAAAGTGTGAGGATAGACTAACACTCGTGAAAAAGCGCACAATAGCTTAAATGGCTGATTAAATTTATTACAATTAGAAACAGCGCTAAAAATAAATCTTTTTAATATCATATAAACAAAACATACTATGAAAATAACATCTTCAAACAAGCTTAACATGTAATATGCTTTTGAGAAATTTATAGGCACCTGACTGTCTAGAGCATTGATTGCTATATGAAGTTTCAGGTAAAATGACTACATTATTAAAATATAAGAGAACAATAAGCTAAAAGCAATTATGATTAATAGTAAATACTTTATAAATAAAACTGAAAGCCAAAATATTACCAAGAGCATATTTTCAAATCACAACAAACAAGTTACTAATAGGGCTGAAAATATATATGTGCTTAAATGTTACAGAAAAGTTAATTTATTAAAAGTTTAATAAGAAAAAAATGGCCTCTCTACTATTTAAAAGTCGTTTTTTTTTACACAGAAGAGTAGCTCTTTTTGCATTCTAGTGCTATCTGTAGTAAGTTCAAGTTGTCAATAGTTAGAGAATGATAGTCCAATTAAATGCTATTCTCAGTCTGGAAAATATTTGGTTGTTCAAGTTTACAAAATATTTGGTTGTTCAAATTTACAATAGATTCACTAGAATACTAGATACTGTTTTTGTTGTTAGTAGTGGAAAACTAAAAGTATATTAAATGATATTTGTTATAATGTGACATTTATATTATAAAAACAACAATAGTATGAATGTAAATATGGATTAATAGGTAAATATAAGCATGTTATAAGTTTATTGAGTCATTATTTATATTTTTGCCACTAAGTGCAAAAATCTAATGAGTAGAAAACAAATTGATATCAAGTCATTTCTCTTGCCATAGTTGTAAACATAACTACAAACATTGTGTTGCGAATATTGTTTCAAATGATGCCATCATCTTCCAAAATAATAATCCTTCAATATGTACAGTTATCACAGCCAAAATATGATTTGAGAGTAATATTAAACATTTCCCATAGAACCTCACAATTCACTCATTGAAATATTATTAAATGTCACTATAGAGTTTTGGAATTTTCTGAAAATCAATATTTTCCACTAAGCTATCTCTGGAAACTTGAAGATTTTTTTCATGAATAATAACTTAATATTGCTCTAGATACTATTTAAATGTTGGCTAGCCCTGCGCCCTTTGGCATGGCAGTAGACTCTGAAACTCAAGAATTCTGGCTCAGCTATGACCCTTATGATGCACAATCATTTTATGAATTCTTAAACAATAAAATCGATCATATTTATTTAAATCTTATATAATTTATCCCTATATAAAATACAATAAGGTTCGATAAAATGGCTCCCTTACACCATATTAATAAAAATAAAACTGATGTTGTTATTAATTTATATAACTCATTTTTTACACAAACTTTAATATATGTACAAACTATTAAGATCTTTAATCACACATATTAATTTTAATTTACCATATTTAATTTCAAAAGCTGGAAGATAAATTTCCAATCTTCTTAATCTCTCAAACAATATCTACTAAGGATTTATTTTGAGTTAATCAAGATGTCACATATTATATGTGTTCAACATAACAATTTTAAGACTATTTGAAAAATTCTACGTATAATTTACAGTATTTTCTAAAACTCCCAAATAGTACCTATTAATAAAAAATTGACCATTCTCTGTGATACATTTTTTGACTTTACTTTTATTAGATGTCTTGGAAGTGATTAATATTCCATCAACATATCACTGCTACTTTTATTTAAATATCACTATAATATTCTTAATGATAAAAAAAATGTGAATGTTAAAATTTCTAGTGTTTTCCTGAAGGTTTGTAATGATGGTGTTCTAGTTGTATTTTCATATTGGTCTATTCCCACCATCTAATATGTGTATTGAATGTCTTTAGAAAAGTTTTAACTTTATTTAAATATTCCAAATACATTTAACTGTTAGTAATAATATATCAAACAGGTTAATATATGCCCAATGTTTTGAGAAGTATTATTCTCCCTCTTTTTCAGGTGTTGCTGGCCTGACCAGCGACAGTACTAGCATGGAATTTGAACTTGGACCCTTAGATTCTTGAGTATTGATTTTTAAGATAACACTCTAACCAACTGAGCTATTCTGCCAAAGGCAACAGTCTGTAGAAATTTCATATACTTATTTATGTGGTTCCTCCTTATTTCTCCACTTTTTCCTAAGAGCAAAGTTGATTAGTGGTTTTGATATATTATGTATAATCACATTAGGTTTTCTTATGGGATTTTTTTGCCATTGTCATGTGAGCAGCTTCTTTAAATTTTCTTCTTTGTACTTTTTCCTCTCTATCCAGTACTTTTGTATTTTCCCAATTGAATATATATATATATATATATATACATAGTCTGCTACCTTAGACACATCTGTTTCCTCTCTTCTAATCATCAGTTTGTGTTCTTTCAAGAACTTATCAATGGGATGACTGGTCTCACCAATATATTTTCTTCCACACATAGAATCAGTTTTTTTTTTCAGCATTTCAAGTTTAGACTTTGTAGATGTTAAAATTTCTCATAGTGTGGTATGACTGTGGAAAGCTGTTCTGATGTTATACAGATTGCAGATTTTCCATAATTTGTCTGCTATTTTTGGAATGTATGGGTACCCTACAGTACCAATAATTGTATTTTCTCTTGATGGTTCTTTTTGTTGCCTATTTAATGTTTTCTTAATAACAGCTGATGGATAACCATTTTTCATAAGAATTTGTTCTATATAGATCTTTTCTTTTTTCCAAATTGCTGGTTTCTGAACAAACTTATTTTGCTCTGTTCCATAGTGATAGTATAATTCCATGTTTTGTTTTTCTGGCATGATTAGATTATAGGGTAGGTATTTTCCTGTATGTATAGGTTTTCAGTAAACTGTAGTTTTGATTTTGCCATGAGGGAGTCTTGGCATAATAACATCTAAGAATGCCAATTTTTGTTTTTGTTCTGATTCTATTGTGAATTTAATTAAAGGGGATATGTTGTTGATATGTTTCCAGAAAGTTTGTAGCAGTGTTTTGCCATGTGGCCATACAACAAATGTATCATCCACATAATGAAGCCAAACTTTAGGTGGATATGGAGTAGTTTTTATGGCTAAGGTTTCAAGTTTTTCTATGTAAATATTGCTAATCAGAAAAGACAATGGTGAGCTCATAGCCATTCCTTGATTTTGTTGGAAGAATTCTGTGTTATTTTAAAAGTAGGTTGTTTTTATGTAGTATGTTAATAGTTCATTATACTATCAATACATCAAAGCTTACCATTAATTCAGTTCTTTCAATTTTCATGTTCTTGATTAATTCTAAAAGTGTCTAGAATCCCTGACAAAGAACTGGGTCTTGTATGCCAAAGGACATAGAACTATGAGAAAAAATGTTGCCAAATTTTGGCAGAGTGAATCTCTGGAATTGACAATAGTTCTTAATGGAACAATATCCTTAAGGATTTGGCCATAAAGATGAGTAATTTGGCTGAAATATGATGTTATTTTACTTTTTTCTGAATCAGTGAAGTATTTGTGATGCCTTCTGAGTAATGCTTGTAACTTTGTTCCCATAGTCAGTATTGGATTTTTGCCACTTTTCTATATTGGTCTGCTGTGAGGAGTTCTTGTCTTTTGTTGTCATATCAGTTGTATCCATTATAACTGTTGCATTGCCTTTGTCAGCAGAGAGAATAATTATAAATTTATCTACTTTGAAAGATTTAATTGCTTTCCTCTCACCTTAGAATCTCAAGCAGTAAGAAAATCATATTCTACATCACATGGAAAAATTAAAAAACAAGAAACTTGCTAACCTACATGGACATATCATAATGTACCAAGCAATGTACCAATTTCATCTGTTAAAAATACCAGTTCTAAACATCTAACAGATACTGAAATTTCTATTCTTGAAAGAGGATTAAACTTTGTCATAACAATGTCTAATATCCCTTTATTAGATACAATGGAAGCCACTGAGGAAGTCATTCAAAAAATTGCCTTTAGATGAATCAGCAGAATTACACTGGTGAATAAAACGAACACTTGACAAGCAACAAAAATATCCTATGGTGAGAGGAAAGCAATTAAATCTTTCAAAGTAGATAATCTATAATTATTCTCCCTGTTGACAAAGGCAATGCAACAGTTGTAATAGATACATCTCATTATGACAACAAAATACAAGAACTCCTCACAGCAGGCCAATACTGAGTACAGGAACAAAATTACAAGCATCACTCAGAAAGTATCGCAAATACTTCACTGATTCAGCAAAAAGTAAAATATCATACTTCAGCAAAATTCCTCATCTTTATGCTCTACCTAAAATTGATAAGGATCATGTTCCATTAAGACCTATTGTTATTTCTAGAGATTCACTTTGCCAAAATTTGACAAGATTTTTTTTCATAGTTCTATATCCTTTGGCATACAAGACCCAGTTCTTTCTCAGGGATTCTAGACACTTTGTAGAATTAATCAAGAACATAAAAATTGAAAGAACTGACTTACTGGTAAGCTTTAATGTGAAAAATTTATTCAAGAATATACCATGTGAAGAAGCAATGTCTATTGTAAGGAAAAGAATAAATGGTGATAATAGTTTACGAACCAGAACAGCTCTTCCTATTGATAGTATGGTGGAACTATTTACATTTTCCATAAAAATAACCTACTTTCAATATAACACAGAATTCTTCCAACAAAATCAAAGAATGGTTATGGGCTCACCATTGTCTCTACTGATTAGCAATATTTACATGGAAGAACTTGAAACCTTAGCCATAAAAACTACTCCATATCCAGTTAACATTTTGGCTTTATTATGATGTTTGGCTTCATTATGTGAATGATACATTTGTTGTATGGTCACATGGTGAAGCACTGCTACAACTTTGTGGAAACATATCAACAACATACCCCCTTCAATTAAATTCACAATAGAATCAAAACAAAAAACAAAAATTGGCACTCTTAGGTGTTCTTGTGACAAGACTCCCTCATGGCAAAATCAAAACTACAGTTTATCAAAAACATACACATACAGAAAAATACCTACCATATACATCCAATCATACCAGAAACATAAAACATAGAGTTATAATATCACTATGGAACAGAGCAAAAGAAGTTTGTTCAGAAACCAGCAATTTAGAAAAAGAAAAGATCTATATAGAACAAACTCTTATGAAAAATGGTTATCCTTCAGCTGTTATTAAGAAAATGTTAAATAGACAACAAAAAGAACCATCAAGAGAAAGGACAATTATTGTTACTGTTGTGTATCCATACATTCTAAAAATAGCAGACAAATTAAGGAAAATCTGCAATCAGTATAACATCAGAACAGCTTTCCCGAACCATACCACCCTATGAGAAATTCTAACATCTACAACACCTAAACTCGAAATGCTGAAAGGTAAAAAAAATTGCATCTATGAAATACCATGTGAGTGGGGAAGAATATATATTGGTGATACCAGTTGTCCCATTGAAAAGTGCTTGCAAGAACACAAACTGATGATTAGAAGAGAGAAAACAGATGTGTCTAAAGTAGCAGACTATGTATGTGCCAATGAACATATATGTTCAATTGGGAAAATACAAAAATATTGTATAGAGAAGAAAAAGTACAAAGAGTAAAATTTAAAGAAACTGGTCACATGACAATGTCAAAAAATCCCAAATGTATGGAAACCACTAATCACCTTTGTTCTTAAGGAAAAAGTGGAGAAATCAGAAGGAACCTCATAGATAAGTATATGAAATTTCTACAGACTGTTGCTTTTGGCAGGATGGCTCAATTGGCTAGAGCATTACCTTAAAATTCAATACTCAAGAGTCTATGGGTCCAATTTAAAATCCCATGCTTGTACTGTCACTAGTCAGGCCAGCATCACCTGAAGAAGAGAGGAGAATAAATACCTCTTGAAACATTGTGCATATACAAACCTAATTGATGTATTATGACTAACAGTTGAATGTATTTGGAATATTTAAATAAAGTTAAAATTTTTCTAAAGACATTCAATACACATATTAGACGATGGAAATAATCCAATATAAAAATACAACTAAAATTCCTAATTTAAGACAGCTTTATTATAGAAGACAGCGCTGTTTAAAAATTATATTTTGACAAAAACCTTAAATTGTTTATGTACACATTTATATATGTATTTGAGACAAAGTTGGTTTTAAATATATTTCTTTTACATAAATACATTAAATCATTATAAATGAAATTATTTCAAGCATACCACGATTTTAATGTTCAAAGTTTAATATTAATTACAGCATTATAGCTAGCGTGAATTTAAATAAAAATAATATTGGTATATGAATGAATTGTTGATCACTTCTAAGGCATTTGATGGAGTCCGAGATACCAAAGCAAGTTTGATCAATAGATAACAAATTTGAGGATTAACAAATATGGTGCACAAATATTAATATAAATAATTATTTATTTACATATTGCTATTTACTTTGAATTTACTTATTTTGACAAATAAGTTTTTATTAGTCCCATAAATATAGGTGAACATATACATATACCTAATTGTTACAAACAATATTTATCTAAATCGCATGTTGTTAAAATTGATAATAAATTGAAAGTATGCTAGCCTTTCACATGCACAATTATAACAGAGACAGCCAATCAGATTTAAAACTGATATCTAATAAATAATCAAGCTTAGACACAAGATAGAGATTTTGATAGAAAAGGTTGATACCAACCTTTTCTAAACTTAATCTGAGATTTCGTGCCATAATATATTATATTAATAACACAATGAATGATAATTGTATTTGTTTATATATTTAAAGCTTTTGGGCTAAGATGCTTAAGACTGGCTTATATATATATAAAAGTTAAGTTTAGAAAAGGTTGGTATCAACCTTTTCTATCAAAATCTCTGTCTCGTGTCTCAACTTGATTATTTATTAGATATCTGTTTTAAATCTGATTGGATGTCTCTGTTATAACTGCGCATGTGAAAGGCTAGCATACTTTCAATTAATTATCAATTTCAACAACATGCGATTTAGATAAATATTGTTTACATACGTTGCTGCTATGAAAATTGCGGTATAGTAAATCTGAGATTTCGTGCCGTAATATATTATATTAATAACATAATGAATGATAATTGTATTTGTTTATATATTTAAAGCTTTCAGGCTAAGATGCTTAAGACTGGCTTATATATATAAAAGTTAAGTTTAGAAAAGGTTGGTATCAACCTTTTCTATCAAAATCTCTGTCTCGTGTCTAAGCTTGATTATTTATTAGATATCTGTTTAAAATCTGATTGGCTTTCTCTGTTATAATTGCGCATGTGAGAAAGGCTAGCATACTTTCAATTTATTACTAATTGTTACAAGTAAATTATATTACTCTTACAGAACCTTTTATATATTTACTGAATTAACATTCGGCATGAAAAGTGACATAATATATTTCTTTAATATACATCTTTTGTATTTTTGTGATATGTTGATATTATGCTTCATGCATGTAATTAAATTATATATTTAAATTGTTTAATTTAAAATAATCAACTTAACATCAAATTGAAACAGACAACGAAATAAAAATAAAAACTTCATTTAATACATTTAAACAGACTTTCTTTCTTTATTGGAATATTATCAAGGCATTTCTTTTTATAAAATCACATGACCAACATATTCTACAGCACCTCCACCCATTGGACATTATTTACATTACATTACAATTAATATAATTAGTAATATATATATATATGTACATTAAAATAAAAAACTCAGATGAATAAACTTATTACAATTCTTTTTTTTAAATATATATATATTCACAAAACAATCTACAAAAATAACATTTTAGTTATAACTCTAAAATTTCTAATAATCTAACAATTCACATTTCTCCCTAATTGTGCTGGACCTTTAACCATGTTTACACATTTTTAAAATTTTTCTTGGATATACAAAAGTTGCATAACATTTTCTTTCCTTGTAATTTTTTAATATACATTTCTATCTGAATATTTTTTTCACAATTTATTCTATGTCCAGCTTTCAAAATGTATATATGCTCTAATAAGTGTATTCATTTTTTGTGTACATATATGTATTTTACTAATTATATTTATTGTAATGTAATTTAAATAATGTCCATTGCGTGGAGTTGCTATGATTTTGTAAAAAAGAAACATCTTAATTAAATGCCAATAACAAAAAAAGACTTCTTAGATGTATTAAATAAACTTTTTAATTATATTTAGTTGTCTGTTTCACTTTTTTTTTAGTCTGATTATTTTAAATTTTATATAAAAAAGACAACATTATGGAACACTGGAATTTGTTCATTTAAAGTACTTAAATTGTTTCACTCATTACTTCAAAGAAATGCAATTTAAACGCAAAAAATCTTGACTACCATAGCCAGATATGCACATTGCTTTTTTCAATTTGCAATTTTCACAGCAATGGAAAGCAGAATCAAAATTGCAACTTGACTCTATACAATATATATATATATTAAAACAGTCAGATCTATCAATCATCCTGTTTCACCTACTATTTTATATAGTGTTATTTATTTCTCTATTTATAACCCAAGTCCATATATATCAGGTCAAAATTAAACTTAAAGATTGCAATAATCATGTATGTGTGTGTGTGAATACACACATACATATTATAATTTATTGAATAAATGTAAACCCTGCTGTATGTGTAACAAAAACCTACATATATGCAAAAGAGAGATAATGCTATAGATTTTAAAGCATTATACATTTTGTTTTATTTTCAATTTTATTATAAAATTAATATAGAAATAATTATATTTTGCATATAAAGATAAATTTTGGTTAAGTATGTTACATATAGAGTAAGATGTTTACAAGTTTTAAAAATGTTTTTTTTTTAAAAAAAAATATGTAAGAAAAATAATCACTTTCGCCGAATTTTGACCTAATTAAAAATGGGTTAAAATCGAGAGAAACCATCTTAAAAAAAGGGAAAAAACAGATTGATAACTCATCAGGATTCCCTGGCTTTGCTAAAAATATTGCAAAGTAGAAGAGAAAAACAAATCTAAAACCAAAAGATGGTAAACAAGTTGTGTGGCTGATGAAAAGAGGGGAGATCAGTATATAAGCTTTATCCTAGCCAAGATGGGAGGACAACAGAACCAGCATCCCAGGTTGCAGAAGTAATGGAAAGGCAGCCCATGATCAAGCAATCATGCAAGTCAACCATAGAAAACATATCGGTAAACGATTTCTGCAGATCTTAATGCATTTTTTAAATTAAACCTTAAACTCTTAAAGCTAGCTAAACTAATGTATCAACAGCCACTTTTGTTTAAACTATATTATTTAAACTCTCCAAATATTAATTTCTAAAACTAAAATTAAATATAATTTTGTTTTGCCTAATTTAATCTTAACTAAGCAAAACTAACGCCAAATTCTAAAGTTCACTTACATGAAACAATAATTAATAATTATTATTCTTTCCTTTTTAAATCAAATCTATGCTTATATTATTTGAATTATGTATTTATTGATTTATGCTATGTTTATTCAGAATGGAGTTTGCTAATATTTAATGTAATTAGTGAGAAATGATTAGCTGTTCTCACATTCACTTAATTCTTTGTTTATTAACGCACAGATTAAACTCCCTTCTGAAAAGAATAAATATAAAACATATATGTAATTAAGCCATTGCAACTGCTTAAAGATAGATTTGCTTTAAAATAAACTATTGCATTAATATTTTGCAGACATGGTAAAATACAGCATAATATTAGTATTTAATCTTGTAATGTTCCCTAAATATACTGTAGCCCTTCTTAATTTTATATAAATACCTATATAGATATCTTAACAAACTAGATTTATTATATTCCTTTAATAGGATAATTATTGATGCTATCATTATGAACTGACTTATAGTGGTTTCATGGAATGAAACTAATGATTTGCATATTAATTTTAGTTATGTAATGGTGTAGTCAGTGGTGTGAAGGTGTTCTTATGAAGCACATATATGCCTTTACTCCTTGCTGCTACTCTTATGTGTCAAATGGGCTTGGTTTAAGGTCAACCGATTTCATTAGAACTGGAGCACAAGAATCCAGATGATATATTTGTGAGCTGTTCTGATCACCCAGACTAAATGTCTCAATTTTACAGCAAGTAGTACAGTCCATGGGAATCGATTACATAGTAATGAATCCCATGATCAAGCACATTTTCGAGATGCACAGGCTCAGATTATATGTTTGTATAGAGGCCATAGTATCTGAAGTCATACTACTAACCACCAGTTCATCCCTCCATGATAATTAAATATTTCAGCTTTGATCTGAACTCAAATCTAGTTTTGTAAGTCTATTATCTGTATAAAGTAATATTTAGCTCGCTAAAATGAGAATATTAGTTATAATTCATAATAATCACTTCTGCAAACTATTGCAAATCGTATACTCTATAGCATAGCATAATTAAGGCATAGCTAATCATAGATTAAATTTTAATAAACATTCTAAAATTGTAATAATAAATACTCCAAGTACAACAATTCGTAACCCATAAACATCATCTTCACCTGCGTGTGAGATAACTTTATAGTTCATTTAAACTTGCTTTTATTTATTTTCTTCAATTTTAGCTGATATTAAAATATATTAAATTGTAATTACACTTAGTGCCTCATTTCTTGCTCATCAATTAATCATTACTTATTTCTTATTTATTTACAATCACAACCAAAATTGTTGATATCTGTTCATTAAGTTATATCCCCTATATAGCTATACTTTGTGAATATATTAGGTAATAAATTTTAGTCTCATGTTTCAACATTGTGCTACTGCCAGCACGCGAATTAAAGAATTACAAGTGTAGCCTCATATATGTCATCCGTAAGGTGGTAAAGTAACTAGGGTGAGATTGGATTCGAGATCTCAACAACCTCATCTTGATCACCCTTGAGATAATTTACTAAAACTCTGGATTTTGTTGCGCAAATGTACAAATCTGACCGCTACAATATTATAATTAGAAAGACTTGAACTCTCCCTCAGCTATGCACTGCATCTTATACAACTGATACATGTGACCACATACATGTGAAAAAGATGAATGATCTCCAATATATGTATTTTGTGTTATATTAAGTTTAGTATAAATAATGTACTTATATTTGAATAATATATATTAATAAGTTTCCTGCTAAAAATATATTATATGTAATAGATTTAAAATATGATAAAAAATAATCAATAATACAACAATACTTTCGATGATTTAGATTACAATCATTATCAATTGATATCTTTTTTAAAGTTCAATTGTTAATGATAATGATCTAAGTAATTAAAATATTTCTATATTTTATAATTAATATATTTTAAAATTATTTCATATTTATATGGGACCAATTTCCCCGATCTGTTGCAATATACACATCATGCTACTTAGTTTTGAATTGCATTTGTAATTCGATAATTTTTATAATATTCTGAATTTAAATGTTCAACTCGAGCGTTGGTAGTCGAGAGGTCAGCACGACTGCCCTTACCAGCAGTTGTCCTGGGTTAGCGGGTTCGCTTCCCGGCCGATGCTATGACACATGAAAAAAAAAAAAAAAACAACTCAATACTTGTATGATAATATATATAAAATTTATTCACGCGCATATATACGTGTTTTATAGATATTTCAGTAAATAAAGAAAAGGAAGTATTAATTAACGCACATTCAAATTTATATTGACTAAAAAAAAAAAAAAACCTTTTAATTATTCCTTTCTTTTATATTTATATATTGTTTTCTTTAAATTATAATTTTCTGCAATTATTTTTTAATTAGAATAGTATTTACAATTTATGGTTTGAAAAATCAGTTTTGGAAAGCAAACTAGTTATTAATTATTTTGAATAAAATTCAATTCATTATTTACTTTCATATTAAATATTGTTTACAGTTCACAAATTAATGACTTTTTAAAATTATTGTAAATGGAAAAACAGGTTGTGAGAAAGTATAATGTTTCAACGTATGTAGATCTGGGTAAGCCGAAGATAAAGAACTGTAAATTGAGTTTGCCGTTTTAATTCCTAACTATTTCAGACAATAATTGTTAAATAGATAATTAAAATGATTTCCGTAATCACTCTTTTGTTTGTTTTTAACTTGACTCTATTTTATGGATATTGTTATAAACTCAGTTACAGTACAAAATTATATAAATATCAATTATTAATATAAAATATGAAGCAATAAATAGCTAAATTGTGAGATTAATATGATTCCTAATTTCTCATATGATAAAGTAAAATTAAGTCAAATTATTTTACAGTATGAATAGGATTTATATTTACAAACCAGATACATATTCAGATAACAATAAAAAATAACATTTTGGAATTACATTACTTTAAATTTTTTGCATAAATTTAGGATATGTGTGTATATATATAATGAAACAGCTTTATATAGCTCATACATAACAAAATGATAGACTAAATAAAAAGATATGATTAAAAGACTCAATATTTAGAATTTCACCATAATTCCTAGTCGGCAATAAATCTCATATTTAATGTGCTAGCTATATGATTATTTAATTTGCTATTCATATAACAGCATGAAAATCATATACAGATGGTTCCATTTTTTATCGACAAATAAATTAGTTTGATGCTAGAGAGTAACACAGCTAATGCTTTTTGACGATTCTGTTCATTACTTACATTATTACATATTATTTAGCACTGCATGATTTATTATATATAATATTATCTTTATCAAATTAGACTTTAACCAAAGTAAATCAGTTACCAAAATTAGGTAGAAAAAAGAATAGAGAACAGTTTAAAGTTAGTAAGATGGTAAGAAATCTAGAGTATAGCTTTTATGATCATAAATATAATTTTAAATAAACTCAAGTAATAATTTAAGATTCAATTTATTAAATAATTGTACACACAAACACGTTATATTATTTGTGTGTACATGTTTGAATAAAAAACTGATTTCAACATTAATTTACACAATAAATTCCAACAATAATTTAATTAATTAAAAAAGTTTCAATTCAGTTCTAAACGAACATGCAGTTAAATAAATGTTTTTATTGATTTAAAAAAAAAAATTGTTTTTTCAATTGTAAGATCTAAAGAAATTATAAATATTCAAAATAAGAGGCATAGATCACATGACCCTATTCTTTTAAGCTTGTAAGTTATAAACAATGAGGATTGCCAATTCCTCAACAAGCTTTGTGATAAATGCTTACCAGAGCCAGCATTTAAAATCTCTCTGTCAGGAATCCCCCCCCCCCAACCCCCTGATCATGATTTTGTGCTTTGGCACTCCTTGGAGAGGTGCCAGGGTATATCTAGTGTCTGAACCTACTCTGGCACCTCACTGAGGAGTGCCAAAGCACGAAACCATGGTCAGGGGTGGGGGGGTATCATGACAGAGATATTTTAAATGCTGGCTCTGGTAAGCATTTATCATAAAGCTTGTTGAGGAATTTGGCAATCCTCATTGTTTCTAAAGAAATTATTCCTTATTTTTTCCAATTTAATTTGTTTTTCTTGAAAACAAGATTTAAGACTGATAGAGATATGGAGGTGATAAATAACCTAAACTTATTTTCCATTCCCATATAAGATTAAAAAAATAGAAAGAAATCCAAGACAATTATATTATGAAGTTATATAACAGTCATGGCCACAAAGTCTCCGAAAGTAGACAATGAAGCTGTCATGAACATTGACAAATTATAATGATAAATTCAGAGTTATTTGAATATAAAAAATAATTAAAAAAGTAAAAATTCAAAATTATTCTCTTTTAAAAATAGTTAAATTTAAAATAACACCTGTTGTTAGTGTCAATCTCAAAAATAAATCCAGGTTGGAAGAAGTTGAAAACTATTAAATTGTTTTTGTGTAATGCTAGAGCTAAAATTCTTAAAAATATTTAATTGCCGTTTTCCTAAGGAGAAATGAAAATAACTTGTTCTGGAGAAACAAGGATTTTAGTGATCTGATTTTAAAACAAAGAAGTTCTGAACATTTTAAAACACTTCATCTAGCTAGAAAATAGTCCTCAAGGAGACTTAAAAAGAAAACTGGACTTTTTCCTATCTACAAAAGAAAATATGTGTCAAAGCAAGAAAAGAAGTTTATGTCTAATTATTTTAGACTGTTAGCAGAGAAAATGTAGAGATTTTCTTAGGCAGAGAAATAGAGGACTTTTGTAAAATATTATTTTTATTGTTAAGTTTTTTTTTTCTCTAGCAAATTTTTGACAGCATGCTAGGAGGGCAGGGTAGTGGGTGTTTTAAATTTCTTTATTGATATTTACTTATTTATTATGCAAATGAATCAAAAAACAAAAATTTTAAAAATGATAATGATATACCTAGTTTTATGGATTATCATTGTATTATACATCAGCATGCCTTATGTTCAAAAGTATTGAAATATAATCATGTTATGAATGTTGCCTTCAAAATTGTTAATAAAATAAGACCAAAAAGCTTATTACATCATCAATTCTGGGATTTACTAAAGGAATGAATTATTACATACTGACATAAGAAAAGTCAAGCAAAATTTTTAAATCAGATTCAGAGAACTTCTACCACAAATAAGATCATTTTTGGAAACTAAAGGTGATTCATATCCAGAACTGAATGACAAGGAATGCTTCTTGACCTCACCTTTTTCTGTGATATTACAGAAAAAGTAAATAACTTAAATGCAGAACCATAATGAAAAGATAAAACAATAATATTTGAATAAGTTTATAACGTCTTTGGTTTAATAAAAGAATGCTTAATGGGTGTGAGAATTTAATAATAAATAAATCTTGAATAACACATGATAGATTTGTCATTTATAAACATTTGGTGTAAGATAAGAGGTTCCTTTTTCTTTAAAATATATATCAGTGGTTGTGAGTTTATTAATTTTGATATGTATTATTGTAATAATAATAGTTATGATAAGCACTTTGAAGTCATTCAAGGAAAAATTAAGTATTTGTAATGTAACTGAAGCATCATGAATTAAAACATTTCAAAAATATGGCTGACGATTCTAAGGATAGAAAGAATCTAATCTACAACAAATATGTTGTAAATATAACACTCATAGAGAAATTTGAAGGAAGATTCTTGGGATTTGACAAACTTGAAGATATCGCTAGTTTTTGGTCTTATCCATTTAATGTTAACATCAATTTCAAAGATATTGCTATGAAATTAAATGATTTTATACATATAGATTCAGCAGATAAATAGTAAATATTAAATGTGATATACATTTAAAATCAATGGCTTCAAATGAGAGCTTCTGAATCTCATTTAACAATAAATAACTAAAATTTATGTTAAACTATAGCTATCATATAATCATGCTATTAGATAAATTTATCTTTCGTAAAGTACCTAAATAAATAAATGAATAAAAGATTAAATAAATCAGATACAACCATAAGTCATTAACATAAGTATCTATAACTAAATAAATGTGTAATTTAATGGATAGGTTAATCAGTACATCATAAAAGAGAGTCAAACTATGTACTTATTGATAATTAAATGTAAATTTATTCACATTTTCGAATCAATCATATCACACACAAAAAAAAAATTTGCATTAATTATCATAAATTTAAAATCCCTTATCTAGTATAATCTATCATGACTTTGCTAATCTCTCTCTGGATTTTCATTTTTAAAAAACATCTATCGAATATAACTTTAAAGTCACACAAACAAATGATTAATAGACATTTGATCTTGCATACTAACGTTCAGATATATATCATGAAATTTACATGTGTCAAGAGAGAACATACCATAAATATTTTTATATTAATTGTATATCTATTTAGATCAAGCAATGCTCTTCAATACCAAAAACTTTACATCTTCAAAAAAGAATTACATATTAAATATATACTTTAGATTACTTTATTAATTTCATATTTAATTAAGTCTTAGTGATTACTTAACCTTAATGTTAAATTCATAGTGAATAATATTAATAAAGGAAAATAAAACTATGATTTCAAATTTTAAAAGAGAGAAAAAAAAATTTTTTTAATATTTATATATTATAGTATAATTAAATATTATTTATTAAGTGCAAGCAGTTTGTAATTAAAGTGAAATGCTGAAAACCTCTCGCATGCGCTTTTAGAATGCTTATATGACAGCCAATCAAATGTAATGATGACTGTGTAGGGAGCTCTTAAATTGCAACACAAGACAGAGACCTTACATTTAATGACATTTTTATGAATTCATTTTGTTTTGTAGTCAGCATTCATTGGTTAATTCTGCTGACATTTTTGACATTTCTTTATATACAGTTCCTTTTCCTTGTATTGCACAGAATTCCAATGAAGGCATTGATGGTGAAATTTCCATGGGTACCACCCATCAATTATTCTCAGTTATTTAACTTTATTATATATTTTCTTCCTTTATAAGCAGGTGAGATGATTTTAATTTGATCAGCAATAGCCCCAATACTTAATCCATGAAAAAATGATTTGATTTTACTTATTATTTATTCTATTTATTGTCCTCCCTTTCATAAAATCCATTCTAATGTCATCATTATTTTGCTAATAACTTGATAAAACTTTAAGCTATCGGATATAAACAAAATGAATAAACAATATGCCAGTAATGAAGTTCTTTCTTGCTACTAACAATGATATTTTATTTCTAAAAAACTGTTCATGAGATTTTATTTCTTAACCATAATAAAAATAAATATTATTATTCAATACAATAATAATAAATAATTTTTATTTTACTCTCAATTCAAATAAAATATTTTACAAGGAATATATATATGACTTAAAAGCCCTCTAAATGTTGAACAAAAGATCAAGAAGAGAATGAATCCACCTATTCTTGTAGCTCTGATATTTATAAGCATACCTGTGTCTGCATTGTTGGTAATTCGGAGTGAAATTAATTTATCAACCAGATGGAATATGACATTTAACTCATAATTAATTAATTAATTAATTATACAAGGCTGGAGACAACATCTCACTTTTAACACCTTGATTGTAATAATTAAACAAGATTTAATATATAAACTTTAAATTAAACATAGCTTAATGTGTATTTAAAGTTTACATATTAAATTTTGTTTATTACAATCAAGATGGTAAAAGTGAAATGCTATCTACAGCTTTATGTAATTAATTATGAGTTTAATAACTGTTAAGTGTCATATTTCATCTAGTTGATAAATTAATTTCATTCTGGATTACCAACTATGTTGGCAAAGATATACTTATAAACATAAGAATTAACAACAACATATGGATTCACTCCATTTTTGATTCTTTGTTCAACATTTAGAGTGTTTTTAAGTCATAGCCTGGAGGAGAGTGATTTACTCCCTTTGTTTACATATACTCTGAATTATGTTTAATTTAAAATTTATATATATATATAACACGATTTATTTAATATTTCATTCACACTAACATTAATTCTTTCATTTATTCTAGGTTGAACCCTATATCTAATTAGTATCCCTTGTAATTTACCTTAATCCATTTTAACAATAAATAAAGTAAATATTCCATAAACAAATGAGTCACCATTACTTTCTTTATTTGTAACTTATTATAATAATTTTTATCTTTGAACTTAAAAATGAATTTAATAAAATGAATGGACATGTGACAGATCTACGTGTTTAATATATATATGTAACAAAACACATATACATGAATGCATTAAGTATTAAACAAAATAATTATATTATAAAATAGTAATTAGGTAATCATGTATTTACCTTGCTATGACATCACAACGGTCAACATTGTTTCTACGCACTGAATTTTATGTTTACAATGTGTCTCATTTTTTGACTGAAAATTAGAAAAGTCAGCGCATAGCACTGGAATGGGCAGGGGGGGCTCCGATGTTTTTGCCTGTCCCGAGGACAGGCCAATACATGCTCAATTATAAAATTCAGCGCGTAGAAACAATGTTGACCTTCATGACGTCATAGCAAGGTAAATACGTGACTGACTACCACTTATTCTGTTTAATTAAGGTATTGATGTGTTTTGTTATTTACTGTTTATATGCGAAGATTAATTTTAGTGTGTGCAAGTAAAATAAAAGATGTTAGATGCATTTAAGTAGTCGCACGAGAAAGATGAGATCAATTTATATACTTAAAAGTAGAGTATGTGTAGTTTTATTTTTAAAAAATTTAAATTGGAAATAGTCAAATAAGGAATTAAAATTAGTGTTGTTTTAAAAATTAAAAACATGTTATTGTTATTATTATTTAGATGATTAAATAAAATTTGGTTACACATGTTTCTAAATGCTATTTTGTAATTTTAAAGAAAAGCAGGTGGGTTGGTTACGTCCCCTTTAGTTTTTACCTTTGACTAATTAAAGCGCTTGACATAAATATTTTTTAATGATTAGTATTAGTGAAAACTAAAAACCTTAAAAAACAACAAATCCAGCAGCTGAAAGACATTATAAAGAGTGGTAGTAGTAAAGAAGTGGGCGGGGGATTTGGAATTAAAGGAAAAAAGTGCAGAAAAGTGAAGATATTGGTATTGAGGTATCAAGATAACGTGTTGTGTTTTTGCACTGTCTTGATGTCAAAGAGATTACGGTACTTTACAAACCCATCCAGTGCCAAAGATAGAAAAAAATGTAATAAAAAAAATTTCATTTATGCTGTAAGATAGCACAATTTGTTAGTCGAATAAATAAATGCAAAAAAGATTGAATTATAAATTCAAAATATTCAACAGAAGACTACTGTAGAGTTAATATTGCTTTAGTCTTTTGGCTGATTATTAAAATATCAATAAATACTTGCGATCAATAAACAGAATTTCGGAATCAAAAAAAAGCTATAAATGTATGTATTCTCTCTAAGGATACTAAAGAAATAACGCAGCAAAAAAACAAAGTTTGATTATTTTAAAATAAATGTTGTCTCTATTAATTAATACTCAAGCTAAGTAGTATTTTTATTATGTAATTATATATTAAATATTATATAATTAATACTTTACAGAGTTATATTTTATAGTATTATGAATAAAAATGTATAAGCACTCTCTCTCTTAGTTTATCATTGACCTAAGATGTGTATATAAAGCTTACAGGATCCGTTTTTAGAAACCCTTTCATTATTAATTAAAAATTAGAATAAGTTTAAATCTTATTTATATTAACTGGACTTCATTTGCTTCATTGCAAAATGAGAAAGTTGAACATCCTTCACTATTAAAATGTGATGATTTTCTCTAGCTATTCTTATAATACCATATATCTTAGTTAAATAATGAATTAATAGAGGGCACTTAAATGCTATTAGTTTTAAAAATTCACATGCTCTGATTCCCGTCGACCAATATTGTTTCAGTATCATATTTTATTCTTTCATCACAGCTACACCATCTACTATAAATTTTAATAACTAATAAAAGCCAGAGTGCTTAATAAAAAACTATCCAGGGCTGTCCTTCCTAAGAAACCCAAACTAGTTTCATGCTTATAGATTTCATCAAGAAAAGCTTTGGATCATGAAACAGGACCCTTAGACTTTTAGGGTTTAATGCATCCTCCCTCTAGAAGCCATCATTTATTTTTCTATTTTACTATCAAACTATAAGTCCAAATTGCAAAATGAATAAATGTTTTTAATCTAAGCCAACATACTAGTATAGTCATATAAATCTAAATCCAATTCTGTTTCTATATTAAGCTAGCCTTAATGTATCTAAAAAGTATCCTTAATGTATCTAACAGCTACAGTCATCTGTGACCAAAATTGTGGTATAAAACCAATAAAGTATCACATGGCTCCAATGTACACATTGTTGTTTCAGCAGTACAATTTTTTTTCTTTCATTAGATCTATGACATTTACTGTAAGCTTAACAAATAGATGTCAGATGGTAGATCTTAATATATCTCTATCCAATGCTATATACATCTATTATTAGAGGGAAAAAATAATATCTGTATGACAAACTGATAATTGGTTTCCCTTACAAGATATTTAAATTATTGTAAAGCAGTACTTTTCTTAAATCAATATTAATTTATTAAGCACAAGCAGATTACATAAGGATAATGTGAAAGGCTGAAAACCTTTGACAGATGCACCTTAAAAGTGCTTATATGACAGGCAAACAGATGTAATAATGACTGCACAGGGAACTCTCAAGTCAAAACACAAAGCTGGCTTATTTATATATAAATTTAAGTAGAGAAAAAGGTGGAACCATCTTTTTCTCGTAAAATCACTGCCTTGTGTTTTGACTTGAGAGTTCCCTTTGCAGTCATTATTACATTTGCTTGGCTGTCATATGAGCATTTTTAAGGTGCATTTGTCAAAGGTTTTAGCCTTTCATGTTATTATTAAATCAATATTGTAATTTTTTGTTATCTTGAATATAAAACTCTTTATCTTACTTTTTTTTAAATATTAAATTAAATAGTGTACTCATTGAATTTTATAACCAAAATAAGTTGCAATGCTTTTTTAAAAAAAAGTATTATAATTTTTAATTAATGCCTTTGTACAATATTTTTTATATATTAATATAATAATAATAATAATAATAATAATAATAATAATAATAATAATAATAATAATAATAATAATAATAATAATAATAATAATAATAATAATAATAACAACAACAACAACAACACCAACAGGCAATGCAAAGGTAAAAAGTAAAGCATCCTTTAACAACAAAGTATAGAAAAAATACTTTGCAGAGTTGTTAGCCGAGAGGTCCTCGCAGCTATCTTGCAAGCAAGTAGTTGGTTGCAGACGGTTGTGGGTTTGCATCCTGGCAATGCTATGACATATGAAAAAAAATAAAATAAAATAAAAAATGATAAAAAATATATTAACAATTCAGCAGATTATTTAAATATTTGTTGATGATGTCATCTGTCTAAGAATAGTTTGATATCTATTTATCAATTAGCAATTGGATACCTGGCTTCAATTGATGACTAAGAGCCAGAAACATGAATACACTCTAAACCTGTTTGGACATTTTCAGCTATGAAAAAAAATATTGCACTTAGGTCTAAACCTTAAATACATAAGGGCAAATGTGCTGCAACTATAACATGAGACCCTTTGTTTTGCATTAAATTATCAAATAAGTGTTCAATTATTGAAAATTTTCTTCCAAAATATGAGAGTAGTGTTGAAAATATTCATAATCATATAGCACTTTATTCCAACATGAGACTAAAATTTTTATTAATATGCAGAACTTTTTCAAAATATATTTACTAATTATTAAAACTGCAATTAAACTATTTTTAACAAAAACTTAAAAAAATGATTTAAAAAAAAAAACAGCAATTTTTCCATTTTCTAAGAATAAAAATAGATGTGCATATATATAAAAGAAATACAATTTCATTTGATATTATCATATTTAAAAATAAATATATTTAAAGACAACAGCAAAAAAATATATAAAATAAACAGATGAATAATAACATAAAGTGAAAAGTTCAAATACAAACATAATTTATAGATGGTACCCCAACATCCACCTGTTGTAAGTTTGAGTAATCAGAGTTTATCAGATAATAGAACAATTTATTTCCATATCCACATTGGTCTTCGCAGATAAAAATAAAAATTCAGACATCAGACTGTTGAAATTGCACCATTATCTAGATATCATTGATAACTCAATCTTACATTAGATAGTGCTAGAGGAATAGGGAAAGAAGACTTCTTGTTTTGTGATAGCTTCTCCATGTTTTCTTTCTTTATATATATATATATATGAATCATTTTCCTGGTCAGGGTACTTAAATTTGGTTGCTTGTTGTAATCCTAGTTTTGATTTGAGCTTTCTCTATACTAACCTGTTCTATTGTAGATTTAATTGATGGATGTTCCAAATTTTATGGTATTTGTGCTTTAATCATAATGATTTTACTTGGCATAAATTTTATTCTAATTTTGCAGTGACTTTTATGTCCAGTAATTTTTGTAAACATATCAAAGATTTATTGGAATATTTTTTAGCTTTAATTAGTGATGGTTTGACAACATCTTACAAAATATGATTAATAAATAACTATCATTAAACTGAGATATAATCTGATATCTATTATACCATATAAATATTAGTAGATTCAAATTAGAGCCTTGCCCTCTTTTGATGAAGTTAATGTTATAATGCAGCTGAGCTTATGGATTAAAATATTTAGGGATTTTCTATTTGAATTGTAATTTTCTTCCCACATATTTTGTGCATATCTAATGTTAATCTTCTAAAATAAGTTTAAAATGTTACTATAGTGATGTATTCACAAATTTGATATCAAATGTTAACATGATACTCAGTAAAGAATATTCCATCATTCTCAGGTCCACTTCTGATTTTATTTCATTCCCTAACTAAATCTATATTTTAAAACATATTATATTTAACATTGTCTAAATTACACATGTATTTCATCTATAACATTAACATACATCATTCTACACTTCATTTTAAAAAAGATTTGATCTAATTATGTTTCCTCATTGATATTCAACAAAAAAAACCCTTCTATAAATATTCAAACCCTTGGTTGTAACATACTCTAAAATTAATATAATGCTCGAGCAATTTGCATTTATTTAATTCTGTGGAGGTCTCAAATGATAGATCAGATAATTTTGTACTTTGTAGGTATATAATATACTTTTATTTATGTTAGATAGTTAGTTTCTTAATAATATTGATTATAGAATTATAGTGTTATTTTTAAGTTTTATTTTTGCTTTGATATAGTCTTTATAGAATTAATTTCACTAACAGCTAAAAAAAATTATATGATGTGATTTTATTTATATATCGTTTGCTAATCTTTGGTATAAAGATATAGAAATTTTTAGATTGGAAGTCAAACTCCAATAATGTGCTATTACTTTAAATATTATAAATCTCAGCACACTCATATGTCAATAAAAGTTTTAAAAAATTAAGTGAATCACTTAAGTTTAGAGTGCATTTCTATAAATACACCAACTTTCACTGACCATGCTAAATTAGGGCATGAGTTTATCATGTGCCTGATGTTATAATCAAATTTTGAATTTTACAAATCTATTTAACCTATCACAGAAGAAAGACAGTGTCTCATTTTTAGCCCTTACTGATGTGTGAGTGCATGGAGATTTATAATATTTAAAGTAACAATACATTATCAGAGACTTCTGATCTAACAATTTCAAGGTTTTCAGCACTTTATAATAATAGATTTACATTTATAAGTCATGTTTGTCTGATTGTGGGTGGTTAAAATGAAACAGTCTTTCTCCTGCAATAGGTTAAATAGATTTGTACAATTCAAAATTTGATTATAATATCAGACACACAATAGACTCAAGCCCTGATTTAGCATGATTAGTGAAAGTTGGTGTATTTATAAAAATGCACTCTAAACTTAAGTGATTCACTTAAGTTTTTTAAAAGTCTTATTGATGTGCGAGTGCGCGGAGATTTATAATATTTAAAGTAATAGCACATTATCGGAGTTCGACTTCTGATCTAACAATTTCAAGATTTCCAGTGCTTTATAATAATAGATTTGCATGTATAGATAAATTTTGCTAAAAAATTGTTAAGTAAATCCATAAAAGTGAATGGTAAAGCTTCATCAAACAACAGTTACTATGGAGACAGATTATTTGTAGATGCTGGAAAGTCTATATTGTATGCATTCTAACCATTATTTCTTCTATAATTTTCAGATTTATTATATCCCTTGTGGTAATGATTACATCATATGCATGTGTAACTGCTTAATATTATTATCTATCACTGGAACTAGATCTGCTGAAAATATAAACATTATTATCAAGAAAATTTATGTTCTCACAATCAACCAACAAAATTATAATTATATACATCTAACGTCAGATCAGTAAGTATATAATTTAGCGTTCTCAATTCTATACTAACAATAATCACATTTATTTCTCAACTGGAAAAATTACTTGAGTCATTGAATTTACTCTGGTAAACAAATGTATTTTTTCCTAGTCTAGTGCTATCTATTGCAAACACAAGTAATTAATATTTTTTAGTGCAATTTATTGAATCCCAAATTTTCACTGATAAAACCAAAAGCCAGACAGCAGTATGGAATGGAGATTAATAAATTGCCATCTCATCTGATAATCAGTAATTTTTTTAAATTTAGAACAGATTATGCTAGAATAAAAATGAAAATTATGGTTTAATATAATTTATTAGTTACTATGGTGTTTTATGTTTATTATCATTTGAGTTAATTATTTTTCTAATATTTTCAAGTTCAGATTATAAGTTGTTTTAAACAAATATATATGTGTGTGTGCTATATGCACAGCTAATGAAGCTAGAACGTATATATTTAAAAGTGAAATTTTAATTTACTAAAATATAAAACTATTAAATTATAGAATAGTGCTTTCAAGAGACTGCTTGCTCTCATACTCATAGCTGTTGCTGTAAGGAATGAAACGGTTGTGCTCCATTATTGAATATCTGATCAACTTTTGTAAAATAATATGAGTGTTTCCCACAGTTTCCTATGTTAAAGATATAGTACATTAAGACTAGTTTACCTTTTAAGATTCAATGAAATGTTTATAAGAAAATTCAAGTAATTACTCTTGCACATTAATTTTCAATTATTATGGGCCTTATAAGGTCATGAATAGATTTGGCCAATTATTGATTTTATTAATTAAAAAAAACTTATTCATATATGAACGTGACAAGTATCATAGTAGAGAACTATTTTATAAGACTATTATACATGATAGCTGAGTATGGTATTAGAATGAGACTGAGGCCACTGTAGAGCACTGCAATATATAGATAGAATAAGATTTAATTTGGTAGTCAATCATATTGGGTGTGATTAGTAAATTTTCTAGGTGGCGAATGATTAGCCACCTCTACTTTATATTTGTTCTCAGAATGGTGACTATGGCTGATTCACCACTTCTTTTTTTATATTATGAGAGATTTTGAATTTGCTCTTAGACTGATGACTATTTATGATTAACCATTTCTAATGTGTATTATGAGAGATTGTACATATGCTCTTAGAATACTGGCTATGGAAGATTAACCATCTTTTTGTGGATTTGTGAAAGGCTGTGTGTAATCGTGTTTATTCTGCACATTGATTATTAATGTCTTCTTGAACCCTCTCAGACACTCAATTATAATATTAAAAATAAAATAATTAAATAATTCATTGTGTGGAAGTTCATAAAAAGTTTGTACACTGAAAGAGGTAGGAGTGGATGACTGAATATTTATGCACTTTGAGCTGTAGAATCTCCCACTTTACCACAGTACTAATCAACACAAGGCAAATTATATTGTTTATTTAATACAAGAAGATGTGTCAATTATATCATTAAATATTAAGCTTTGCATTAAGATCTAAAAGCTTTCTCACACAAATTTAATAACATGTATTTAAGATATATTATTTACATTAACTTGTCATAAAGTATTAATTTTTAAGCCAATTTAATGTTCTTTGTGATTTGATGTTCATTACCACAAAAGTAGTTCAGAGACCCTTAAACAATGATTGATAATATTGTCATTTACAGAAATATATTGAATTTAATAAAGATTTGATAATGCAGTTCATTACTGAAATGAGTTTACAATTGACAAAAGTGTATATATAATTTAGAATGTGCAATGACTTGTAATTAATAGACTTTGTTGCTCTGTAGTCTATCAGCAACTTGGAGAATACTTTAATGATGCTCAAAGATATATTATTACAAAATAAAGACAAAATAAAATGTGAATTTGTGATGTTTTTAATTCATAAAGTGTCCTTATTTTTATTATCTCTATAAACTTAAACTTTTCTGTTTATTTAATCCATATTTTTTATGCATTATATATATTGTAAATACCCAGATTAATGCTGTATATCACAGTATTTAAAAAAAAGATAAAGAAGTTTGTTGATCTTGTTTAATTTTCATTTCATTTAATCTATGGGTAATTAAAGTCTTAAAATATAATGTTAACTAGATAACCATGGCAACCTAGTATTTTAAAAGGATATTATTTGCTATTAATTCTAACATCAAACCATAAATATGTTGTGATGAATTTCAAAAAAATATGTAAACAGATGAATGAATAAATAGATTTTGGAAATAGTTAAGTGAATCATAAAAAAAAGATCACTTGAATAAACACAATATTAATATTAAGTATTACACATTTCAATTTCTGTTATTACAATCAGCATAACTACACATATTACAAAATTAAATGTTTTATATTTCCTATATGTTTGTTTATAAATTAGTTATGGGGAAATTATTATTAAAAACATATGTAAAAATATTTACATACATTAAAATGTATTCAGATTGTGATAACCTTTTATTTTGGTTTAAAATGAAAAATAATATTGAACTTACAAAACAGGATTTTATTTTCAATGTATCCAATTATTTTAAAATATCCATTTCCCCTGTTAATTAGAGGCAAATTTTTTTGAATATTTTTTATATCAAGTGAAATTTGAGCGATTTTCAACAGTTATCATGACAACAGTAGTGTCATCAAGAGTATCTTTTAAATAGAGTGGAGACACTGTAAATAGGGTTCTTGTAATTTTGTCATTGCCTAGAATGGATATGTTTATATCTGTTTTTAAAAATTTATCAAATTTTATTGTTTAAGTGGTTAATTTTTAAAACTATGGAAGAATAAAAATTTTAATTATCTCCCCATTCAATTGGGTACAGTTCATTGATGAAATTCCTGGGGATATGACAAAATGTAAAACAACAAAACAAAAAACCATTAAAATATACAAAGTGGGCTATAAAAAGAAAAAATATTCTGTTGACAAAAATCTAGAATTCCATCTATTTATTTATGATGAATGTGAACCCCAATTTTGTGTATATGGATATTATATTTCAGATCAATGGATTTTACAAGATCAATTGACTTACTCATGTGTAATATCAAGCAATCTAAATTTTACTTTCTTAATCTGGAAAGAAAAAGTTAGCATTTGTTATTCACTTGTATATAGCTGAATTATTTTTTTGTCAGTAAAAAAAAATATTTATACATGATTACCAATGAAAAAGGAAAATAAAGCCAGTAATATGTGATTTTGCTTTGACTAAGTACCTATTGTTTTAAATACTTGGAAATATTTATATGCTTAAAGGAAATATTGGAATTTAAATGCAAAAGTAATTGTAATTCATATCACGATAGTTATCATTCATGCTCATTTTCTCTACTTAAAGGGAAATTGTCGCTAAACATTAGGATCAGAAACTAGGAACTAGTAGGTGAAAATGAACAGACTTTCACTTAGATGGTATGATTTCTATGTATATGTGTATATTTTTTGTTGTTTTGTTAAAAAAAAGGAGGGTTTACGTTTGCTCATATTTTATTTTTAAAATGTAGGTAAATGATATATATATATATGGGTTATTATAGAATTCACATTATAAAAAGATCAGAGAGATTCATTTTTGTTCTCATTATTTAAGTTCTTAATGACAAAATAGGTTAATATATCCTGATGTTTTTAAGCATTTAAAATTTCAATATATGCCAGATTTAAATCAGGGATATTCCTATAGAAAAAGGGTTTATATATATATATTTGTTTTTATATTAGCTTAATTATTTAGAAATTATATTAATCGATAAATAGAGATCAATTTTTATATGATTACATTTTTTTTATCATTGTATACTCTATTTAAAGTCTTAGGAAAATATTTAAAATCTCTACTTCAGTTTTATATATAGTATTATTGTCCTGCAACATACATTGAGTTTTAGATACATTTTATTATTATTATTTTTATTGATTCTATACAGTAATTGACTATCAATTATTTATATATTGAAGAAACCTAGGATTGTATTTTTTAAAAAAACTGGTTATGATTTTAATCTATAGCACAAATCATTTGTTTGTTCTGTTATATATATTTTATTATTACTGTCATAAACTTTTATTATAAATCAATAAATTTAGAGTTAATTTAGAATCCAGTAAATCTGTCTAATTATTTCTTTTGAATGTGCAAGATAATTTTGGTACTTGAAGTTTGATCCACAATCAAACCGATTTTGGTAAGTGAAACAGAATTAGATATATGTATATTTGTATACATTATTATTAAATCCAATTAGGTATAAATTTTATATTTGTTACTGCATTTAAATATTTGTTTACTTATCTGAGTCAATATTACTGGTAGAAATAATTTTATTAGTTCAAAGTTCATTATTTATTTGCTTATCTTGTCCAGTTACAAAAATCCTAATAGATTTCATTTTAAATGCCATCTGAATAAATTAGATTTTAATAGAGATTGTTAGTATTTCATGATAGTGTGATGTATAGTATAAATAATTATGTTTGGGAAATCTTGTTTTTGCCTAGTGTGATCAACAACTAAACTAGATAATTTTACACAGGTTTAACAGTTACTATTTGTTAATGCATATTTTGCTCTGTTATAAATAATATAAAACTTAAGGGCATTTCTTTATGATCTTTTATTTCCATATAGGGTCAGTAATAAGTGGTTGTCTAAGAAATAATATATAGGTTAATTTCTTTCATTCTGTGACAAAGGTTAACTGAACAAATATAAAAAGGTAGTGAGATAGAAAATCCATTATTATTGTGACAGAATAGCTACCTGATGCTAGCTGATGATTATCATGTACAAGTGGCAATTACAAAATGTCAAATCAACTTTAGGTCTGTTATAAAGAGGCAATCTGCATTTAGGCTAGATCTATATTGGTACAAATGACATCTCAATTCTGAGACATACTGAAGTTTTTATATTATCACTCCATATTATAATCAATATTCCATCACAAAATGATAACCAATGATTGGGCTGGGTTTAGTTTGCATTAAATTGATCATTTTCCCAGCATCATCATTTTATCATGTTACAATATATATATATGAGTATGATATTAATTCTTATTTATTGTTTTACTGATAACTGGTGTTAAACAAAGATATGTACTTGCTCCAACATTATTTTCAAGTTTTATGACAGTAGTCTTTGGAACTCTTTGTAGACAGATTAATCAGACAGGGATCCAGATAAGATACAGATTTCATGATGGATTAATTTGAATTGCTTAATCTCTAAAACAAGAACTTCATCTTTTTGGATTCTGGATTTACAGTATGCTAATGATTATGTTATTTTTGCCAATTCAAAAGGCAATTTACATAATATTTGCCTGAAGATTTGTGAAGATGATATATTAGATATGATAATACATTGGACTTTTTCTGTCTATCAATAGATGATGAATGTATAGAAAATTTTAAACTATATTTAAACTTTTCAAATACAAACTACTTGTTAGCAATAACTCACAAACAGACAATACATGTTAGTAATGACACAATATTTCAAGTAGCATTATTCTACATCCTTCTTCAAATGTTGCTGACTTTCCCAGTGACAGTATTAGCATAGAAATCAAACTCACACCATTATATTCTCAAACATCGAATTTAAAAATGAATGCACTAACCAAGTGAGCTGTTCTGTCATTACTAACTTGTGATGTCTATTTGTGTGTTATTACTAACAAGTTATTCATATTTAAAAAGTTTAAATAAATTTTTTAATTATCTATACAGTCAACATTTACTGATAGATGATGGAATAGTTCAACATATCACAATTTACAGATTATTGTTAATGTTTTGAATAGAACTTACAAGGATCTCAGTTTATTAATTAGCATTGAAATATCTCAAGTTTTTTATCAACCAATGGCAGAAAAAAAATTCTCAAAAAGTTTTAGCTTGGATGGTTATCCACTAGAGAATATCATCATCATCAACCATTATCAATCCACTGCAGGATGAAGGTCTCTTCAACTTCAATCCACCTCCTTTGATCTTTAGCTTCTCTTCTCCACATTACCCCTGCACACTTTCTTATTTCATCCATCTATCTCACATGTGGTATCTTTCTGGGTCCTTTACAATATCTTGAAATCCAGTTTAAGATTTCAGTTGTCCATCTATTATCATTTCTTCTAGCAATATGTCCAGCCCAACTCCACTTTAGTCTTTTACTTTTTTCAATGAGGTCAGTAACACCTGTTTGTTCTCTTACCCATATATTGCATTTTCAATCTCTTCTTGTTACTCCCAACATGCATCTATAAGTATAATCATGGACTTAAATGTTGAGATCTATTACAGACTTCAATGTGCTATTGCTGCTTTTAACAAGTTAAATGATAGAGTATTTCATCATCTGCAATTAATAGAATTTTTATCATATGGAAATAAAACTGCAACTAAGTCAACTGCCTATAGAGCTGTTATTTTGTCTAACTTACTATATAGATTTTAAAAATGCAATGGCAAGAGCATAAAACAATCAATGTGTTTTAACTTGTTGGATATGATACTATTGAATTCATTATTGTAAAATTGCCATTTCATTGGATTGGGCATGTAAAATGAATGAACAATTATACTAAAAGGGTTATTTTGCCTAATTTATTGTACAATGTGAAACTAGGACACCCCATCAGCAGAGTATAAAGGCAGTAGCAAAAGTTTCATTTAAGGATACTCTATAAAATTTTAAAAATACAATGGTAAGATTATAAAACCATTCAATGTTCTTCAGTTTGCAGGATGTGATACTATTGAATCCACTATTGTAAAATCACATCATCGTTGGATTAGACAAGTGAAACAAATAGGTAATGGAAGACTTAATAAATGGTATTTTACGGTGAACATGAAGCATGGATTCATAGGAGATATAGTTACTGTCTATATTATAAACATTATGTCAAAGCCCTTTTAAAGAAGGGAATGTCAATTAGTTTCATTGGAAAGATATGGCAGAGAGTATAATAAATTGGAGAACTTCAATTAGACAAGTTGTTGAAGTATTTCAAAAAGAAATTTTTTCTGCTGAAAAAACTAAAAGACAATATTGTAAAATACAGAAAAATGGACTAGGATGTTCTTTATGTGGATGAGTTTCTCATTCACAAACCAGTTATTTAGTTATTGCAAAATTCATTGCTAGAGTAGTTTTTCTCTCTCTCTCTCTCTCTCTTCTTTCTTTTTTTTTTTTTTTTTTTTTGAATTTGGATTGGCCATATTCATTTTTGAATGACTGTTGTTTTTTTTTTTTTATTATTATTATTATTATTATTATTATTATTATTATTATTATTATTATTATTATTATTATTATTATTATTATTATTATTATTATTATTATTATTATTATTATTATTATTATTATTATTATTATTATTATTATTATTATTATTATTATTATTATTATTATTATTATTATTATTGTTGTTGTTGTTGTTGTTGTTGTTGTTGTTGTTGTTACTGTTACTGTTGTTGGTGGTGATGGTGGCAGTGGTGGGGTTGCTGCTGCTGCTGCTACTGCTACTACTACTACTACTATTATTATTAAATTGCTTTGCTATAAACATATGTGAATAAATAAAAAAAGATGCTACAATTTACTGTATTATTATATTCCCAACTAAACAATATTGTAAATATTAAATCATAATAAATAAGAACTTCTATATTTTCAGTTTTTTAGTATTTTAAACTTTTCTTACATCTTTTGTCATCATTCCATGAGTTAATAAAAAATTGCATAAAAACATTACATGAGGAATAAAATCAAATTAATATATCAAACCATTTTTCTAAATATTCAAATATTTCATATAAAGGAGGTGGGAGGGATTTTTTTATTAGTGATAGTATAAACTACTGATGGAAAAAATTAAATTTTCATTATTCATATCACATTGAATACTTTTTACCAATTTTTCAAATATGTTTAGTTCTTCATATTCTTACTATTGGATCACTCTCAACTGCTGCTTTGTATATCTATACTTCAATGACATTTTAGTTTGAATGTCCTACTTATTTTGTATCAGTATTTTTATTTATTATCTCTTTGTGTTGTTTTTCTAATGATTTGAATATTTTATTTTTAATAATTATCAGATTCATTATTTCTTTATATTTTTGTTTGTTTTTATACTTCCAGTTCATACTTTTCACTTCTACAGATGATGGACATTTATTTCTAGTGTTCGCTTATTAGCCTTATTAATTTCAGATAATAAGTATTATATTGGTTCAACTTTAATTTAAGACCTATCTATATGATATTTATTTAAAAAATATGAAAATGTATATTTCTATAATTTACAACCACTGAAATATTTATTCTACAATACTGTGTTGAATGCTTTGATATGACTGGATTTGTTATGTATTATATTTCATATGAGCCCTTACTAATGGAGATTTTTCTCTCTATTTAATGATACTTTAGTATTTGACTTGCTGTAAAATATCACAGCCATACTAGATTAGGCTTGAAATCGAATTTCAAGACAGCAGATCTAATACTAAAATACCTATTTAATTTTTGAAAAGTGTTTTTTAAATAAGTCATTCATAGGCAGCTTTTGCTATTTACTATATTAAGATGCATACTATTTTCATTTTTTCTCAAAATATCTTTTCAAACATGACCGTGCATATGAAAATCATGCATATTATCAGTTTTTTTATTTTTGAAGATTTGAATTATTGCCAAACAAATCACACAAAACCTTTATAAGGGTCAGCATTGGTGGTCGAGAGATCGGCGACAGCTGCTTTACAAGCCGTTGTCCCGGGTTAGCGGGTTCGCTTCCCGGCTGATGCTATGACATATGAGAAAAAAAAATCCTTTATAAGAAACAATGTTGAATATTTGCATCATGTCTTTGACTGATTAAAAAAATTACATTAACAATGAAAGCGAAAATACTTTTTTACAGATGAAAAAAAGAAAATATATTTTTCTTAAATTAAAAGAAAAATTGAACTAGAAATTAAAGAAACCGCTATTACTTATAAACATTCAGCAAATAATTGTGCGTGTAACGTGGAATTTAATCATTGAAGTTAATTTGGTCTGAAAATATTTAAGTATTTATTTAATAAAATGATTGTTAGCCTATAACTAACAATAAAGAGCAGGTATCTATTTATAAATCAGAAAATAAACATATTTTATTTGCTAGAAGATAAGAGTTCGAAGTTGAGATTTTTGGTGTCAATGTAGTGATGCAATCTTTGTAACTACTGATATCGAACAATGGTAAAACTATGACAAAAATGATTATGTTCCATAGGGTACCACAAACTTCATAAGAGAAGTTAGTCACTTAAAGTAAATCAAACGTATATAAAATTGTATTCTAAAATAAAATGTATCTCAGTCATAGATTATTGCATTAGATTTATTTTTAAAGGAAAAAAACAAAATTTTGGTTGCCATGCCAGTTCATTTTTAACTTCAACAACAGCAAACTATTCCCTCTTTCCTTAGACGATAAAAATTGTTTAAATCAGTTATATATATGCACACATGTACTTGTATAATTTTGTTTATCAGTTAAAATGATCTCGAAGTTTGTCAAGCTTTTAGAAATGCTATTAAAATGAGAGCATTTTTTTATTTTATTTGAATATATTTTTCTTTTTGTATTAAATAGAGGATAAAAATATTAATGAAAAGTTATTAAATAACAGATCTGTTATTTATCAAGCGTGTCAAAATAGTTTTGTTTTTCAATGAAAAATGTCAAAAGCTCGTAAAATTAGCCAATTTCCGAACCAAATTAGCAAATTTCATCCGGCACTGTAAGATTTGTTTTGATGTCATGATATTTATACTCGGGCAAGCAAATAATTAAGCCACAATGATTATTCTCTTCCAAACATTTGCCATTTACTTTATGTATTTCACAAAGCCACTTTTCCTTCTTTAACAAACAAGGGAGTGTGCAATTACCCAGTTTTAGCTTGTATGGACAATATTGTTTTTTTTTTTTTGAAAAAGTTTTGCAGTTTTAGTAATTTTAGGAAGTCCACTGTTTATTACCTTTCCTGATACATTCACGTGCAATAAGAACATGCGCACACGTGCTTATGTGCTAGCATCATGTCTCACACGTTCCTATTTAGAAAGAAGCACCAACTACACGTGCTTAGATTTATTGCAGCTGATTTCACATTTTATCGCTTCATTTCTCTCTCTTGAGAATTTCCTTTTTTTTTTTTTTTGTCAAAAATTTGAATGCAACCAGCCTACAATTTGAATAAAAATTGCAGATTTTTGTCAAAAGCATTTACTTTTGTTAAAGTATATCTCGGTTTCATCAAAATCATTTAAAATGAGCAGCTCCACCAAAAATTTCAATTTCAGATTTTTAAAAAATATTAAAAATAGAAGTAAATGAACATTTGAATAAAACCACTTTAATAAAAGCCTCTGCGTTTCCACTATAAATTAAACTTTACTCAATTTTAATTTTAAATTTCTCTTTTCAGACTTTCTGAATGAAGCTTGTTGAGACTGATAAAGTTATAGGATTGTTTTCCTTTCCAAACAGGATTAAAATGCTGTTTAAAAATCAGCAACTGCAATTTTAATGTAGTCAGAAGATTATATTTAGAATACAAAAAGAAAAAAAAAGTATTAACGTTTTTAGAATTACCCTGAATTACTATTTACTACATTATTAATAAAAATTCTGGTTTATTATGGCAAAACTTTTAGTTAATAATGGTATAATTTTTTTTATTATTATTATTTACGCGCAGCTACACACACACACACACATTCATGGCGTATATATATAAATTTACTTATGTGTGCTGAAATAAAAAATATATATTTAAAAATAAATGAATTGCATAAAGTTGATTTCAAAATTACTTGAATCAATATTTATTTATATAGAAATTTTGGATTTACTTTTTAAATATTTAATTATATAAAGAAATTGAACAGAGACTTTTTTTTTCATGTGTCATAACATCGGCCGGGAAGCGAATCCGCTAACCCAGGACAACTGCTTGTAAGGCAGTTGTGCTGACCTCACCACCAACGCTTGAACAGAGATTTTCAAGCTCCTTTTAGCTATCTCATACAACCGACACACATGATCATACACATGTGTAAAAGATAAATCATCTCCAATAGACGTATTTCGTGCTGAACCAGCACCCATCAGTCGATCCAGATCACCATCTCCCACACACACATATAATCAGTGCGTAGTTTACATTAAGATAGAAAATATGCAAACTCTAATTATCAAGCTTCAGTCTCCTCATCCCTTGCAAAAATTTATACATATCACGAAATTGTTCGAATTCAATTGCTGGTCTTTTCTAATGCCACAATCCTCAAGGGAATCTATTCAAAAGATAAACGTTTCTCGATCAAATTGTATACTTAAAAATTCGAAGTTACATGATTTCTTTTAGCAAGTACTCACTTTTTTTATTTTAATCTTCAAATCAAATGTCTTTTTTTTTTATATCTAAACTATTCAAACTGCCTTTTCTTTTTTACACTATCTATTACTTTATGTTTGTTTTATCAGCATTTTTTTAAATACTTACGGACACTCCCAAACACCAGTTAATTACGGATATTAAAGAAGTATGAGGATGATATTACATATTTATTATAGTCGTCCAATCATTTTATTTAAATATTGAATCTGTGACCTTAATGAATGAAAGATTAACCCTAATCCTAACACTATCATAATTAAATTCTACAACATTATTTTACACAAAATTTTATTCTGTATCAAATTTTTACCATTTCTTCTTTTGGTTTATCTCTCCATTTGCCTATTCCATAAAACTATTTTTTTTTTTTATCTATTCATTTCAAAATTTGATCATTACTATTTTTTTTACTTTGTTTCACTTTATTTTCTCTAATTCTGTAGCAAATTATTCCAAGATTAAAATTCAATATCAGATTATTAATTTTATTATTTCCTACAACTAAATATTTACATTTTCTACAAATCATTTATAGATTCCATCATAGTCCTCTTCTTATATTTGTCATTGCAGTTAGATTACGTTCATGATATAGAGCAGGGGTGACCAACTTTTGTGTTCATAAGATCTACTTTTTATTTGTAAAATGTGTTGCGATCAACTTGTTGTCATAGGCATAGTCTAAGTGGAGGGAGGTGTGAAATACATACTATTTTTATATATCTACCTAGTAAAAAAAATAATTATTTAAAGGGCCAAAAAACTCATGACTGGGGGAATTAAAGCAACATGAGTAATTAACAATATTTATTAATTCAAATTAGCTACATTAAGTCAAGATTTAAAATATTATTTTCAATAATGATACAGCTTAGTGGAATTCACTATCTAGAAATGAAAAAAAATTAGAACAAAAACAAAAATAACAAAAAAACTATTTGTTTCACTCGTCACCTGAAAGCTTGTGCCAGATTGGCCTCGCGATCGACCAAAATAGCTTTGCGATCTACTGGTGGTCACAATCGACTTGTTGGACACCCCTGATATAGAGTTAAATCCTATTACTTCTCATTAATGCTTATTTTATTACTGCAACTTATCTTTTAATATGTAAAATTGAAATTTGTTCTGTTTTTTATTATTGTTATATGATTTGCAGGTAAATTGACAATAGCTTTTTAATTATTTGCTAAGTATCTAATAGAGATAATATATGCTGTCTCCAAATCTCTAAACATATTTTTAGAATAAAAATATTATCTAGTGTTGATCTTCTCATCTTATTCGTAAGTTTTATTTTTATCGAATCTCTAAAAAAACTATCCTAATTAAAAAAACCAGCGAGTTCTCTAAGCACCCATAAATATAATAAAGGTTTCGTCTAATTATAATCATATTCTATGCTTTTTTTTCATATGTCATAGCATCTGCCGGGACGCGAACCCACACCCGTCTGCAACCAACTACTTGCTTGCATGGCGGCTACGATACCTCTCGGCTAACAATGCAAGACATATTCTGTGCTTTTGTTGTTATTTTTTAGAATCAGTGCAATAATTACTAAATATTTTTATACATTGCAATATTTGTTATAATATCTTTGGAAGCAATTCAATCTCCACACACGCACTGTTTTAACAAATTAATATGCAACTCACCCATAAGTAAAGATTTAATAGAACAAATGCTGGTTCAGCATGAAATGCATCTTGGGGGGCATTTGTCTTTTATTATATCTTTATTTATATGAATTTAAAAAGAATGGGGAAGTATGGAGGTGTTTATTATATCTATAAATAAATTCACTTGCTTTTCACGCTTATTTATATTGTAACGGGAGAAAGATCTTTGAGATTCGCATATATTGACTCTGAGGGCGCCACTAGTCCGAAAATAGGAACTAGACATTCATTTTAGGGTGGACAGGAAAAACAAGATATCTTAAATATTATTTAGACAGTTGAGAAATCAGAGTACAAAGATAAACGTCAGACAAATTAAGTTTAAATAATTTATTAATTTTATTAAAAGTTGTGCAATAGAGTGAAGACATCTAGCCACGAATACAAAAGTGGCTTATAGTAACATACACGTATTTACCAGAGAGTGCACAAGAGTACGACAAATATGAAGGCATGAAACATTTTGGCAGCAAAATTCTCTCACTTAAAATATAAGAAATGGTTAGGATAATATCTTCTTGCTGGCCAGTTGTAAAATTACAAAAACAAACAACAACTCTAGCTTCCTAAATCAGAGATAATAAAACAGTTACTGTCCCACCGGAAATCAATGAAACCAGCGTGAACGTTCAAGCAGTAATTAATTACTGTCATTAAAATGCCGCAGGACTGCTGTGCATAATACTACATTCAAAGTAAACGTGGTTGATCTCACCTACAAGACAGCAACAGATATTTGATTATGATCTTACATAATCCAGAAAGAAATAGACTATTTTCAGACAACCCGAAGAAATAACTTGACAAATAGCCAGCAAAAAGATTTTGTTGTTTGCACAAACAGCGCAAACGAAACATGCTTAAAGATTCTTTATTTTACAACTAAGGGCAGGTGAATAAATAAAGACTACAAAAACTGCCAATGCATTTTGTAATAGTTATCGAAATAATCAGGTATATATTAAACATATAAAATACAATCTCCTAATGCACCCTCTGATAAACGAAAATTGCAAACAAACTTGTAATCCTAAAACTAAGATTCCAAGCCATACCTTAAATACTAGAAAAGAGTACATCCAGATAATAAATAATTAAAAAACAATTAATACCATTTTAAAACATATTTATCATTAGATTGAGTGGAAATTTAATTAAATGCAATTTATTTACCCTGGCTAGAATAGGAAAAAGTTTAGCTTATGGTAAGGCAGAGTCCTAGTGATTTAGTGACGAGTGTGCACTTTTGATAATAGTTCATCTTTCAGGTCCTTTAACAGCAGCAAGGTAGAGGCAGTGTTTATTTTCGAGGTTCATGGCATGACTGAAGAAGAGCTGGTAGGCGTGGGTCCATCCTTTGTTTTAAATTAGCCAGACATTCTAATGATGGCAAAACCCACAGTGGTGGATTTTGACATCTTGCACAGCAACAAAGTTTGTCAATAATTATTTAAGTTTTTAGCAGGTCATAATCCAAGTGTCCTCTTTCTATACTGAATCTCCTCTCTCTCTCTGAAAATTGGCGGGCTATCCTTGCCTCGCTACATTTCCCACGAAAAACTTTCATTAGTGTCCATTCTATATTTCAGGCAGGGCAAATATTAATTTCCCGCTCAATCTAATTTAAGACTTCCAACCAGGGATAATTGAAACAAAAACGACAAATACAAAACTAAATCTCCACTTTTTAAAATTAACTTTAAAAATAATTACAATAAAAGCAACAGGAATATATAATTAGCAAGCTTGCCTGTTTTTAATCAAATTGATTAAAACAGATGGTGAAAGTAAACTATTTTACAATCAATTTTATAAACATTAAATAATCTATTTTAAAATATAAATGCATATGTGTTTTAAATAATAATAAAAAAAATTGAGCCTTAGACATTTAATGAAAATGAAGTTGTTTTCCCTTTTTAATTTTAGTAATAAAACCATTGAATCGGAAATCAATCTGGCTCAACTGCCTCAACACGTGATCAAAAAAAAAAAACATTCCTGCAACTTTTTTTTTTTTAAAACTAAAAACATTTCAAAAACTACCTCTAGGAATTTGGCTGAACGCACTCATGAAAAACCAAAGCAATATTTCATTTTTTACATTTATCCATTCTCATAAATCATTAACAAATTTTTGTCTGTTTTAAAACAATCCGTCCGATTGCTAAAAGCCGAATCTTTAACTTTTGTCTGGCGGTTCTTTTACTCTTTTTATTAATTTTCTGAAATATGTTCCTTTCCCTCTCTTATATTTTACCTGCCTAGAATTTATGATTTTGTCTCTTTCCCGCTCTGTTTTGCTTTCTAGAAAATATACCTGAATCTTTTTCTTAATGAAACTTCCCAATTCTTCATCTTTTCCTACTTTATTTTTAGTCATATCAACACTAGTAAATGGCAACACTTCATTTCCCACAGACTTTTTACATGCCTTGAATAAGATTGCTTTATAAATGGCTTTTATTTCTGTTTTAGAATCATATTCCGAAAACTTTTCCTTAATTTTAAACCCCTGTTCACAACTAACAGTTATTTTACTCAATTCATTTTTAACCTCTTGAGGTAACTTATAACTGTCTCCAAGATTTTCTTTCTCCACCATACTATCTATCTCTCTCCACTCTCTACTTATTTCAAACTTTATTTCCACCCTCTCTGTTCTAGTACTCTCCTGTGCTACTTCAATTTCTATATCTTTTACAACTACTTTTTCTACTTCCTGACTCTCTTTACTCATCTCATTTTTCAAATCCTTTTCCATCTCCACTTCTTTTTGTTGAGTTTCTTCTACTCTTCCTGTCATTTCTCTTCTCATTTCTTTCATTTCTGCTCTCAGCTCCTCCAGTATTGTTTGTTGACTCTGTTTTATTTCTATATTTTGTTTTATTATATTTTGTTTCAGCTCCAATATTAACCTTATCAACATCTGTGCCTTGTTCTCTTCTTTTTCTACTATCTGGGGTATTTAAATGAAACAGGGTTCTCTTCCAAACCTGCCACTCTATCGCCTTCTTCTTTACCTTCCATTTTTACACACATTTTACTCGCTATACTAACTTTTTTTTTTAAACAAAAATCTCAAAGCAAATAAACACTATTTATTTATATGCAAGAAGACAACGAACTATTTTTACTACTTTTAAATTTGAAAATTTACTCCGAACGATTTTTTTTTTGTTTAAACAACAACAAAAAAAAACTCTATTTATTATTTATGTCATATGAAAAAGACGAACTATATATATTTAACTCTCCAAAAAAAATTAACTCCGACAGACTTTTTTAGAAAATATGCTAGTTATTGTTTATTTATTTATGTCATATGAAAAAGACGAAACCCCATTCTACCAAACTGCTCCAACAATACATGCAATAATTAACAAAAATCGAACCTCTACGGACTAGATCTTGCCACTTACACCTGAAATCTTTCTCAACTGTCTAAACAAAATCTCACATGGGTTTGAAAACTCGGAGGCCCCACATTGGGTGCCAAAAATTACTATATATGTAATGGGAGAAAGATCTTTGAGATTCGCATATACTGACCCTGAGGGTGCCACTAGTCCAAAAATAGGAACTAGACATTTATTTTAGGGTGGACAGGATATGCGAATTAAAAGGCACCAAACTACACTCAGGGAGGAACAAGATATCTTAAATATTATTTAGACAGTTGAGAAATCAAAGCACAAAGACAAATGTCAGCCAAATTAAGTTTAAACAACTTATTAATTTTATTAAAAGTTGTGCAATAGAGTGAAGACATCTAGCCATGAATACAAAAGTGGCTTATAGTAACATACGTGTATTTACTAGAGAGTGCACAAGAGTACGACAAATATGAAGGCATGAAACATTTTGGCAGCAAAATTCTCTCACTTAAAATATAAGAAATGGTTAGGATAATATCTTCTTGCTGGCCAGTTGTAAAATTACAAAACAAACAACAACTCTAGCTTCCTAAATCAGAGATAATAAAACAGTTACTGTCCCACCGGAAATCAACGAAACCAGCGCAAATGTTCGAGCAGTAATATTCTAATTACTGTCATTAAAATGCCACAGGACTGCTGCGAGTAGTACTACATTCAAAGTAAACGTGGTTGATCTCACCTACAAGACAGAAACAGATATTTGATTACGATCTTACGTAATCCAGAAAAAAATAGACTATTTTCAGACAACCCGAAGAAATAACTTGACAAATAGCCAGCAAAAGGATTTTATTGTTTGCACAAACAGCACAAATGAAACATGCTTAAAGATTCTTTATTTTACAACTAAAGTCAGGTGAATAAATAAAGACTATGAAAACTGCCAATGCGTTTTGTAATAGTTATCGAAATAATCAGGTATATATTAAACGTATAAAATACAATCTCCTAATGCACCCTCTGATAAATGAAAATTGTAAACAAACTTGTAATCTTAAAACTAAGATTCCAAGCCACACTTAAATACTAGAAAAGAGTACATCCAGATAATAAATAATTAAAAAACAATTAATACCATTTTAAAACATATTTATCATTAGATTGAGCAGAGATTTAATTAAATGCAATTTATTTACCCTGGATAGAATAGGAAAAAGTTTAGGTTATGGTAAGGTAGTGATTTAGTGACGAGTGCACACTTTTGATAATAATTCATCTTTCAGGTTCTTTGACAGTGGCAAGGTAGAGGCAGTGTTTATTTTCGAGGTTCATGGCATGACTAAAGAAGAGCTGGTAGGTGTGGGTCCATCCTTTGTTTTAAATTAGCCACACATTCTAATGATGGCAAAACTCACAGCGGTGGATTTTGGCTTCTAGCATAGCAACGAAGTTTGTCAATAATTATTTAAGTTTTTAGCAGGTCATAATCCAAGTGTCCTCTTTCTATAGTGAATCTCCTCTCTCTCTCTGAAAATTGGCGGGCTATCCTTGCCTCGCTACATTTCCCACGAAAAACTTTCATTAGTGTCCATTCTATATTTCAGGCAGGGCAAATATTAATTTCCTGCTCAATCTAATTTAAGACTTCCAACCAGGGATAATTGAAACAAAAACAACAAATACAAAACTAAATCTCCGCTTTTTAAAATTAACTTTAAAAATAATTACAATAAAAGCAACAGGAATATATAATTAGCAAGTTTGCCTGTTTTTAATCAAATTGATTAAAACAGACAGTGAAAGTAAACTATTTTACAATCAATTTTATAAACATTAAATAATCTATTTTAAAATATAAATGCGTATGTGTTTTAAATAATAATAAAAAAAATTGAGCCTTAGACATTTAATGAAAATGAAGTTGTTTTCCCTTTTTAATTTTAGTAATAAAACCATTGAATCGGAAATCAATCCGGCTCAATATATAAGCCAACCTTTTGCTTACTGTGAATATTCAGGACTTGGGTCTATTATATGCTTTGTTTTTTAAATGACATTTAATTTGTACAAATGCAATTCAAATATTACAGGAGAGAGAATTTATCTCATTTTAACCACCTGCATTTAATGTATAATAATTTAGAATCTAAATACATCAATATTTTTACTTTTATACAGCATAGCCCTAAATATGCAAGGTAAGCAATGGATTGGTTTATATATAGATAAGCAGATGAGTGCACATCAATTTGTTAAACAGCATGTGTGGACATTGATTTATTCCTGAAGATAGTCAAGACATTAATGCTTATCTGAGGAATCAGATTACTTGAAATCTTTATGTTAAAATATCACATGATTCTATCACATGACTCCAGTTTACACATTGCTGTTTCAGCAACATATTTTTTTCTTCAAACCTCTATGCCATCTATTGTAAGATTTAGTAATGAATAGATGTCAGATGATAGTGCTTAATAAATCTTTTTCTAATGCTGTCCTATCCAATATTTCCAAACTAGTTTCAAGCTAATAGCTTTCATCAGTGAAGAACTGTGGCTGCAACAGTACACTTAGATCCTTGGAAATTTAATGTTTTTTTCTTTATAGCAACCGTGATTTATCTCTCTTTTTAACTATCATCTGAAATTGAAAAACATAAATGTTTTCAATGTAAGCCAACTCGCCTGTATAGTCATCCTGATCTGAAATCAGTTCAATATCTGCATTTTATGATATCTGTAACTATTTACAAAATATAGATACCTTTATCCTGTAATCAGAATTTATATAAAACCAATAAAATAGCCCATGACTCTATTATATGACTTCTGGCCACAGCAGTGCTTATTGTTGGTAAAAAAAAAATAATACCATAATATACAAAATTGAACTTATTTCAGATCTGTATGACTATACAGGTAAATTGGCTTAGATTGAGAACATTTATATGTTTTTCAATTAGAGATAATATCCTGATAGTTAAAAAAATGCGATAAATAAAGAAGAAAAGTATCAAGCATTGGTATCCGAATGGTTATCACAGCTGCCTTACAAACAGTTGTCCCAGGTTTGTGGGTTCGCATCCCGGCCAACACTTTGATATATGAAAAAAAGAAAAAAAAGAGAAAAAAAGTTCCTAAGATCCTAAAAGTGTAAGTTCACTATTCCAATATCTGAAGCTCCTCACTCAAAAAGTCCATAAATTTGAAACTAATCTGAATATATTGTATAAAACATCATTGGACATTATTTGACATCTATTAGTTACTAAAGTTTACACTTGATGGCAAAGCAGAGTGAAAAAGAAATCTTATCTTCTAACTAGGTTAGAAATGCAACAACTGAAAAACAAATTCTATATCAGTTCATGACCCAAAAAAATTTCAATTAGGTTAGAAATGTAACAACTGAAAAAGAAATTCTATATCAATTCATAATCAAAAAAAATTTCAATTCCTTAAGTGGAACAGATTCAAACCTGCAATTGTAACATGGCAAATGGATGCACTAATTATTTCACAATAGTTTCTGTAATTCTTAAAAACATATAATTTCATTCTCAATACTCGTTTTATTTAATAAAGTAGTACCTTTCCTCTAATTTCATACTTCTTAAACTGACATTTCTGAATCTCTCTTAGTTCAAATGGTGCACTTTTTTTCATTCGGAGAATATACATATTTACTTGTTTTAAATATTCTCTTTACATTTCAATCAAATCCAAATGTACAGACTTTAATTTAAAATAACAGTTTTATTTAAATTATTTTTACTTACATTTTTTAAAATCAAGGAGTGTTGTGCCTTCTGGGGTTTAATACAGAATTGGAGTGGCAGATTCTAGAGCTGAGACTCCATGGGTCATCACTCACTTGTATCATTTTTTATTCTAATTTCATGTAAGTCTAATGTTAATTTTAAAAAAGACCTATTGATTTCTTTTTTTAATTTCTGATAATCTGTAACGAATCTGATGGATGCCCATATAGATTTAAATATTCTTTAAACGTCTTTTATAATTACTTTTTAAACTTCTCCCATCATTTCTTTATTGATTTTTTTATTATTCTAGTCTTCATAAACTTATAATATTTCATCAAACCTAAAAAATATTGTAAACTATCAAAATATTATGTGACCACCATTTAATTTGCTTACATAGGTCATTAATAACAGCAGCAAACTCTTCATACAGTAGTGCCATCAAGTGCAAGCCTTAGTAATCAATGAATGCAAGAAGGTTTGTGCATAAAATCCCTATTTATTGCCTATTCATCTAATATCTACAGTCTGCTTTCTAGCTTATGGGTTCTGACAGTGAGGAGTCTTGGATTTGGGAGCACTGCACCTTGATTTTAGGATATAATGCAATCTTCCAGAAATCACCTTTTACTTATATAGCTTGTTATAAAGCTAGGAGACAAAGATGAAAACAATAAATTTTCAGTCCAAGCTCATTCTTTTGTATACTCATATAAATCTGAACTCAGTTCAGCATCTATACATTTTGGTGTCTTTGATTTTTTAAAAACCATAGTCACTATTATCCCATGGGAGAATAAGTTTAAACCCATCAAAACATCATGCAATCACCATTTAATATGCTTATACAGATGGGTAATAAAAATAGCAACCTCTCCATAGTTGTGCTACCAAGTGGAATCAATACAAGAAGGATTATGTATAACACCTCTATCTAGTGCCTACTCATCCAATATCCACAAGATTAGTTTCTAGATTGTAGCTTTCATCAGTGAGGAGCCTTGGACCTTAAAGGACTGCACCTTATAGTTAAATAGATGGGTAAAGTGTGACTGCTGGAGGGTTGCATTAGATCCTAAAATCTAGGTGCAATACCCTCAAATCCAAGGTTACTCACTGATGAAAGACACAAGCTAGAAACTAATAAAGGATATTAGATGTGTGAGCACTATATAAGAATTTCATGTCCAGATCTTCTTGCATCCATGATTACTAAAGCTTGCACTTGGTGGCACTACAGTATGGAAGTTTGCTGTCTAAAAATATTATCATTAATTATTTTAGTGAAATGTACAGTACTGCTGTTATTATTCTCTTTTTATATGTTCATTTTTTTATTTGTTATTTTCGACGTTTTTAACAGATTATTTTATAATGTACTATGTATTCATTTGTATGCTAATTCAGTTACATTTAACATATAATATTACACAATCACAAATACTTATTTCATATTTTTAATTTATCTCTAATAATCCTATATAGAAAATAAATCTTATAATTCAATTCATCTCTTATTTTACTTTAAAATCGATATTTGCGTATTAACTAAGCTATGACGTACTACACAAGCCGCAGATAGATATCGTTGAAGAACCAAAACAATGTCATGGCAACTGAAACATTGGCATGACTAATCAATAGAAGCGGTCGTGTTTTCATGGTCACCTTCGAGATTTTAAAATACTTGGGTGAATTCTGGGTAAATATCTGTCTTTTACCTGCTTGCATTCGTTTTTTTTTTACAGTGTCTGATCCACCATTGTAAGAATTGAATATTTTTTTGATTGCTTATTTTATATTTTGATCATTGAACTATTGCTGATTTTATTTACTAATTTTATCAAATTTTATTACTAATTTATCAAATTGTATTCCAAATTTATCAAATTTTATTATTAATTTATCTAATTGTATTATTAATGACCATTTATGACTAATTAACCAAAAAGTCTGTGCAAAAACCAAGAAAAGGGACTTACTGTTTAGAAGAAGCGATTGAATTTCAGTATCGCACTATCTCATAAAGCCAGTTATTTGTAGTTCATAATTGAGAACAATTTGGTTTTTTTTAATTACTTAAATACCATTAAAAATTATAAAGATTATTTATAATACTTATTTTTGATAATATTTTATTGTAATAAAATATTACTTATTAGTCCATTTATTATCGGAGTAAATTATTACTGCTGTTCTGAAGATAAATGTGTCTCATTTTTGGACTAAAAATGCGTTAGTGTGGGGGAAAAAAAGTTATAATGATTAGTTCATTTCTTTGTTTCAGGGTGAAATGATTAGTTAAATATCATTCTAAAAATTATAATGATTATTTATAATATTCGTTTTTGCTAAACTTTTTATCGTAGTTTATTAATAGTTATTATTTCGCAATGGCCAACATGGCGACGTTTTTCTTTGGTATTAACTAATCTTGCGATTATAATATTTATTTTTGATAATATCTTACTGTAATAAAATTATTATTGCATTTATTATCAGAGTAAATTATTGCTGCTGTTCTTGAACAATAAATGTGTCTCATTTTTGGACTGAAAATTAGAAAAAGATCATTTCTTTGTTTCGAAGTCTAACGATTAGTTTAAATATTCCACAAAAAATTGTAATGATTATTTGTAATATATTCATTTTTGATAATTTTCTATCGTTTTCAGGGTCAAATGATTAGTTTCTAAATAACGTTAATAAAATTGTTAATGATTATAATATTCATTTTTGATAATTTCGCAATGGCTTCTAGTCTGAAAATATATATATATGATTACTTAATTTCTTTGTTTTGGGGGGGGGGGGGTGTAGAATGATTACTTAAATATCCCTAAAAAATTATAGATGATTATTTATAGTATTCCATTTCTGATAACTTTTTATCGTTTTCATGGTCAAATGATTATTTAAATATCATTAAAAATTGTAGATGATTATTTATAATATTCCATTTTTGATAACTTTTTATTGTTTTCATGGTCAAATGATTATTTAAATATCATTAGAAATTGTAATGATTATTTATAATATTTCATTTTTGATAACTTTTTATCGTAGTAAATTATTAGTTTATTATTTTGCAACGACCAACATGGTGATGTTGGACATCTCCTTCCCTATTAACTATGCTATGATGTATTACCCTGAAGGCATACTATTCTAATCTTGCGATCTTCAAGGTGACTTCTCCATGTGATCTGCGAGCAAACTTTATCGATTAAGTTTGTTCGCAAATCACTAGGAGACATTATCTTAAAGATCATAAGATTAGAATAGTATGCTTTCAGTGTAATACATCATAGCTTAGTTAATACTCAAGTACCTTAAAATCTTAATACTTTCAAGTTGAATCACAGTTATATTATCAAATAACATATTTTCAAATTTAATCAAAACATGCATTTTTCATTTTCAATAAACACTATGCCTAAAACCAATGTTTTTACATTGTTTCTAACTTATATCCTTTCTATATTTTCCAGCTAGGTGGTTTTCAGTATAATTGTTTTGTTCCCATTTACCCTGCTCCAGAATTTTTTCCCATAATAATTTTTAACATTAACAAATTTTATAATTTTAATAACAGTTTGTTCAAATTGATTTTTTTTAACTAATTAGTTTAATCTGATGCAGAATATATCTCAGTTATAACTACGGATTTATAGAGAAAATCACAAGTATTTGTTTATTGATTCCCATTCCACAATATATCAACATTTTACTTATTAAAACAGATAAACCCACTTTATTGTTGTTAGCCTGGATGAAAGTTTTGTGTGATTTAGATAAATCCTGAGGGTTATAAGAATAATGATTTAGATGTTCACAGTAGAGTCCCCATAGAAAGACCTTCTTATCAGAGAATCTGGACAAAATATATTTTACATGTTTTCACTAAGTAAAGGAATCAAAATGTTTGACTATATAACACAACTTTTTATGAGACTGCTTTTATTTAAATAAATGATTTATTAATCATCATGAAAAATATTAACTTATAGTTTGGTTGGCTAATTTCAACTACATGGTTGTTTGTATTTAGATATATTGAATTAAATAGTTCCATAGATTGGTATTATAATAGCAAATAAAAATGAGATAATATCCATGTAAATAGAGATAACCTTTTTTCTTTGATGTTGCCAAAAAATTATCAATCATTACTAATTGACAATTCCTGAGGCTAAACCAGTTTTGTCATAAACCTATAATTACTCTTTTTTGGAGGTTTTGTTGAAGTAAAAGGGGTCTTCTTTTACTTCAACCCCTATTACTTATATGTATTAAAAACCAGTAACTATTTTTATAGGTGTGAGAATATGAAAGGATAGCATCTTTCTTGACATTCTGCAAATAATATTTTTAATTTTTCCAGAGAGTTGTACATGTTGAACTAAATATTTCCAGGAAATGTTGTTATAATAAAGAATAGAGGTGAAAAAATAATAGTTAATAAGAAAACTGGTTTAGCTTCAGAGATTGTAAATTAGCAGTAATTGATAATTTCTTGGAAATAACAAAGCTTAAAGTTTATTTTTATTTACATGGATATTATTTTCTCATTTCTATTCTTTATTAAACTATATATACATACCATAGATAATATGTAATAAAATACATTCTACAAGAATATATAGACAATTATCATCTATTATTGTAATAAATCTTATAAATATATATATATTAATAATTTTATTTCCGAAAGCTATTTGGCTATTATATTTTTATTACACAGAAGCTCCTGGAAATAAGACTATGAATTTATTTATTTATGAGAATATTAGAATTAGTATATATAAAGAGAGAAAATCTCCAGTAACATGATAGATAAGTAACTTTAGTAGTATGTGTCATATATGTAATTAATTTACATAAAGAAAATAAATATGCATAATGAAGTTGCAATGAAACAAGTCATATATCATGTGACTTAATTTAATAAACTTGATTTAATAAGACTTTGGTGATTTTATATTGCTAAAGCTATTAATATATGGTATCTGAACTTAGTTCAGTCCCATATGACTATTTAAGTTAGATAGCTGGATTTGAAGACATATGGATGTCTGAAATTTTCAGATTTTCTACTTAATAGTTAAATATTAGATGAAGTTCTGGGCTTGATCTGGGGTATTTTAAATCTAATAATTGAATGAAAGCCAGAGCCTTGAACCGGTTTGAGGATAGGGATGTGTATTAGTTGTATACGATGGAATGGATAGCTGTAGGAAGCTTGAAAATCTGAACTATCAAGGCCTATATGATTAATCAAATAATATGTGATAATATATTGGACTATTTTCATCATCTATCATTACAAAAAAATCAAGTCAGATGTCACATGACCTGATTTAATAAGCTTATATTTACAAATGTTATATATAGAGTTCACAAAATAAGCTCTTAACAAGCTTTGAGAATATCCCCAACCCAGACCGGTGTCTGCTACTGGCATCATAAGTGAAATGCTGGGATATTTAAGCATTAGACTAAAAATACCAGGACAAGCCCAACACTTTAATTAATGTTTAACTACTAAGTAGAAAATCTGAAATTTTCAGCTATCCATATGTCTTCCAATCCAGCTATCTAACTTAAATAACCATATGGGACTGAACTAAGTTCACATTTACCATATATTAATAGCTTTAGATGTTGAATGTTTAGAAAACTTTAAACTTTATTTAAACTTTTCCAAATACAAACAACTAATAGTAATAACACACAAAGACAGCACATGTTAGTAGTTTATGCAAGATTTTGAGTGTTATTATTCTCCATTCTTTCTCAGATGTTGCTGACTTAACCAGTGACATTCTAACATAGGACTTGCACCTATAGATTCTTGACTATTCATTAAAAACAGTGAAGCTTATTAGCATTCCCTTATTATTCCATATAAATCATTTATTGCCTACTCCATATATATATATTCACTAGATGAAGCTTATAAAATAAAGCTTAATTAAACCTATTGGTAAGCTCAATATCTAGTGATCATTTAAATGCAAGCTTAAAAGCAAGTTACGATATATATATAATGTTTTCATGGCTATATGATTTAAATAAAATAGTTTTTAGATTAAACCATGTGTTAGTTTGGATTAATTTCCAACATTTTGATGAAATAGCAACCGCCATTGTCAAGATTAACTTTTCAAAGAAAAACGACCTCAAATAGTAACGAGATTGAGTGTGAGGTAAACAATAAGATTAAGCATGAAGTAGTTGAGCATGCTCAATCACATTCTTTACCTCACATTCAATCTCATTACTATTTCAGATCTAATGTTTTCCCATTGAAAAGTTAACCTTGACAATGGTGGATGCTATTTTGTCAAAACATTGGGAATTAATCAAAGCTAACATATGATTTAATCCAAAATCCATTATATATATATATATTAATGATACATATGGGAAAGGTTCATCTTATTTTATATGCCCCACAAACTGATGCACCAATTACTATAATGGTACATGTGAGGTAAGGATAGCAAATATCTATTGAATATATTTCTTATGTTCAGTGAAAATTTATGAAATGGTAAGCATGAAGAAAATTGAAATAAAGTGATTATTTTATATCTCTATAGATTATTTATCTACAGACATATATATGTGGGTGTATGAGAATGGGCTTAAGGCATATATTTTGGAATCAAAGGGTAATTTTACTTATCCCAAAACCATATTCAAATAAAATGTTCAATCTCAAGAATAAATATGTTATGTTGTCCTTATAAGCATATCATGTGACCAGAATTTATTATCATGATAAGTGGAAAAAAAGAAATAATACAAGATCAGATTTAATAAAAATCATATACATCTTTATTTTCATTTAAATTAAGATTCTTGTTAACAGATGATAATTTATTAATTTTGAGAATTCATGTGTTATCTACAAATGATTATCATAGTTTACACAAATTACAACAAGTGAAATACAAAGATGAATCAGTTTCATAAATTTCTGCTGTACATCTGGAAAGAGAAAACTTAACAAGAATTATCATTATTAATTATATAAATTTATTAAATGTTGTACTAAAGAAATTATCATTATATACATGTTTCTTGGTTAATTGATTAAAATACTAATACCTATGTCAAACATGTTCAATTCTTCACATAATGGTGCACCTAAAGATTCTTATCAAAAGGTGAATCTAAGCTAACATATAATTATTTCTTTATAAGTTCCAGCTCAAGATAAAAGATTACAAAATATGGACATACATCTTACAAACATGACACAGACGAGTTTGCCATCTCTCTATACCTAAATATCCTAACACTAAATAAAATAAAAACAGAAACTAACTTTAACTATACATATTAACAATGCTTAAATTTATAATGATGCTACCTTTGTTAATAATATGTACAAATTTTACAGATGTAGTAACATCAAAGAAAGTCAACTTATCCTATGAATAATGTATTTAAATGTTTAAAATGTTAAACTAATATTGCTTAAATATTTTAAATAATTCTTGATCTAATTATGTTTCAAAGATACATAAAATATAAAGATATATATATATATACTGTATATATAACATATTCATTCACACAGTATATTGTAGGGTATATGAACATATATATGTATACGTTTAAGTTTTTAAAAAATCTTAATTTACCTGATATGCATAAATATTTTTTTTAGGAAAATATAAGAAAAGAAAGCACTGCATAGTAATAACAAATAAAAGTATATAAAAAATATTTTTTTATTAAAAAAAAATCAATTAGAAATTCCTGCATTTAAAAGTCTTTATAAATAATTATTGTGTTCTGATCCTTGTGGAATTGATAAGAAATTCAGGATAATCTTAAATACAAATAAATTTCATTAAGGCAATTTTTAAAACTTTTAATAAATAGTCCCACTGTTTTTAATCTAGTTAAATGAAGATTGAACAGTTATTGGAAATATTTATGCTTGGTTGATTGTCATAGATGTCAATAGTTATCCTCCAAAGATTTTTTCTAAAAGTAGTAGATTTCTATTACTTTCATAAGTAGACTGATATTATTTTTAAATTCTTATTTATCTGGTGTAAATATTACTGAGATAATGCTTATTCTTGCCAAATATTGATAGTGTTTTGGTGGATATAATGATGGTACTTCAGGAAAGGGCTGAATAATGCTCTCCCTTACTTTATTGATTTTGCTAGCAAAACAACAATCCGATAATTTGGAAATTATAGGCAAACAAAACATCCAAATATTATGAAAGTCATTTTTGAAGAAAACAAAATATTTTTACTTTAAGATAATAAATACTCCCTTAGAATATCTGCACTTATGTCAGTATTACTATGAAATTTATAGAACACATTTCATAAGATATATTGTCTTATTGCCCTCATCTAGAGACTTGCATGCACACTGCTTAAGAACAATTTAGAACTGCCAGACATTTAAATAAATGTTTATTTTACATTTTTTAACATTTTAAATAATTTCTTATATACATTTTATATATAGAGTTCACAAAACAAACTCTTAACAAGCTTTGAGAATACCCTCAACCCCAGACCGGTTTCTGCATCTAGCGTCAGTGAGATGTTAGGATATTCATTAGATTAAAAATACTAGAACTAGCCCAACACTTTATCAAATATATAACTATTGAGAAAAAAATCTGAAATTTTCAGACATCTACATGTCTAAAAATCCAGCTATCTAACTCAAATAGCCATATGGAACTGAACTAAGTTCAGATACACCATATATTAATAGCTCTAGCCATATAAAATCGCCAAAACCTTAGTAGCAAAAAATAAATTGATAAAAAAATTAAGTCAGATGTCACATGACCTAATTTTAATAAAGCTCATGTTACAAATGTTATATATAGAGTTCGCAAAACAAACTCTTAACAAGCTTTGAGAATACCTTCAACCCCAGACCAGTTTCTGCTGGACTAGTACTAGTATCTTTAATCTAATGAATATCCTAACACCTCACTGACGACGCTAGATACAGAAACCGGTCTGGGGCTGAGGGTATTCTCAAAGCTTGTTAAGAGTTTGTTTTGTGAACTCTATATATAACATTTGTAACACGAGCTTTATTAAAATTAGGTCATGTGACATCTGACTTGATTTTTTTTTATCAATTTATTTTATATACATTTTATTACAGTAAAATAACTTCCAATTTACAATATATTTATTAAATACATATATATGTAATATTACAATTAAAATAATTATTATTAATATCTTAATTTATGATTGTAATTCTCTTACTATTTCATTACTAATAATATAACTAATTAATTTACATTTAAGTGTAAACAATTCAAAAACTATTCTATTGATTTTTTTTTTAAATAAAATATAAAAGTTTTAAAATAAAACAAACTTGCATGGGAATTGAAAATAGACACAACATATTTTTTTTAAAGATAATATAAAGTCTCACATACAGAATTTTATTATAGTATGTAATAGAACAATCATATAAAATTACAATGCTAGCCAAAAAAAATTCCTAAAATTTTTCCACAATCATGATTTCAACTATTAACAAAGAGACCTTTTCAAGTGCAATTCAAATGCAACTTATATATATACAAAACAAAATAGTCTGCCCATCGTTAACTTCAAAAAGCAACTTCTTTTAATAATAAATGATATTTTCATAAGATTGATGATCTCAGATTCAAGAACTTCTTTCATAAATGATCATTTCTGCATTATCAAATAATATTTTGTGACCTGTATTTGGTTCTAAAATATACAAAGCTGAGGTTTGACATCTATTTTTAATTCTACTTTTATGAAATTTAACTGCTTCATTAAGACTTGGATTTACATTGACCTATATAAATTTTATGACAACTGTAAGGAATCTCATAAACTACACTAGGAATAAACTATTTTAAATCAGTTAATATCTAGTCAAAAATAGTTCCAATGACACTGTAGAAACATTCCTTGTTTAATTATCAAACCATGTGAACATAAATATTTTCATCACTGTTGTATATGTAATAATTGTGCGTATGATTTATAAAGTATATAATTATTCTATTTTCAATGTTTTGGTTTCTTATTCAGCTTAATGCATTTTCAGTGCTGTGTACAATAATTATAGCTATTTTACTTTATTTTGTATGCTGTTTAATGGTGGCTACTATTAATTATAAATAAGCTGATTTACATATTCCAGTGGATTGATAATTGCATGCTATTAGCTCTTGTATTCATTATGTTGCTATTGTTTACAATATGCCAAACCTCCTTTATCTATCTCTATCATTCCACTTTATGCATACTAGTTTGGCATTATGTGAATCAAAACAGTCTTTTTGTTCTTATTGATGAACTAAAAACACCAGTATATATTCCGAGTTTTACATAGCCTTTAAGTATATGTATTTATATTTTGTTATCCTTGTGGCAATATTGGTTTGAGACTCTGCTTTATTTTAGTGTTGAAACTTTTTATTTTTTTGATCACTGTTTTTTCATTATACTTGATATTGGTTATGTTTTATCCACAAAATGTGGCACTGGTATGCATAGAGTGGGATGATAGAAAGAAAAAAATAAAAGAGGCTTAGTACATTACAAACAATAACAACATAAATAAAAAAAAGCTAATAGCATCCAATTATTGAATCACATGAATATATAAAGCAGCTCATTTACATATTAATATCAAAATAAAGCAAAATGGCTATGATTATGGTGCACTGCACTGAAAATGCATTAAACTGAATTAAAAACCGAAAATATTGAGGAAAGAATTGTTATACACTCTATAAAACATATCACCATACATATGCAAAATTCATTACATATAATTAACAAAGTTTAAACCATATATATATATAGTAAACATTACAAAGATCCACTAGCTGTTCTGCTGATTTAAAACATAAGTCAATTAATCAAGAGTTCTAATACTCTCTAAAGCAATCTTATACAGCAGCATTACATAAAACCAGGTTACTTCAAAATATTACTACTCTAAATAAATCTCTATTAAGCAAATCAGTTATCTTAATCAAAGTAAATCTTTTTTAATTAAACCAAATCTCAGAGTTCTTATTATTGAATTCTTAATAAGCAAATATAATTTTATTCTTTATCTCAGGTTATTATCAAAACCATGAATATGATCCTAGTAAATAATAATAAAAAGATATGATCCATCTTTGGATAATATCGTCATATAATAAATAAAGTCATAATTTTAAATTAATCATGAAACTATAATATTGATAATAATTATATAGCATTCTAGCATTATATTCATCATACTATGAGTAGGAAGATGATTTTGTTGCTACCATATATCACACAAAAAAATTATCTTATAACCTTAATACAAAACAAAGTAATCTTATCCATGGATGTTATTTTAACATCAACAACATAAATTCTAATAGAGTGACTTTTATAATCTTTTTGTACTCTTATACTACAATAATGAGATATATGCATGACTTTTGGATTTTTGAGAATGCGTATGATGATACAGATACAAATTCAGAAGTAATAATTACACCAATATTTTATTAACACTAATGAGTGGGATAATAATTAAATATTTTAATAAAATCAAAAGTTATAATTATCACAAGTTGATGTAAGATTTAAATTACAAAAAAAAAAAACATACAATATACCATAGCTTTGTCACTCTTATAATTCTAGATTTCATTCCCATACATCTCAGTATAAAATACACTGAACAATATTAAATAAATAAATCTTAACTAGCATTGTAATATAGTTGCATTTGAAAGAAGATGTATAATTTCATAGCCATAAATTTAAGCACAAAAATTTTATCATGGTTTTTAAACACACCAAAGATGCAAATTTGGCATATCAACATATATTTGAACTACTTTGACTTTATCAAGGGAAAAAATAGACATGGTTGGCATCATGCATGATTTTAATATTTAAGAGTCAAAATAAAGACATGGTTGGTATTATGCATGTCTTTAAAAAATATTAACCAAGTTAAACATCAAGGGATATAAAAGAAAGGCATTGGGATGGAATAAACTCAGAAGACATTTGCCCAAAAGTGCAATAAAGAATTAGGACTTTGTCTGTAATCTTAATAAATATACAAAAAATAAACCATCACACATGATTTCCTAAAATATAGCTTTATCTGCCCACTCAAAACCCATACAAGACTGAAGCTTATAGACTTTATTGGGTATTTTATTTTTTTGTGTGTGTGTTTATTCTATTTAAATTTGATACACATTTCATAAATATATCTTATGTACATACGTACACAAACATATCTTTCATGTAACTTGTTAAATTTTCCTTGTTTGCTTAATGCCTGTGTGTGAGTTTATAATCCACAGATCACTACCTCACGTATTACTTATTTAATCAATTTTTCTTATCAAGAAAGAAATTTTCCTTTATTTAATCTAATTATTGCTTTATTAAGTATTTCTTTACGATTATAGTTTTGTTTTAGTAATACGATTTCTGTAGTGTAATATTTGTTTCGTATATTTAATCGATCTGGGAATGTATTCATATTATAAATGGTATGGGGTAATGGGTTAATAAAATATTTATATTATAATTCTAAAGCGACTACTGCCATAATTTTTTTATATTCTCTTTATCATTTACTTTCTCTAACTATATTATTAATTAATCATGCAAGTTTTCCGATCCCCATTCTTTAACTGAGAAAAGAGTATGCTGAGCTAGGAAATGGGAAATCATCTTACCGGGTCTTAAATCTCTATTTAACACGAGGATACTTATTTATTATTTTTTTAAGAATAATTATTTATTCCCATGCCCTAATATCATTTGAACTTGCATATCCTTTCAGGAGGAGAGTTAAATTTCCTTCTGGGAGTGGCATGAGGGGTTGATTTAGAGTCATCCCCCAAAGGTATGTAAGAGTCAACCTTTCCATAAGTATTTTTTGTGTCTGTAGCACTGTTACGGTAAAGTTTTGAATTTCTTCTTACTCCGGCATGTCGCCATATTTTTTCCTCATGTTCGGTTTATGCGCATGCTCATATTAATGGAGTAAACAGTAACCGGTATAATATATATATATTCAGAATGAAATAATTTGTTTCTCATACAACTTATTAAATGCCAAACAGTGAATCAAGAGAAATTAAATATTTTATGAAATTGCAAAATGATGTACTCTGGCATTTAGTAGTACTGTGAGACAAGAGTGTTGTTAGCCCTGATCATAGGAGATGCAATGAATTAACATTCATCTATATATAATGCCTGCTTAAACATCAAATACCTGTCTCAAACCTCAGGATGGATAAAGAATGAAATAACATGAAGAAGGAAATAATGTCAGTACAAACAAGCCACCAAGGATTTCCCGAGAGCAATGCCCTATCAAGGAAAGAAGACTGGTACAGCTATGAAGTGTATCTGTGAGGGATAGTACTTGCCAAATTTATAATGTCTATTCTGAAAAATTTAGCAAAAGTTTTAAATTGCAATATATATATATATTGTAACGGCATATTATATACCGTTTAATATATATACGTAAAGTTTTGTTTTCATTTCAATTCCATGTCTGGTAACCAAAATACCTACCACTTGGAACAGACCATTGTAGCTAGAATCGAGAAAACACAGGAGGAGGGGAAGGTTGTTAAGTTCAATTTTTTTTAATGAATAAAATTTAGGTTAGATCCTTTTGCATAATAACTTGGTACTGCAATCTTAATCTTTAAGGCAATACAGAATGAGGTAAGATTTTACTTGATATTGTTCCATATTAAGACCATACTCTTCTACAGGACAGAGTTTGTTTGTTTATTTTGTTAACTAATGATATTTATATTTTTTTTTTCAGTAAAAATTACTAATCTTCTTGAGTGGATGTTCTGTAGAAAACTTGTATATAGTCAAAGGCGGCTGCAATGTAAATGGAATCAGCTACTGCATACATCTTTATATAATAGTGTAAAGTCAGCTAGCTTTATATTCATTATAGTGATGAATTAATAATTTTTCTTTTGTTATAACTTTTCCACTTTAAAAATATCTTTAGTGTTTCAGCATGTATATCTATGATGGAAAAGGTAGGGTTAATAAATATGTTTATTTGTCAATATGATGGAGATACATTTTTGACACACCCACATGTACATATATATTATTTTTTATCATATTAAAAGATTTTGGAATTTTTATTTTGTCAAATAAATCTTGTTCAATTGTTTTTCATTAAATGGTCTCTAGTTTGTCAGTCATTTATTCATCCATCCATTAATTCATAACCAGATTTATATGCACCCCCACACACTTTATTTTACAACCTAAAACAACTGTATGGTTAGGTGAGTCTTATACTCAATTGGGATCCACATCATGATAGAGTTGTTGCTGTCTAGAATAAATTCAACCCTGAAGAGAGCCAAGGGCAACATTGGTTCAAATTTTGAGGCATAATGGAATCCAAAAGAAAGGTGAGATATCGATGAACTAGCCTAAATTGTGTGTGAATTTAATGAGTAAAGCTAGAGCTAGCCCATTGGAGGTGGACATGGTCATTGGTAAGGTACTTCATCACATCAATCACAGCATCCTACCCTAAGATGCTAAGTCTGACCATAATTAGAAGTGTCCCCCCTTCTGGTGGTAAACCTAGACTGTTACAATATATATATATATATATATATTTAATTTTAATAGCATTGATTGAAATAAACATTTCATCCATTTCAAAAATAGGCCAAAGATAATTTTATAAATGTCATTTTATAATGAAGAAATAATGACGATACATTAGTTTTCTTTCAGAACAAGACAAATGCATTCATGATTTTATAATTATTATTTTATCATTGTTTGTATCATTTACAAGTCCTGCAATGTTAATCAAAAGTTATAATTTGAGTGGAATATCAAATTAAACTAAAAGAGTACATTTTGTAAATAATTGTAAAAAATATACGGTTGTTTTCTCATCCCTGGTGTTCGCCTAGAGATGTCACTATTTCTAGGTCAATTCCTAGAAATATACCGTTTTACCAGCCTTCACCCAACAAAAGAGGAATTTTTCTATGTTATAAACACAGAAAAGAGTCCTCATGTTATGTTGGATGGAGGAGGCGGTGGCGGTGACAGAAGCCAACACAAAGAGACTTCTTTCTATGATAAAACACAGAAAGAGTCCCCGACAGCTGCCAGTTATGGCTTTTTTCTATGCTAAAAGCAAAAAGAAAGAAATGCCTTGATTGGCTGCCATAGTAGTTAATTTTGTTCATCATTTTCTCGTAATAGTAGAATATCTATTTTTTCTGTAGTTTCGTGTGAGAGTGTGTGTATTTGAAGCAGTCATAGTTTTTTAAAATTTGATAAGATGTCTATTTTTTTAATGTGTTGTAACTTACTTTACTGTTGTAAGTTTAGTAATAATGTCCTGAAGATTCCATTACAAATGGGTAACCCTCAAAAATTGCTTTTAAGGGTGCGGAAGGGAAAAAAATTTGAAGGATCATGTGAAAAGTGCCATTTTCGTGAGAATTCATCCGTGACCAGTTACTTTTGCTATATATATATGCACAAACAAAAACAACCCAGTGTCTAATTATTAGTAATTACTTGTCCAAAAAATAAAATTAGTCAGCTATTTTTTTTTTTTGTTACATTTATTATTTCAAAATAAGATTAGTTTTTATATCTACACATTAACAAAAACAACCCAGTTCCTGATTAATTACTGTCTTTAGAAAAAAAAAAGCAAATTCAACGAGGTTTGATTTTTTCAGTGGAGTATTTGAATTATGGTTTGTTTGTTTTTATATATACACAAGATTTACCATAAAAAAAAAGAAACCCACTTTCTGATTAATTACTGTCAAAAGAAATGCAAATTAGTCGGTTATCATTTTTAAATTTAGTATTTCAATAACAGTACCCTTTTTATATAGACAGAGTTAACAAAAACAACCCACTTTCTGATTCATTACTGTCCCCCCCTCCCAAAAAAAAAAATACGGAAATTAGTCGGGTATCATTTTTCAATCGAGTCTTTCAATGACGGTCCTTACTAATAGTAGTCGGGTATCAATTCTAAATTGTAGTATATAAATTATGTTACTTTTGATAGATTTAGAATTATGTCTTGCTTTTTTAATAAAATGATTGATTTAAAACTCTTGACCAAAAATACTGTAACTTTAAAAAAAGACACATGTAAAGTCCAAAAAAAAATGAGAAAAAGCCCCACACACACAAACTAAAAAACAATCTAAGATTAATAAACATTGACTTATTATGTCTTGCTTTTGAATCAAATAATTGATTTACTCTTGCAAAAAAAATACCGTAACTTTAAAAAGACACACATAAAGTCCCAAAAAAAATTTGAAAAAGCCCCGTAACTTTAAAGTCACACACATAAACTCAAAAACAAGATAAGATTAATAAACATTTACTTATTATGTCTTGCTTTTGACTAAAATTATTGATTTACTCTTGCAAAAAAAAAAGACCGTAACTTTAAAAATACACACGTAAAGTCAAAAAAAAAATTAGAAAAACACCGTAACTTTAAAGACACACACACACACAAACTCAAAAACAAGATAAGATTAATAAACATTTACAAAAATGAAAAACTAACATCATATAATAGTATTAGTAGAATATTTTATTATAAATCTAAGAAATCAGATCTTTTTAGATCAAATCGATCATTTAGGTCCGGCCCGGAATCATTATAAGTATATGTTTTTGATTAGCATCAACGCCATCCTGTGGCAAACACCAGGGATGAGAAAACAACCAAATATACATAGCATGTATGATTCATTACAGAATAAAGCACTATAAACTTATTTAAAATTATATAAAATTCTGGCATTCAACTTTTTAAAATTCTCACTTCCAGAAAAATGTAACATGACTAAATTTAAGCAATGAATATTAATAAAAAGTTCAAACAATACAATTATATCTTCTGTAAAAAAAATTTTATTTCCACAAAGCATCACAAGAACATATCACTTCCTTCTTTAGTTTATGTATTGTTGTAGCTTTCTGAATGGTGTATAAGCTTGACAAATTTCTGAAGATTGATGGAGGGCCAAATATAAAGATTCAAACTATAATTACTCTATCTGTTCATACTTAAACTGACAAAATAATCAGTAATTATAAATAATCATACATGATAAAATGATAAAAAAATGAAGTGTGTAAAAATACACATGGCCAGAGCTTATATGTGGTAGGTCAGGTGATCAATAATTAATTAATGATTAACAATGAGAGTGTAAATTACTATTTATTTATTATGCCCTAATTTAAGTTACCTCAAATGATTCTAAAAATTATTTTTGTTAATAATGTCTGGAAATTTTTATACAAAACAATAATTAGATCATCTTATTATATTATACATTTTGCAAATTATTTAATAAAATGAAAATTATTATAGAAATAAAAAATACAATTATTTAAATATATTTCCTATTTTTAATGTTCTCAAAATATTAATTCTAATAAAGTATTTTTAAACTTATATAAACAAAATTTTATATAATACATTGTTTTAGATATTTATGTTTTACAAGCAAGGAAATTTGAAATATAATCTTTTTTTTTTTTAATTTTAGCTTTGAATGAGAACTGATTACATGCATTAAATGAGTTTTAATAAATTAATTATATTCATAAAAATTAATAAAGCATTATTAAAACTTATTTAAATGTTTCTTTCATGACTATGTAACTTTAATAACATGAATAATGTCTACTTTTATAATATCTTTCAATTATAATAAGTTTAAAATACATTATACACTAAAATATTTATTGTTATGGCATTATAACATCTACAACTATAATTAAGCTTGACTACTAATTTAGATTATTTAAATTCATTTATTTAAAATTTATCATAGATAATATTTTACATTAGTTACACATCAATAAAATAGCTTACACAAATGACTCACTACCTATAACATGATATTGGTATTTATTTAACAAAAAAAATTATATATAACATCATATCTAGTATGGAGTTCAAGGAGTTTCAAGCCTCTAGATCATCTAAAAAATAGAGATTGATCTCTGAAATATGTGTATAGTGAAAGATTGTAGTCTAGAATTAGATTTGAAGACATAAAGAGTATAATAATAAATTGAAAGCTATCCTTGAAAACACATATAAAAAATATAATAATATAAAGGTTAATATATTTCTGTTATGTTTTTTTTTAATAAAATGATTGTATTACACAGTATTGATATAATAATATATTAAACACAAATGCCATATTAATTAGCAATCATCTACTAATAAATGCATATTAGTTGGAAATTAATATATTTTTAACACTAAATACAGCCTTTAAGTTTAATGAAATTCAAACATATTTGTATAATATTTTTACACAAGTATTTGACGATATTCATAGTTTAATTCTTCAGTTCATCTACTTATGCAGCATCATTATATATTTGAAAAAAAAAAAAAAAACTGCAATTGAGATATGCTCTTAGATTTGAAAAAGTGAATATAGAGTCATATATATAAATTAAAATGTTTTAGATCATACCGTGTATTAGTTTACTGCATAGAGAAATTTTTATTTTCATCTTACACACATGAAAATCTTTGTTACACTATTCTATATATATTTAATGAAAAATTATATAACATTACAATACTAGGCAAAAAACAAAATTTTACTACAATCATGGTTTCATCTATTAATTTAACAAATGGACTGTTTCAAGAGAAATTCAACAAGTTACATGCAACATATATATGTATGTGTAACAATAATCTTCCCATCATTCACTTCAAAATTGGATTTTAGTAAAATTTTATTTTTTGGTTAGTATTGTAATGCTATATAATTTTTCACATTATTTATCATTACAAGTATAGTGACAGCGGTATTAAATATATATGTATAATCAAATGGCCATTTAACATGAGTATTTTAATAGTGTTTTTAATTTATTACATATCCAATAACATACACCGATATATAAATAAATTATATGAAATAAAACGATAAGTATTTAAGTCATTTTACATTCTATTTTTTATCTTCCAAGTAGGGATAATTTAAAACTCACAAATCAATATCAGACGAATTGGATATGGATAGGCAAACCGAAAGAAAAATCTGACGACTGATTGGATCATAAACAAATTCAATATTTTTCATGTCCTGGATTCAAACTAAAGTTATAAACATGATAGACAGATATATTATCACTACATTATGAAGTCTTTGCGTTATATATACTAAAATTATATGTTTGTGTGTATATATATAAAACTACTAAATTATATTGGGTGTGCAAATGTATATATTTCATAGGCATTAACATACATGTTATAAAATATATGAAAAAAAATTTATGACTTAAAATAAATTTGGTAGAAAAATACTTTTTTACACTTCAAAATGACTGCAATACTGTTTAATAAATGAACTGAAATTTAAACTGCACGACTTTTATCTTTTCCTAAAATTGAATAATTTATATTAATGTGTGCTAGAGAGCTATTGATCTGTTCAAATATACTCAGACATAAAACTACTAAATCTCTCATTTTCATAGTATTTCAAATTTTATGAATGTATATAATTGAAGACTCTGCAACCTAATATTCATTATTATAAAAAATAAAATGGTAGCTATTTAAACAATTTATCTAATTCATTGGACTAACTTTGGCAGAGAATTACAATTTTAGATCCTTGCTTTTGACCTTCATCTTTTAAACTAGGCATGGAAATCTGAATAAAATTGATTTCTTTTGTTATTTTTCTACCTTTTCTCTCAAAACAAACCACATTCAGTCGTACACATCATTGCACTTTTTCTTTTTATTATATCCTCAAACATCTCTTCCTAGCATTTCAATTTTAGATTCTTATGGAATTGAAGAAGAAAAAGAAGAAATACCTGAAATGATTTGAATAAACTATGCAAATTTTGGGAAAACAAATCACTCTTGTTCAAATAGTCGCCTGATCGTTATTTATCAAAGGATGTAAACCAAAATTTTAAATTATAATTTTTCTTCAAAATTGGTGAATAAAACGTACTAGTAATTTAAATAAAATTTGTAGTTTTTGTCAAAAAAAGAACCACTTTCATCCAAATAAATTACCCTTTTTGCCTCCATTTGACAATAGTGCTTCCACAAAATTTTAATTTTAAATACAACAAACAAAACCTATAGAAATTGCAGTAAAGAGCACTATAATTGCTCACCAGACACCACTTTTCTTCACATAAATCACTTTAATACTCCAGCTTTGTCCAAAAATCTGTTTTTTACAGACATATAATGAGTAAAACCTAACAGCTTTTATTGAGAAAAAGGCCAGTTTATCAATACATCTTTTTAGTCAAATATTCAAAATGGGCGAATATTGCTTAAACTGGACAGCAGTCATTGTAAACATTCAACTAGTTGACAAAAATGGGAGAGGAAAAAAAAATCAATACACTAATAACGATTCGTGCTTTTATCCTAATTGTGTCATAATATTGACTTCTGTTAATATATAATTTAAACTTTTTAAAATATAAAAAAGTTAATTTACACTATTTAAAAAAAGAAAAAGAAATTGATTCTAAAAATTAATTCATTTTAAAACAATCACTTGGCGAAATTATTTCTTAATAATATTAAAAGTAAAATACTAAATTAATACAAAGTAAGCAAAATATTGATATATGAGTGGTATTTTTTAAGCGTTTATAATCGATCACTTGAGCCCAATTTTTGGTAATTATCAATTAACTTTAGAAGCAACTACCTAGTAATAATTTATTAACCCTTGTCAAGTTATTTATTAATTTATCTTCAGTTCTCTATATGAAAAGATAAAGTTTGATGATTATTGGTGAAAATTGCTCTTTTTGCAACTCTAACATTTAACATTAATTCATCAATCTATCAATCAATCAATTAATCCATTGTCTTCATCTTGCCATATATCTATCAATTTATATAAAGATCCACATCTATCTCACACATATACGAAAAATACTGTGATAAAACTCAGGTTTTGCATAGATGGACATTTGTTCACGGTAGATGTTTTTAAATAAGTCAGGAATTAAATTAGTAAATAGTTAGCTAACTATTCATTACTAGAAGATTGAAAAAAAACACACACACAAAACAACAATTGTATAGCTGATTGGTTAGTAATATCATTTAATTCAGCGTTCCTATATAAAAAGATACTGATAAGGGAGGGGGTTTTGCTGTGCAATGCTCTTTTAATTGCATATATTTATTTGTAGTTAAAGCTGAAAAAGGATTTAAAGGACATCATAAGTTGGCGATTTGAGCATCCGCAGGCTATGCTTATGACATGAGGTATAATTTGGGTTAAACTTGAAACTTTTTTTTTTGGAGGGGGGGGTCAGTTATACAACCATAGAAAACTTAATTAGCCATTCATTTATTTATCAGTAAATAAATATTTAACTAATTTTAATTAGAAAATAAGAATAAAGAAGGGAAATCAGACTGTATCTGTGCGAATGTTCAAATCTTTCAAATCTCTGTAGAAAACCTGAAAATTGGAATTTTTGGTGAAATATAGGTATAATGGAAGAGATTGATTTGGAAGATTTTATACCGAATAGTAATTCAAAGTTTATAACAAATTTAGGGAAGTTTATCAAACATTTGAAAAATATGACTAATTATATATATGTAACAAATTTACTATAATTTTATCTGCAGGCACCAAAGTTCTTGCTCTAACATCTTTGACATCGTCAACTTTAGATAAATACATTAATAAGTATTACTAATTATTTGTTAGGCTATAGATTACTATATTATTCCTAATCCAAATATAAAACTTGAAATTCAGTCAAAGATTAATACATATTTTTTTATTAAGCATAATCACATAATATCATTAACCCAATTTCTGTCCATGCATATTCTTTTTAAATATATTTAAAAATTTACTTTAATACACATTTTTAAACATATGAATAAAGATATCTTCAGCTCTCTGAGATGTTTTCATTTGTATATATTTTAAGGATGTGTGGTGTACCGAGTGACAAAAAAATATACATATATAATGGTATATGCATAAACTTTTTTATAATATTTTTCTTACTTAAATGTAATTGTTTATTAAATAAATAGTATAAATATATAGAGATAAAATTAATCAATATCAATAACAATCAACAAGCCCAACCTATTGTCAAGGCAACCTCTTTTTAACAATAAATATAACGGGACTGCATATTTGATAGTCCTAGTTGAGGCACCAAATATAACGGGACGGCATTTAATCATCCCAGTTGATATACCAAATATAACATAATCAATTATATTTAATGCTTGGAAATCATTAACTTAATGCTTCACAGTTAGGTTCGCCAAATATAACAGAATAGATTATATTTAAAATCTAAGTTGGTCGTGTTAAATATAAGGAGATGATTAAATTCCCTAGAAAGAGGAAATGCATATCACTACAATCAGACTTTGGGTCTTAAGGTAGAATGCTAGAAATGAATCGATGAAATACTAAGTCCATGATTATATCTATCTTTATTATGCTAGCTCAATAATTTTTAAATAAGTTTTAATAAAATTTAGACTAGTTCATCCATCTCTCATCCCTCTTTCAGTCACCATTATGCCATGGTATTCAAACTCATGGAGAATTTGCAATTAGCTCTTTTCAGGGATAATTTCAAAACAAGTTATTATTTAATATGTCTTTATATAAGCATTAATTAATAATTGACATTCATATGATATTTATAATACTAGCACATATATAATATAATTTAATAATGATTAGACAAAGAGATCAAGTTAATAAATCAATATTTAATAAACAATAAAAATATAATATAATAGATAAATAAAATATTAATAAATAAATATGGATGAATTTTACCATTTTAAAAATATTAATAAATAATATTCTTATTTAATATCCTATGATAAAATTCAATACTATAATAAACTTTCAAAAATTAAAGAAAATAGTTTAAATTAACAGATATATAAAAACAATATCTGGATTCAAAAATTAATAATTTATGTAACTTATTAATTTATTTACCATTCTTATTTATATGTTTCATAATTACTAATATATAAGTACTATTTACAATTGTATAACTTATATATTATATGTATTTTTGATAAATAAAATACATTAAATGTTTACAATATTATGTAGTAAATACAATATAATCCTGTTTAAAATATCTATTAAATAATAACTATTCTTTATATCCTTCATCTAATTTGATGAATTATGTCAAGCTTTCAATTAATTATATTTAATATTAAATATAATTTTCCTATTAAGATCTAATGATGCGATGCCAAATTTGAAATAAAGATAATAATAATAATAATAATAATAAACATATTAAAATAATATAAGCATTATTATATCTATATATAAATAAATAATAAAGAAAACTTATTTTCCAGAGTTGAGAGTAGATATTGAAGTCTATAGTTCATCATCCTAATGAAGATCTTTTACGAAGTATATTATTAATCCATTGGTATAATGATGATTTTATTTATCCTTAATTGATAAACTGTTAATAATATCCAATGATTTGATTGATATGAAATAAAGTAAATCTTCTTCAAATGTAGATGTTCTTATTCTCCATTTTTCTATTATCATTAGACATTCTATATATCCAATATTTCAAAATATTTTAAAATAGCATGCAAGGTTGGTTTCAAAACCTTTACGATATAATGCTGTTCTACTCAAAGCACATTGGAATATTCTTTATATATATAATTATCTTAGATATAATGAAGTTTTAATATAATTTAATTTCCAAAAAACTTAAACAGATGTTGTTTTCTTTTATATTGCTATTCCTTTAAGATTTAATAGAAAATTAAAATATTTTCCTTGCAAACTTTTAATCCACAGATTATCTTAATTTGTAAAAGTTAATATTTAAAATTCCAAATGTTGAACAGTAACATTTATAAAAGAAAAAGTTATTTTAAAAAAAAAAAGGATTTTCTTTTCTTCTCTTTAATAACAAGAGAACGAATCAATCTGCTCGTGTGTTATTACAAGTTCATGCTTAATTCAAATATTAATTGTTCAATAGACATTAAGATTTAATAATAAAATATATATAAAATTATTTATCAAATCTGGCATTTTACTCAAAAGCTTAAGGTATGTATTATTTAAAACTCAAATGTATATATAAATAGTATATATATGTATACATAATAAAATTTATAAATAAATTTTATATTTATAAATAATTTCATAAGAGATAAAAGCACGTTAGACCAATAATAATAACTAGAAGTTACTATTATAATATATATATATATATTGTAAATCTGGCAAAACTCTCCATACAGTAGTGCCACTCAGTGCCAACCAGTTATGTGCTAGCATAAGAAATGGTGGTCATGTGATATTGTAAATCCATTACATAAAAATATATAATTATTTCATTGTCTGTCATTTTGCAAATCACTGATTCTATTTATTCTTCTATTTTTCCTTAAATTATGCTTTGTCTATTTAAGGTGAGATTTTTAAACATAAATCATTCCATTTTTAAATAGTAAGTACATTAATTCTTTATAATCTGCTGTTATTAAATTTCAAGTCTTTTTGAGGATATCTAAAACAGTAGATAATAGGGAACTCTATATGTACATTTAACATCTATATAAAATACAGCATAATTTTAAAAATATGTACATTTAGATATCAACAATAAAGAAAAAAAAGAAAACAAATATATGACTGATTGAGTACAAAATATTAAAAAAATGGCTAGCTGAGAGATGATTCATGCTGGTGACTATAGTTGGGTACTTGTATGAAATATAGATGACTTTTTCAAATTATGTATTTAATATATAGGGTATATAAGCACAGACTTTCACATGACCCACAACTCTCCACTCTATCTAATAACACTGATACACCCAAACACATATATGTTGAAAAGATAAATCACCAATATACGTATTTCATGCTAAACCAGCAATCATCAATTGGTCAAGATTATCATCTCTAAGCACTTATTGCATATATGTGTAGAGATGATAATCTGGATCAACTGATGATTGCTGGTTAGCATGAAATACGTATATTGGTGATTTATCTTTTCAACATATATGTGTTTGGGTGTATCAGTGTTATTAGATAGAGTGGAGAGTGGTGGATCATGTGAAAGTCTTTTCTCATATACCCTATATATTACATATATATAGACACAGGTATATAATAAGCTGTGTTTCAGTTATTAAATTATGTATTATAAAAACTGTAGATGCTGAGAGTATAAATATGGCATTGGTTGTAATCATGCAATATGGTTTGAAGTAGTTTTTAGCTAATTTTGTATAATGTTTTTTTTAGTAACATTGAAATTAGATTGCTGTTGACATTCCACAGAAAAATCAGGAAAAATATTCCTTAAAGATTTATAATTGGTGAAACATCTGTTTAGTAGGAATGATGATTTATTTAAGCAATATCTTTTCTTATATTGAATACATAATTCTATAGAGATTTATAATCTGCTTTTCTGCACTAACTGTAATTATTTAGTAAATGTTAAAACATTTAACAGCAGAACATGTTTGTTTTATAATAAAGAAATTTATTTAAAGTTAAGCACTTTCAATACTGAATAGTATCATAATCATAACATTATACAACTAAAGACAGTTGAGATCTCATTTTAAAGTTATTTTGCATATTATAGAATAAATTAGCATAAAATTAAATTTTTAGGAATAAATTTACATTTTAATGACTGAAATGATAACTACAAATGCCATTTTTTAGAAAGAGGGATGCTAGTATCATTTTGTTTATGGCATGCTTATCTTTAGCTATGTCTTATTTACTTTCTTTTTCTGTTATCTCTCTTAGAGAAAACAGTATCAGTCCTAAAGATATCAAAATGGTGGTCTATCCAAAAAAACAAAAGTATTCAGTATTTTTCTTAGCCTATTACAATATCATTTTTTGCTCATCTCCATCTTTAAATAAATTATTAAATAATTAGAAAGATAAAATAACCAGAGAGGCATTCCACCACCCCATAAACAAAAAGAACACTAGCACCCCTCTTTTTAAAAAATGTCATTTGTAGCAGCCATTTTGGTCATTAAAATATAAATTTATCCTAAAAATTTAATTTTATGCTAATCCAGAAATTTTAAACAATTGAAATTTGTCAAATACAAACAACTTGTTATCACTCAGCATCATCTTTAAATAAATTATTAAAGAACTTGAAAGATAAAATAACTAGAGAGGAATCACACCAAGTTGTGTACAAAATTAATCACAAAGAGCCAAATTGCTTAAAGGCTTATTATAGAAAAACGAGAGCTAGCTTATCCATGAGACTTAATCAGCACAATTATCTATATGACTGGGATAAAAAAAGGAATGAAACTCTTCCATTTTCTTGATAAAAAGTTACAATCAGACTACAATTTTAATCTCTCTAAGATTGACATTGTTTTCTTTGAGAGAAATAACAGAAAAAAAAAGCAAAGGAGGCATGGTCAATAGCTAAAGATACACATGCCATAAACATAAAGGACACTATCCCTCTATCTAAAAAATGACATTTGTAGCTGCCATTTCAGTCATTAAAATGTAAATTTACTCCTAAAAGTTTAATTTTATGATAATTCATTCTATAGTGTACAAAGTAACTTTAAAACAAGATCTCAACTATTTTTAATTGGATAATACTATTGTTGTGATATTATTCAGTATTGAAAGCACTTAGTTTTAAAAAATTTCTTATTATAAAACAAACCTATTCTGCTGTTAAATGTTTCAACATTTACTAAATAATTAATATTAAATATGTACACTTATATATAAATAAATGCATATGCAGTTATCATAAAACTCTTAATCCAGATTTTATGGAAGACATTTAAATAAACTTGCAAATAATTCCCTCTTGTGGGTAAACAGGCAAACCAAATGAAAAAAGAATCCACTTTCATCTGAAATTGGCAAGTTTATATGAGAAGCATTACTTGCAAATTTGTTAAAATCAATATTTTAGAGAATGAATATTAAATTAGTAGTGACCCCAGCAAAAGTTTATAATCTAATCAGCTTATAGTTTTGAATCAAATTGTGTGATTGATACGTTCCTAAAAAATGCTGTGTTATGAGAATTCATGTTATAGGAAACAAAGAACTAGAACAAAAAAAACAGTATTAGGTTGCAAAAGATAAAACAAAAATTATACTATTTGCATTTTATAACTAAGACAAATATATTTAATTAAAACACAGGAAACAGTATTTTCATACGCAGTTTTAACTTGCTAATTTCTATTTTTAATGTTGTTTTGCCTATTTTATATTCATTTTATAGGGATGTGATGATGTGATGTACTGTAGCTTCTCCTTAAATGAAGTTATTTTCCATTCCCCAGTATAAGTTTTCCCATATTCTGCTCTATCCCATTTCCACAACAATACTGAATAATGTTCCCATCTTCAATTTTTTTAGAACTAATTTAAGCATATTACAATAATATAAGTACATGACTTCAAAGAAAATGATTGGTAGTTTTTTGTTCTCTCCACAGGAGAACACTTACCAATGATTTTGACAGTTCTATTTCTTTGTTTTGATTTTGAAAATGACAACATATATTTTCTATCCTTATTTTTACACATTTATTATTATTTTCACAAAATAGTTGTGAAATACAAATTATTTTAGAAGAATAATTCACATAAAAGAAAATATTTATTTTTATATGAAAGAAAATTGACAAAGAAATCAATAATGTATGGCAGCAATTTATAATTGAATGACAAACATACCACTAGGATTATTTTTATCAATTATAAATAAAAATTTATTTATTTTTAAAAACATTTATTTACTTTAATAGTCTGATGAATTATTAACTTGCATTTTAGAAACTAAACTAAAACAAAATTTCAAAAGAAAAAAAATATTTACTGCTGATTCTGTAATTGACCAATCAAAAGTTAGAATTTTATTTCATCCAGTCAATAGAAATTTTTATAATTAATTGAACAAAAGTAATAAATATTAATATTATATAGTGTTTTCTTCATCATCACTATTCATCATCCTCATCAACCATTATCAATCCACTGCAGAATGAAGGTCTCTCTAAGTTCAGTCCATCTTTTCCTATCTTTAGCTTCTTTTTTCCACATCACCCCTGCACACTTTCTTATTTCATCCATCCATCCTCACATGTGGTCTCTTTCTGGGTCTTTACAATCTCTTGGAATCCAGTTTCAAATTTCAATTGTCCATCTATTATCATCTAACAATATGCCCAGCCCAACTCTACTTCAGTCTTTTAATTTTTTCAATGAAGTCAGTAACATCTGTTTATTCTCTTACCCATACATTGCATTTTAATCCCTTCTTGTTACTCCCATCATGCATCTCTCCATACTTCTTTGAGTGGTCTGAAGTCTCTGTATTGCTCTTCTATTAAGTGTCCAAGCCTCAGATCCATAAGTAAGAACTGGCAAAACACATTTATTAAAAACCTTCCTTTTCAAACACATAGGTATATTTCCTTTTAGTATCAAATTATTTCTACCAAAAGCACTCCAACCAAGTTTAATTTTATGATTTAATTTCATCCATTATATTTCCATCTGTGTTAATAATCTGACCAAGGTATTTTTAAGTGTTAACTTCTTCTAACTCATCATAATCAATCTTTATTATCATATTTTGAGAAAATCTATTAAACATTACTTTAGTCTTTTTAACATTTATCTTTAGTTCTACTTTCATCTGATAACTCCTGCAACATTTTCTGTAGCTCTAAATCATTATTTTCAAAAACAACTACATCATCTGCAAAATCTAATTGACTTAAATAATCTCCATTTATGTTCACTCCTTTAGCTTCCAATTTTAATCCACAAAATACTTCTTGCAGCACGGCTGTAAAAAGTTTTGGAGATATGGAGTCTCCCTATCTTACACCCTTTTCAATGTTGATTTTCCTACTATCATTATGTAATCTAATTGTTGCTGTTGCATTTTTATAAATATTCTTTAAAATATGATAATATCCTGGATCTACACCTTGATGATCCAATGCTTTAATCACAAGAAATGTTTATAGAATCAAATGTCTTTTCATAGTCTACAAATCCTAAGCATAATGGCAACTCATATTCATTTGTCATTTCTATAATTTCTCTCAATACCTGGATATGATCTACTGTACTAAAACCACTTTTAAATCTAGCTTGTTTTCTCTCTTGGTGGAAATCCAGTGTTTTCTGTATAAAACTGACAAAAGACTGATAGGTCTGTAATTTCTAATATCTTCTTTATCACCTTTTTTAAATATTAATACTGCATTCTTCCAATCATCTGGTACATCTTTATCATTTAGACATTTGGTATATAACTTAGCTAAAAAAAATTATATTTCTTCTCCTGCTTCTTTTAATATATCAATTATAATTCCATCATTACCTGGAGCCTTCCCTTTCTTCATAAATTTAATTGCATGTCTCACTTCTCCCTTCAAAATTCTGGGCAATTCAGAAGATATAATAGGTATAGGAGGCACTTGTTCTTTATTATTGCATAATTCTTGATAGAAGTCTTCTACACATTTCATGATGTCATCTCTTTTTTTGGTAATAATGCCATCTTTTTTTCTTATTGCAGATATAAATTTCCTACCAATAACAAAATGTTGTTTAACACTCTTTAGACTTTTATTCACTTCTATAGCTTTCCTTGCTAGTTCACAATTATACTTTCTTATATCATTTTCAACTCTTTTCTGCACCATTTTACAAAATTCGAGATATTCAATCTTTTTTAATGCATCATTGTTGTATATCCTCATATTCCTCCTTTGCTTCATAAATTTCTCTAGTCTCAGTAAAAATTTTATTGGTCAATTGCTGCTTTTTTCTACCAGCTATCTTTGTGGCAGTTTTTAAAAGGGTATCACTTATTTTCCTATAAATGTCATTCAAATCTGAATCGTGTTCAAAATCTAGTAATATTTGAAACTGATTTGTAAGTTCTAATTTAAATTCATTAGAATGTTTCTGAAGATTAAGAATATCAACTGTAAATATTGTTTTTCTTAATAATTTTTGTCTCTCTAGTTTTGCATTAACATATATCTTACATCTTACTAATCGATGATCACTTCCTGTGTTAAATTTATTAAGAATATTACAATCTTGAAATATATATCTTCTGTTAGTCAAAATATAATCCAATTCTGCTGTATCTTCATTTGGATGCTTCCATGCCCATTTCCTTTTAACATTTTTCTCAAAAAAAAGAATTCATAATATAAAGTTTTTCTTTTTCTGCAAACTCCACAAGTCTATGTTCTCTCTCATTTCCATTACCATAACCAAAACTACCTACAGCATTTTCATCTTTCATTTGTTTACCTATTTATTCTGATCAAAACCCTTTTGTACATCCATATAAAAATCTATAACTTCATCACTATGAGAACTTGTTGGGGCATAAACCTGAATTATCTGCATTTGGTATCTGCTATTAAGTTGTAAAACTAATCTTACCACTCTGTCTGATATACCATCAATCTCCACAATGTTAGTCTTTCATTTTTTATTTATAATGAATCCTAATCCACTTGTATTTCCAATATTTGTGCCTTTATAGTAGAGTATATGTCCACTTTTTAAATCATTTGTTTCTTCACCTTTTCTTCTAACTTCACAAAGTCCAATAATGTCCCATTTAATATAAGACAGTTCTTTTTTCTAACTCTTGCAATCTTCCTTCACTTGAAATTGATCTGCAGTTGTAAGTACCTAAATAAAAAGCCCATCATCAAATGGCAGCCTGAGTCTGCAATCAGGAGATTCTTAGCACCCTCCACCTTTGGCCACCAAACTCTGCCTTGGTTGGTGATTTTACAGCCTCCTAGGAATAATGGCCATGATTTATTTTTGTCTGTCATGATTGTATATATTGGAAAAAATATTTTTAACTCAGAGGTAAAAAACCAATAAACTTACCATGCTGCCTAATCCATGTTGGTGAGCAGCCCATCCATGTCTGTATACTATATGAATAATCATATAATAATAACAGCTGCAATGACAAGAATGTATGGAGCGGACATTTAGGAATTTGCCTTGCTCTGTTCCTTTAAGGCCTCCAAGACGAATCAAAGGGTCTCCTTTCTGCAGCCTCATCACTATTAATCACTATTAAATGAACAAAGTAGATTTAAATTTTTTTATAAATTCTCAAATTCTGTCTAAAAAGAAATCTGATATGATATATGCACTCAAATGACAAATATCAACAAAAATGGTGCTTGATCTTAAAAACTCTCATGTCCCTTGTTATACAGAATTTTCTCTAATTATCAAAATTTGTTGTATGAATGCTGTGTTATAAGAGAACTTTCTCCAATTCTTGAAACATGTTAGAGTGAAACAGTATTGTATGAATGCCATGTTATATGGATGACAGCCTCTAATTCTTAAACTGTATTATAGTGAAACATCTTATAGGAATATCATGTTGTAGGTGAGCTACCTGTATAACTACTAATAATTTTGCCAAATTCATAAATAAATATCAGCTATTCAATACTAAGCACTAAGAATACATATTTCTCGAGTAATTATCTCAGATGTGCATACTGAAATAATCAGTCACAAGGATTCATTACTCAGCTAGCATTTACTTATGAGGTTGTTATAATTAATACATTAATAAATACAGTATACTTAATACTTAACTACATGTTTATAGTCTTGCAATGCACTGAAAGCAAATCTTCCTGGCATGTCCATGATCTACTTTAAATCTCATCTGAATAAAACATGACTTTTTTTTTTTTAGATTTTACTTATACTTACAATTTTTGTTTTAGGTACAAGGCTTATAACCAACATAGCTAATCATCTAATATTGGTTAATAAATGTGTATCTAACTGTTCCCTAATTAGAATGGAGAGAGGATATTGAAGAAATTCTTGTTCTACACACACATTTGAGAATAAAGTTATTTTAGTAAATGCATATAAAATAAAAAAACCTAATCACTGTGAATACCATGATTTAAACCACTGAACATCACATGATCACCACTTTTTATGCTTGCTCATAACTGTTATTAAAACAAGCAAAACTCTCCATACAGTGGTCTCATTCAGTGCAAGCCAGAATAATCAATGGATGCCAGAAGGCTTGTGCATAAAATCCTTATTTAGTGCCTACTCATTATTGTCTTGATTGCTGCAGTATAAAAGTTGTATATATATTTATAATGATTTTATATTTGATCAAAACTAATTTTAATATGTCACAATATTTGGAATGTGTATTTAAACTGGGTATATTAAAATTAAGACATATACTTTTTCAATAATGTATGTGTACTTTAAAACAACAGGACATTTAAATAATGAAATTTTTATTGTATGAATATTCATATTTTATCATATTCTGCAATTACTCAGTTGTAATCATTCAAAAAAGTAATGAATGTGTGTACAAACAATGAAGATTTTATTATACTAATAAGAACAGATTATGAAATATAATTTATTAAAGATAAAATAATTGATTAACTATTTCATTACTATAAAAAATTTATATCTTAACAAACATCGTAATTTTTAAATGATAAAAACTGACTTTGTAAAAGTTAACTTAGAAGTGTTGTCCACAAATATGCATTAAGTTCTAAATATACAAAAGAAATAACCAAAATGACTTATTTATTTACTCATTTTTACATAAATTATTTATTTACAAATAAATAAATAAATGATTCATTCTAATAGACATGTTTTTTAAATGATTAAAATTGACTCAATCTTATTTGATGAAGTAACAAGATTTAACAGTAAATTTTCTAAAACATTTAGATCATAACGTTTGCCTGAAGGTTTGTGATAATGGTCATTTTAGTTGTATTTATTGTTTTGACTATTTCCATCATCTAATATGAGTATTGAATGTTTTTTAGAAAATTTTAACCTTATTTAAATAATCCAAATACATTCAACTGTTTGATATGCTATTACTAACAGTTGAATGTATTTGGAATATTTAAATAAAATTAAATTTTTATAAAGACAAACTACTCATATTAGATGATGGAAATAGTCCAAACAATAAATACAATTTAGATCTATAACTTTTGAAATAATGTTTATATTTAATCTGTGTAAACAAATATTTAGTTTTCTGATACTAAGACCATTTTCTTATTCTTATTCATACGCACTATGTACTTATATATATATATATTTTCCAATAAATAATTTGTAGGTGAGTTGTTTAAAGACTAAATTGAAATTTATAAAATATGCTTAAATATATCAATACTATAACTATTTCTAAAAATTTCTGTTGAATACATTTTTATTTTCAGAAGAAATATTTCAAACAAATTCAACATAATCTACCATGACAATAACATAATAGCAGCAAACATAAGCTATGGTAAAACAACATTTAATACAATGTACATATACACACCCAATAATTACTATACATACATCAGAATAGTAAATGTAATCAACATAATAACAGCCAAGAACAACTGGCCAACCATCCTGCTAGGTGACTTTAACACCACATATAACAAGATGGTCTACAAATACCTTCCTCCTCTCAACAGAGGATTTATCAGCAGAGAGGGCTGCTTTTCTTCTGGAGCCTTCTCCTTCTACACCAGATCATGCCAGTCTCTGGTTGATCTCCTTTTCTACATGTCAGAATTGTACTATGACTTGGAGGCTTCACTCCAGCATGTGGCTTTCTCAGATCATCTGGCCATGGCAGTTCTGATAGATGTGGAGAATGGACTAAACATTGGTCAGAATAAATCCATCAGAATGATAACCAAATCCACCACCACAGAAGCAATACCTTCTGAGGCGTACATCCTATTCAAAAAAATAAACATCTTATCACAACCTCCAGAAACAGCTTGGTTTGCCTTTGTGCAGATTCTCCAGATGGTTATCCAACAATATACTAAAAAATTGAGAGGTCCATTAACCCACATTAAGGACCTAGACAATATATACAAAAAATTAATCAATTATCAAATCTTCCTGATGACATTGAAAGGGTACTCAGACTGAAGGCCCAATACAAATCCAAGCAGAAGATCCTGGCAGAATATATTGCTGTTAAGAGGGCCAAGGTATTCCTAACCGAACAACACTGCTGGACCAGAAGCTACCTAGCATGGGCACTGGGAGCGAAAAAGAAACAGCCAACCCCATCACACTTAAACCTCAATGGAACCAACATTACAGGTCAACATATGCTTGATGTGATCAGACAGCATTTCAGGGCCATGCTTGCATCATGCCCTCTGCCTCGGGATGGCCTTAGGGATGACTGCGGTCCATCACAAGAGGATAGCATAACTGAACAAGATCTCAAAGCAAAACAATTCAATACCAGACAACATTCACCCTGGAATGCATGCAATCCCGAAATTCCTCATATCACACCTTAGTCAATTCTCCATCCCAATAATGATGGGAATGATCAACCTCCTATCGAAAGATAGGAAAATTATAAAGAATTTATACCCAATAGCACTGGTTCCATTCATGAAAAAGAACAAGTACCTCACCCAAATATCCAACATCAGACCCATCTCTATGTCCCCTCTACTTATCAAAATAATAGAGGGAGTCATTAAGGATAATATCCAACCCATTATCCTTAACCAGCTCGCTCCATCACAATACGCAAAAAAAGGATCTGCTCTGACAGCCATGGGTGAGACTAAGATATTACTTGACCATATTAGGTCTCATAGGCAGTCAAAATCCTTGGCAGTTCAACTAGATATATCAAAAGCATTTGATATAGTAAACATAAGAGTACTGCTACAATCTCTCTCAGATATAGACATTCCATCTGAGATGGTACAAATCATAGAAAATTTACTAATCAATAGATACATATCTCACTAAATGGCATAATCACTGAGGGATTCACCCCCACATCATCTATTTCACAAGGCTCGCCTCTCAGTGCCCTGTTATTTGTGCTATATATAAATCCACTTCTCAGAAACATAGATTCTCAACTACCTGGAGTCGTCATTCCAGAATTGAAAAAAAAATATAGAAAGCAATAGCATATATGGACAATGTACTTGTCATCCTTCCAGCCAAAGAAATACCTACCACGTCTATATCACATCATCAACTCCTTCTCTAACGTTTCCAGCCTCAAAATTAACACCAGAAAATCATCTACTTGGTGCATCCTAACAGGTAAAAAAATTGCATCAAACTATCATGCTGATCCTCAAAAATTTCTGGGATTTCCAATATACAAATCCAAAACAGCCATGTAGAAAGAACTCCAAGATAACATAATTCAAGCAACCGAAAAAATAACAAATACCCTGTCAGGAGTCTATCTCTCTACAGGGAAAAGTGGCTTTATTGAACATGAAGGTAATGAGTAGAATTGCCTACTATTTGCCTGTTATGTCCACACCTAACTCCTTCATTAAAAAAATCAACAGACTATGTGCAAGGCTCTTCTGGAGGAATAAAACAGTGGCCATCAGCATAGACAAAATGCAGTACCATCGCAAATATAATGGTATGTCACTACATGCCATACTCATACAAAAAACACACACCCTTCTACACAATCTAGGAATCAAATATGGCTACACAAATACTAGCAGCCGTACAGCCAACAGATACACCACCTCTAAAAAGAAATAGCTGGCTTTATACAAAAGCTCATCATATACAGTGCTATGATGAAATCACAATAGAACGGCTTAAAAAAAAATAAACATCTGGGAAGCGCATCAGTTAATAAACCCAGATCCACACATCCAAAACCCAAAACTGGACTTAACCAACCACAGGATAACCTCGTTATTTAAATATTGGGTTCTGGAGCCCAAGTACCTTGATTTCGTAATCAAAATAAATCTTGAAGCTATGCCAACTCTATCCTTCCTTTGTCATAGATGGCATATCACAAAAGTAGATCCGATGTGCCCCAGATGTCATAGAGAGGAGGAGTCCTACAACATGTAATGCATTGGGAGCAGTGAGACAAATAATATATAACAACATCAAGACAGACTACTACACTATAATCTCGTTGCAAAAAAGCATCAAAACTAAACAATTCCCAGTCATCAGATTATCAATTTTTATAACATATTCAATATGGTTTGTTAGGTGTAAAATGACATATACACAGCCTCACCCAGATAAAAATGCCTGCTTTATGAAAACAATGGAAAAAATTAAGAAGAGAGATCAACTATTGTCATCAAAATTTATTTTTGAAGAGATTTGGAAGCTATACAAACTTCCCAACCACTCAAATACACATAAATAATCACATCAACTGTCAACATTGGTCAATACTATATAATTTGAGTCTTTCAAATTTCAATTGTTTAACAATAGTCTCAATCATTTCAAATGCATGTTGTTGCTTTTTTTTTTATTCCTTTAATTATGTTTTTTTATACAAAAATGTAACCTTTATTAGACCTAATAAAATTTGTTTTAAAGTAAAGAAATATTTCAGAATATAAAGACTAAGTCAGACAAAATAATGTTACTGTTATGTTTGGTTAGGCTTACGGGTTCGTTCCAAATCAACAGATACAAAAAAAAAAAAACTTCTCAGCAATTAATATGTACAATTTATTAATACTAAAATATTAATACTAAAATATATACACACTTGTTAGTTAAACAATAATATACATATATTGTTATTCATGCTAATGCTGAGGTAGTCATGCTGAGTCTGGAACTCACGCCTCATGAGCTCTGGTAAGACTCTTCCAGCTATGTATTTAGCTTGCCTCGAGTCGAGTGCAAACATAGCAGTTTTCAGTCCGTATGTGGACTTGTTTCATTGCATGGACATCATGATAATGACAAGATACTACTCTTGCTGATGGCAGAGGGTTTAATGGAGAGCACGTTCAGTTGTTCAGGTTGACAGAAGTAATTGCTCTCTACCTTGCCTCCAAAAGACTATTTAATAGCAGATCCCCTACCTTACTGGAAACATGCAGATTTGGTGTGCAGACCACAGTGAAGGATTTAATCCCTTTAGGTAGCAACTAGGTGCTATCCAATCAGGTAAGAAATCTGGAATAGTCCACTTCTGAAGACAGGGTCAGATATAATAGTTACATTCTCATTACTACCATCTGTACTTGGTTATGAATATGAAGTCCAGGAACTTTGAAAGTGCTTAGCGTAGAATTATTGATATTATCATTATTAGTAATTCTAATTAGTAATATTGTTAAAAGTAAATAATATTTTATTCATTTTATAATTTTTAAATATAAATTGTATTAAATAATTATCATAAAAATATTATAATGCACATAATCATTGTTTCTATTGCATTATTATTATCATAAAATTATCAAACAAACCACCATCTTTGTTTGAAATTGTTTTATTAATTTGTGTTAATGATTCTATTTGCCATGTACACTTAATTTTCCTTTATAAATTAAATTATGAAAGTGTAACCCAATTTCACTAAATTACTTTTTCTTGTAATAATTTATATTTATTATAGTACGGAATCAGTGTACATCTAAATCGGTATATCAATAAATATTATTTTAAAATTAATGATTAAACTAAAAATTAATGTTACATTTATATTATTATAATTTTTTAATCATTTTAATATTCTATTAATTTTTATTACAATACCATAAAATATAAAAATAATATGTATAAATTTAAGTAATAAATACACATTTTTTGAAATATTGTCAATATATTTTATATACATGTAAATCAGATAGTTTTCAATTTAAAGAATATGGCTTTATATTAGAGCTATTTTCTATTTTTGTGTCTTTTATAATCTTCTACGTTTAGTTTATTTGATTGTGACAATAATGTGAACTTTTGATTGATATTTTGATTTCTAAAGGATTTGACTTTTTTATAGAGCATAGTTCTTGAAAATTTGTATATACATTTTTTTAATTTTTGATAGAAATTGTGATTTTTTAGATAATGGTCAAAATAATTGGAACATTTTGTAACCCCAGTAGCCTGTATTATTTGACGTTGTTGTTTAGCACTTAGTTGTAACAGCAGTGGTTTTGTGCCTTTTCTTATAAATCAAAATGGTGGATAGCATCTTCTAAACCAGTACTCAAAATTTAATTTGATAATCAATACCACACGCAGAATGCAATATGAAGAAAAGAACAAGAGACATCATGAGTAGCTATATTTTACATTATAACACTCAAAAATTAGTGTAACTAAAAAAAACTCCAATTCAAAATTAAACAGGACCCTCTAATTAATTGTGTGTGTGTGTGTGTTTTTTTTACGACTGAGCCCCATTTTACCACATTTTCAGTAGTTAGTTGATTTTTTTAACCTTATTAAAAAATCAGCAATTCTTATTTACATTTTTTTTATATTTCTTTTTTGGACAATCCATTCTAATTTTATTTGTTTCTTTTCTCAATCCATTGTTAATTATTTTGTATATAGTTTTTTTTTCTTAAATACTTAATGATTCACATTTTATTTATCATTTTAGAAGCAATCTGAGACTTTCTGTTTTGTAATCACCATAATACACTAACTAAATTGTATTTTTATATATTACTAAAAATAAAAATGATTTATTCTTTTATTATTTGTCATAAACTTCATGTTTAAACATTTGAAATGCAACTTTACCATTAATCCTATGACTGCTAAAACAAAAAGTAATTAATGACTATTAATAATGCTTAAAGAACTAATCCTACATATATTAAAGTTTGACAATCTTTCTCATATCTCTTTTTTTTTTTACTTCAAATACATATTTATCAACAAGTTTTTTTATATTGTTCTCATTATTGTAATCTTATTTAATTTTTACTTTTCCATTTTTTTGTGTTTCCCTTAGTCTTCTTTTCAACTTTCTCATGTAAAATATGATCTCATCATTACTTTGTTAATAATTGCAAGAAAATTGGAATAATTGCAAGAAATCTTGCCTATTTCACTATTTTTGTATTAATATAGAACTTATTTTATTTTGACCATTGTTTTCTCTTGATTTATAACCCTAAAATGATATATAAACTTTGCTTTCGATCATCTTCTCTTTGTTTTTCCATTATACATTTCTACTACATTTTAAAAATATTTATATATTACTTTTTTGAAACAGACTTTGAATAATATGCAAAGTATTGCAAATAAAATTGTCTAGTTATGTTTTCTCATATTTGTTTCATATAAAAATCACTAAATACAACTTTAATTCTATTTAGATATATTTTTAGAATGTAACCAAGTTATCTTTTTCTTCTTTTATGTCAGACTTTGTAAATATTAAAGTGTTTTTTTTTTTTTTTTGTGTTGTGTGCATATATGTTCATACAGTTTCACCTTTCCAATAGTTTTATTAATAAATTAGAGTCACTTGTATTAATAGTATAAATCCAAGATAACTCAAGATATTATGTACTATATATTAGCCTTCAATTACATCACATTCTTTCCCTTATCATTATATCTGGCAATACAAAAAAAAATGCAATTTTCGTTGGTAAATTTTATTTTTTAAAATATTTAATAAATCCAAAAATATTTTTGAATGTAAGACTGCTGTCTGAAAATACCATAAAAAAGATTCATAATTATTCATAGTTAAAATATGAAATATTCTCCTTTAAAATTTGATGTAGTATGTTTATTTCAAAATTAAAAAGTAATATATATATATATTAAGGCTATGACCTTAAAACCATGCGCCTGAAAAACGACAGAAGGGACCTCTACAAATCTTAATACAAGATTTATTTTAAAAGACAAGAGCGGCCAAAAAAGCTAAAAACGAAAAATATAGTATTTATCTGCAATCAAGTTTTATAAATATATTTTGCTGCTAAAGAGTTTTAATAATATTTTTTCTCTTTTTCATAATATTATTATTTTTTATTTTATTTTGGGAGTGTGTTAGCCCGTGTAGTATGTAGTTTAGTATAGTTGTGGTCTGGAAGGTTATACAATACTATTATTATTATTAGAAATATGATTTAAAAAAACATTCTTAAAAGATTTGAAAATATGTAGGCGAGTGCAAGGAGATTTGCAAAGCGCATGACAGAACGGATTGTTCCTTCTTTATGATATTCAAGTATTTAATCTTTAAGCATAAAATGAATTTGAACTACTTCTTCTTTAGTTGAGTGGCAAAATAAATCAGCAGTCAACGAGTAGATTAATTCTGAATACTTAAACAATTATAATAATAATGGTAATTGTATCATTTTATTGGTATTGGCTGAAAGATAAAATTTACCAATAAAGCCTTTTTTAAGGTTTTGAAACAATAACTTTTTCCTCCATTAAATTTATAAAAAATATTTTGAAGGTATCACATTTTGTCTCATTTTTAAAACTGGTTGAAACTTGAAAATAATTCATCTTTTACTTTTATTTCAGTTTAAAATAAAAGAAATATACAGCTTTAAATTTTATTTGCAACAAAAACAACTCTGGCAATCTTTTACTAATGATATTCTATATAACTTACTAGTTTTAAAGTTAAAATTGGTGAAGTCATAAAAAATAAATTAATTGCTTGTTAGAATTAATGTCAGTTCCAAAATACATATAGAATAAATATTAGAATTAATGAGTAATAAACCAAAAAGTTCTAACTAACTAAGAATGTTTATGATAAGGTAGAAATGAATACTCATCTACCAATACTTTATTGGTTATTGGTAGCTTTTCATTTCGATGTCTTTATAATTTACTTTGAAACCAGTATGAAGTTTGCATTCTTTGAAGATAGCACAAATTCAGCATTTTCTTTAGCAATTATTATTCAATGCCTAGCTGGACATACACTGTAGGATAACAATAGTACAAGGATAACTCTAGCTTTTCATTCGGTCATTTAAATGACTTAACTTATAAAGTAATACTGATAAAAATAAAAGTAAAAACTAATTAATTTCATTGTTAAAACTATTTTATTCCTTTCTATTTTTTCTCTTATTCATTTTCTATAACTTTAATACTCCTCTTTTTTCTTTTCTTTTTAAAAAAAATCACCTTTTTATATATACCTGTGTGGATATGTGTGGATTTTGCCACATTCTTTATTACATGACATGCTATTATCCAATCAAATTTGAAGTATTGAAGGCATGACGTTCAACACTAGCATTACTTTGACCTTTTAACGAATTCGATCTTGACCTTTCTTATTAAACACATGTTTGTCTAAACAAAATATTTTGCTTAATAAAATAATATATTTTATCTTAAAATACCCTTTTTTAATTTAAAATATCATATATGTAAAACATTCATTAACTTTATTTTATTTGAGTTCTTTCTCAATATTATTATAATCATTATTTAAATTCTACCCTTTAAAATTAAGTAATCCTTTTATTAATATCTTTTAAATTCCCATTCTTTTTTATATATGCATTTAAACATCATAGACAGCATGCATTCCAAACAATAATAATTTATTTTAAACATAATTATCAAATAAAATTAAATTAAACTAATTAACAAATTTATTAAATCCAAAACTCTATATTCACTCAAATATTATCCAAATAATTAACACTTTATTAAATATCATTCTTAAAGTCATATTACTGTCTTGCATTGGTGGTCGAGAGGTCAGCGCGACTGCCTTACAAGCAGTTGCCCGGGTTGCGGTTCGCGTCCCAGCCGATGCTATGACACTTGAAAAAAAAAGTCATATTACTTGTAACAAACCAAAAATAAAACTATAGCACAATAAACTATAACTGGCAACATCTATAGAAGTTTAATTAACACAACTATTAACGAACAGTATACACTAGTTTAATATTTACTCAAGTTTTGATTGCTAAATTAAAATTCTAGACATCTAACAACAAACTAAGCAATATTTCTCAAATGATTTTCTAAAAAAGCATATTTAATAAGCCATTTTATTGACAATTGAAAGAATTTAACAAATATTGATACAACTTATTTTCAGTAAAGTTCATATGTGACAAGATTAGTTTTATTTAAAACAAAATAAAAATTTAAAAAATTATTATAAGTTATATTTAATCCTTATGGTCTTAAGTACATGGTTACAATATATATATTAATTCAAATATTTTCACAGATAAATGATGATTTCATATTATTATTATTTGCAGATATTCTATGAAGTAAAATAGCTAAATAGCTGATGTTTCAGTACAAAATCAAATACCTTCCTCAGAGTGTCCTCTTTCTCAAATCATAGGAATGCATGTGAGATTTAAAATCATTTTTATCTTTTTTTTTCTCCATGTATTTAAATTCTATTGGTTGAGAAGTTTTAAAATTTATTTTGTCTTCCAATAGCTTCTTCCAAATGTTGTTCATCTTTTTTAATTCACACCTTTCATTTATGCTCTTGGGGCTTTTAAAAATCTCTATAGCCTCTCTTAGCAATCTCTGATCATATTGTTCAATTTTTACTAGAATATTTGTTTTATCAAAATTGATATCATCATTAGTTAATTTTATATGAAAATAAATAGCTGATGAATTGGATTTTTTTCTAACTGCCAGAATGTGTTCCTCTTTTGTAATATTTATTCTATGATTAGTCTGTCCAATATATGTATGTCAACAGACCCTACATGGAATTTCATATACACCATCCACACTCTAAAGAAATTTTTTCTTTAGGAAGTAGAAATATTTCATTTTTTTTTAATAGTAGTGTAAACTGTATGAATATTATTATTCTTTAGAATGTTATCAATTTTATCGGTTACTCCTTTTATATATGGCAAAATTGTCTTAATTTCTGATGTATCAAAATCTTTTTTCTTTTTATATGTATAAGCCCATTAATAATGCTGTATTAAAACCATTCTCAAGAAGCATTTTTTTAGTAGCAGAAATGTCCTGGAGAAAATGGCTATCATCAAAAAGTCCAATATCTTTGCGACAGAAAATAGTTGTGCAGGATGGTGATATATATATATCGTAATCCTAAAGGGCTGACGAAAGGATTGTGGAACACAAGAGAAGCCTTATAATCAAGCCCACTATGTTGCTTGCCAAAAACCAATATGTAACCTAAGGAACTGACCAAAGAGTGGTGGAACATAAGAGACCTTCAATCAAGTGACCACATTGATTATGGAAAACCAACCATGTAACCTAAACAACAATAAGGTGGCTCACTAACTAACAGCGATCCAATCTGAGATTACATGCAGAGGCATCATATGACATAGATTTTTAACCCACCCCCAGAGTATGAATCCTCTTGTAGGCAATACCATGGCTGAATATAATGATTAAAATACAAGTTTTTTTTTATAATTAAATTTTTTTTATATCAAAAATATTAACATACAAAATGAATTTCAAGCCATCTCAGGATTAACCCTTAGTAGAACAGAGGAAAACAAGGAACAAGAAATAAAATACCTAGATTTGTTAATAAAAAGAGAGAATACACACTTGGATTATAAAATGATGATTAAACCACTGCACATACGAGGTTACACAAGTCCAAAATCTAACACCCCCAACACATATAAATGGGCAGGTATGAATGTGTTCCTTTTTAGAAATCACCAATTATGTAAATATATAGCGGATAGGAAAAACAATATAGACAAATATACAAAGGAAATGACTAACATAGGCTTCAAACCTAATACAATCAATCAAAAAATAAAAATATTTTATAGAAAACTAAGAAATAAATTGCCTAAAGACAATATGAAATACCTAACAATTCCTTTTGTACCTAATGTAACACCAAATATTGCAAAAGCATTGGTTAACAATTTTAAATTTAGTTTCAGAACACCTCCCAACACTAACTGGCTGATAAATAATGCTAAAGATAAAACAGATAGAGATCAAGCCCCTCATGTGGTCTATAAAATGGCATGCCCTCAATTAGGCTGCCATGCATCATATTATGGTGAAACTCAGGCTAACCTGAACACAAGAATTTATCAACATAGGTATGTCTACAATAGGGTCAAAAATAAAAATGAAGGATCATCAGTATTCTGGGACCACCAAGCAGCTACAGGCCATGTATTTGAACCTAGTTCTGCCCAAATAATTTGTACAGAAAAAAATGATGCCAAAAGAAAAGTTAAAGAAGCTTTCTATATAGCAAATGACATTAATGCCATTAATAGAAGAGAGGCATGTTTTGCTCTCTCTAAACAATGGACTAATTAAAAATTCAAACGCATTTGCATAATCATAACAATCGTTAGTTACAAAGCTATGAGTATGAGATTCAAACATGAAATCTCGAAAGCGCTTAGCAAAGCTATTATAAATTAGAGTAAAATTATAGCTTCACTATTTAATGCGAAAAAAAAAAAAGTCGCATACTTATAATTACAATTTTACTAGTGAAGAGAAAAACAGTTTATTACTTAATTTCTAAGATATCTTGATCTCAAATATAGGTTCTTTTCACTTTTAATTATCTTATCTTATGCTCTAGAAATATTGTATTTATTTTAAATATAAGTTCTTTTGAAAGTTTAAAATCTCACATTTTGTTTTAAAATATTATCTTAAATATGCATACTTTTACAAGTTTAGGATATCTTAGTCTCAGGATTCAAATTCAGAATAAAATGCACTTGGAACAAAATGTTAATGGTAATACTTTAACTTCTTAACAAAAATGTGATGATTATTATTTAAGCTAACCATAGAACATTTGACATTTCTTTTAATTTATTTTGGAATCATAGTATTTTAAAAAAGTAGAAATTAAATTACATAACAAAATACTCAAATACTTAAATAATGTACTTGATAACTTGAAAAAACATTTCTAAATACAATTATTTAAATTGAATAATTTCACTTCTACTAACCATAAAATACAGAAATCTTATATTTTCTGATGTAAATTTGAATAAGCAATATCAAATAATGTCGAAAGCAGTAAGTGCATCTTTTTTGCTGCCAACTATACAATAAGTGCAGATGAAATGAGGTAAAGAATATAACATTTATCTTCTAAAAATTCAGATAAAATAATTAAACAATTATTAAGTAAAATGAATATATAAAAACTATGTGATCATTGAAATGTACTCTTAAAAATAATTATTAATGCTAAATTTATTAAAGTAGATTTTTCTGATAAATAGATGTACTTATGCAATGATATTATAATGGCAATGAAACAAAAACTTATTTAATTAACAATAAAATATTTATTTACAATAATTATTATTAATAGTTACCTTTAGGAATAAGCGTCTGAAAAATTCGAAGGTAGGGACCTCTACAGGTCTTAGCCACAAGCCTTAGTAAATATTACTTAATATAATAATGTGCATTTAATAAAATTTATAATAATTATTATTATTTCTTTTAATTTACTATTTATAATTTACAGATGTTATTAACTAATACATTGATATACTTTTCTTAAAACCATTTCTACAATTTTATCATATAAGTTATATATATATTACCCAGTAGTTGTTTCACTCACCAAATACAATTTTTATTTCCAAATCTAGTACCCATAACTTAAAACAATATACTTCTATGCCTTTATCCAGGCTACTAGGATATATTATACACTTTACATAATCAAAAATAGTATTAAAAACATTGTGAAGATGCTTAATAAATGTCAATAAAATAGCAACAAATATGCAATATAAAAACACAACATTAACAATACCTATGTTGAGATGAGGTAATAACTATGTTCAACACTGATATACTTGAAGTTACAAAATTGTAGTGGAGCTAATAATAAATTGCAAAGCTAAACAATGTCTGTGGATATACACCAAAACATATTCTAACATTAAAATTCTAGGTGTAGTGGACAAAAAAAATATAAGCTAGCAAAAATATGATTGAACACCCAATATGATGTTGTAATAGTCAGAATCGTCTATCTCGCTAACACGTTGCAGAATTCAAACCGCAGACATAAAACTGAACATTATAGGAGGGGTTGTCTTCTAGATATACTAAGTTCGAATCTAAAGTCCAAATTTTACAGTGCCATCTACGTGATAATGCATCTGATGCCACTACTAGTATAACCTTTGATCGGTGCCTGGTGGTCAGGGAGAAACAAAAGACTCTATACTAAAAGAAGTTTGGGTGGCTAATTAACGTCTATGGATTTACAAAAGAAATGCAGAATATATATATATAGACTGAGACAGTGATAGGAATCAAATAAAATAAGAGATCAAATTTAGTTTTAAATAATTTCACAAAATTTATTTATATAAATTATATATATAATGCCACTGTCTGCTTATATGAGACAGGGATGTGTATTAAATAATTGTTGGCATCACACTCTAATAAATGACAAAAGGTTTTAAAGCAAAGTGATATATTCTGTTCCTCGGGTTAATAGCATTACGATAATGTGCTTGATGAGATAGGAACATGTGCAAGGTGCTTTGAGCAATTATACAAGTCTAAGAAAATATTTGAAAATTAAGTGTTCTAAAATATTTATTGATTTTGAGAATAGCATGGACAAAAGCTTACTAAGCAACAAAATGGGAATGTGATCAAAGCATTTATTCGATAATAATAATAATAAAGTTACATTGGGAGGTCAGTATTGCTGATAATGAATTTATTAAAGTTGGAGGGTGTGACACATTTAAGTCACAGATGCTTTGTAAAATAAGTATAAAAATAAAACAATATTGAACATCCGGAATGATTACGAAGGGCATATCACCGCTAACCCATAGGAAAGTATTTTATGAACAGCCGAAACTTAGCGACTGGGTGACGATTGCATTTAATTCCCAGGTGTGTCATTTGTGGACACACTCTGCCTGGAAACTGCAATAAGTGAAGAGCACGGACTTGGCCATGTAAAGAATCCTTGGAAAAGTAAAACAAAGCGGTCTCAACAACCAATTCATTTACCAGCAATACGAGACTAGTGTATATAAAACATACTGAATGGGTTTTACTTGGATTAAGAGAAATGCCCAATCAAATTCCCTGAAATTCATTTAAAAGGGTCCACACATTCTCGACGTCAATGATGAACTTTGTAATTAAGGTAGAACATGGTAATTAAAATAGGAAAATGCATGCTTGTGGGTTTGAAAAGTAAGTATAGATTTATATACGCAATCATGCATTAGGGGACACATTTAATCATTGACCTCATACATACTCTCATATTAGATTAAAATCAATAACATGTAGATTTTAAACTATGTGATTATATTATATATTAAAGAATAGAATCACCCTCGAATGAGTGATTTGCAAGATAATAAAATTGGAAAATTATTTAGAAATTTAAAATATATCTTCATAGCGGCATCTTATTTTCATCAAAGGGAATAATTCACTCAGTCAAAGACGATTCTGACACATTATCATAATAAAATAACAGAAAGCTTAATCAATAGAAAATATTAACCCAAGGATAGAGAGCAAAATGTTGAGTATATTTAAACACGTTAAAGAAATACATAATGAAGTTATGTGAAATATAAGAAAAACAATTTAAAATAGCTATAGCATGTTAGTTATCACAAGAGCTCTTGGGTTAATTTAGGGTTACCTCTGGAGAAGCATTTTAGGTAGATTGATGGTCGGCAGGTTTTTATATAATTTAACAGCAAAATCTGGAAATGTTCATATTTTTGGCAGCGGCAGCAGTTCCGGGGTTCCTTATGTGATAGCTTCCAATGGTCTGGAGCAGCGGCCGGCTATTCCGAGGGGACATAGCCATCTTGACGCCTCTACTCTGTCATGTCAAGGTTAGCAAATTATTAGAATAGAACTCAGAATGATTTCTCTTAGAAACATTAGAATGGAGAACAAAAGAAAACCCTCCTTTTTATAGTAGAATTTAACAATAGAACTGCCCTGGAGCATTACAAAAATATATCGGACTTATCAGCTGTAATTAAATCTATCCGAATGTCTAAAGGAATTCAACATTAATTAATTTCTTTTGTTAATTTCCCTGTCGACATTCGAATTACAAACTAGATTTAATTAAAAATTACTTTTACTAATTAAAGAAAACCTTAAGTGGACATCTGCTGTTTTTAGATAAACTTATAGAACATTAACTAATTAAACTATTGTCCCTCATTTATTTTAACAGAAATATTTGGAATGACTTTTATTAAATTAAATGAAAATTATTTTACTTTTAAATTGCAATATTTGAATCTATTTACTAAATGAATATTTACTAAATGAGTTTTATTTTAAATCAAAATATATTACGATGGTAATATATTTGTAAATAGATTCAAACAAAATAACTTTAACAATTTATAATTTTGATATGTTTTAAAATGCATATCATAGTGTGTGTGCAATTACGACTTATATAACCTACTTTTTAATAAATCAAAATTATGTGAACATATACATAATCTATAATCTTTTATTTATTTGGGAATGAGTTATATATATAATACGAGCATTGTACTCATGGTTTAAAATTAGGTGGGATTTTCGGTATATAAGCGTATTGCAGACACACTACGATAGATTGGGATTCAAACTAAGGTATGAGGGTAGGAAATAGGTGAGAAAAGGTGAAACGAAGATCTGTAAAGCAGACCTTACTGTTTCAATGTACAGGCAGTGCTGATGAATGAATGAGCCACATTCTCAATCATGGAGTGGCTAAATATATATAAAAATAATATAACAACCATACTACTAATAATAAAAGACATGGAGCTAATAATAATAATAAATATATGAATAATTGTTCAGTTTGCACATACATGCAAAAAGATACATATTCATTCATCCAGTTTAACGTTCTATGTATACCAATAAATCTGTTATTGCATAATGGTAATAAATCACTTAAAATTTTCATATACATAATGATATTTATTATGTATAAATCACTTAAAATTTTCATATACGTAGTGATATCTATAACACTTTTATTCATAAAATACTTTTCATAGATATATGAAAGGGTGACCCTGGGTACAATTTATATTTAAACATTGATTTGGAAAACTCAGAATAACAAAACAACTATAGAAAACTTTATGTGGATTAGAATTTTCGGAATAATATACAAACATATTTATAATATAACAAATAATAATCATAATATAATAACTATAAGCTATGGTTAAATAATTAATATATATATATATATATATATATATATATATATATATATATATATTGTGCCATTACTATTTAGTCATTAGCTAAATTTATAGTAATGTGCATGTAAGAAAATGTAAAACAAAAATCATCATCACATTTTTATATAAAAAGGAAGATGTAGGGCATCCAAGTTTAAACCCTACAAGATCAAGTTTTAAAAGCTTAAGGCAGAAAGAGAGTGGGGCAACAGTTATATTTTTTAATTGTTTGTGTGTTGATAAAAACTCAAAAAGAGTAGTACACACAGTTAATTATTCAATATTTAATTTTTTTTTGTTAAAAAATAAAATTATAATGCATATGTATAGGCAGTGTGTGTTATAAAAGCTATTTAGTTAGCCACTTTTAAATTACACATATTAACTTTCTTTAAAACTAACCTACATTGCTAAATTTTAATATCTTATTCTATACTTTTATTTTTGCTTTTCTATAACTGTCGTTTGGATTTAGAAGCTAAGGATTTAATTTTAAATATTAGGGTTATAATTACTAAGCTAGCAATTAGATTATTTTAATGTCAGTTTATAAATAATTTGAAGGAGTGTGTGTGTTACATTACATAAATAAAACCACATTTTTTTTATATTAAATATTGAGAAAAGAAGAAGAAAATCTGTTATATTATTATTTTTTTCTTACTCAACAATTTTTTTTTTGTATTATAAAGGTTGTTTTTCTGTTGAAAAACTTAGAGACGATGTGAGAAATCTAATTTTGAAAATGTCTCATCTTAAGATCAAAAGAAAGAAGCTCAAATTTGAGATGTTACATAGGTGTAAAAAAGGATTAAGACTATTTTTTTTCCTTCACAACAAAAGTTTGTCTAAAAATCAGGATAGTGAGATTTTTCATACTATTCAGCTAAAAAACAATTTGGTTGAAAATAAGTTATAAATCTAATTAAAAGAGGTGGTCCAAAAATAGGAAAAAATCGGATATAAAAGCAGTCTGGAAAATCAGTTGATATTGTTATATAGAGACTTTTAAAATATTGAAACTAGAAAAGACAAGGATTTTTAATTCGACCCGCTATCTTTTTTTAAATCATTTTTTTTAATATAACGTTTTGAAGGTTAAAAATATAATGATGTTGGGCTAGAAAAAAATATATATACTCTCATCTGGAGGATCCCAGGACCTTCCGGAACCAGCACATCATATAAAATATATATATATAGGAAAGAAAAGATGTCTTGTCCAAAAATAATAATATTCTACACCTTTCAACTGACTGAGAGAAATAAGATGTTTTTAAATAAAAAGAAGAAAGCATTCACCCACATTTGAAGGCAATCAGAAGAAAAATGATAAATCTACAAATAAATGTTAAATCGAGTTCAATTAAATCCGGTAACTGAGTTTAAACCCCAGAAAATTTATAAACGTGAAAACAACTGCTGTACTTCATCCACTAAAAGAATCATGCTTGACAGGAAGAGAAGTTAATATAATGATTTCCAAATTGTCCACTAAAGCAAATAACCTCAATAGGATCATCATCAAATAATTATACACCTCAAGAAAAAGATTGTTCCAAAGAAAACGGAAATGGTAAATGCAAAAATATAGACATTAAACAAGAAAATTTGACTCATTGCAAGTCCTACAAAGAATAGAACTGGTAGTATAAATTTTTTTATATATATTTTCTTTATAATATAGAGACTTAGTAAAATTTTAGCAACAGTGGTATAATTTTGTTTAAAGAACTTTTAAAACAAACAAGATCAATTGAAACCAAGAATTTCTTAATAACGATTTTAGATGTACTAAATTCTGATTGTCTATTAACCTAAAGTTATGAAATGTTATTAATATGTAATATATATTTTATTATTATTTTGTTTTAAATAATATTTTTGTTATTATGGGGATAAAACACGCACATACATAATATAATAATACTTGTTGCATATATGTAATGGTGTGTGAATGTAAAGAAAGAAAAATAGGCCGTATTAGAAGTATTAGATTTTGTTTTAAGTTAAAGTATAGCATTTCAGAGGGTAGAAGGGAGGGGGAGAAAAATAATTTAAAACTTGTTCTGGAAATCTTGCTCTTTCACTTCTACTAACATTTTTTTTATCATTCTACTTTACCTGTTAGATTATAAAAGTATGTGTGCGAAAGAGAAAGGAAAAAAAAAAGAGTGAATATTTTTTTTTTATGAAATATTTTCTTGTGAATCCAAAACGTCAGCAAACTTAGTATCCAAATTTATGTATATTTTTGACGGTAAAGGGGGAAGAATTCAAAATTAACATTATGATTGCCAGATAATCAATTATTGTTCTCATTATTATTTCATATAAAATTTTGGTTTTATCTTTAATTATTTGTAGATTTTCGTAATAAATTAATAAAAGTTAAATTGTTTTATTAAACGAGGCATATGTATTTTATTGATAATAGTCTTTATTTGTTGTGATCATTCATCATCAATGGTTGATATTGATTATTTAAGATTTAATTAGATATAATAAAATTAAGCAATAGTTATAAATTTCTTTATAACAATTGGGTTTTATGATTAGGCTTAGTCCTAAAGCTGTGGTTGAAACTATTATCATTATCATTATCATTATCGTCATCATCATGTTTTAATTAATGAGCTGTTTAAATGTTTAAAGGCCATAAATAAATATTGATTTCATAGTATTTAGTGATTTCTTAGTATTATTATAACCACCATCCCATCATCTATATCATGCAAGGATGAGTGAATTGCCATTCTAAAATAATAATATAATCCGAGCTAGTAAAACTTATAAAAAAAATATTGAAACACATTTATTATGTTAAGATCTTAAGAAATGATTTCTGTCTAATGATTTCCACTTTAGTTTAAAGATGTTTTATGTTACCTAGGTGTTTACTTAAATATTAGTGCATACAGTGCTATGGGTCTAAAATCAAAATCATACATTTTGTAAGAAATAAGGTACCAAAGGGATTCAAACCTGGTACACATGAAAAAGTTATAAATATAACTTTGTCTAAGTCCAGCTAACCTAGTGGCACCCGGATAGACCATATTCACTTGTTGTTCACTTAGACATGCACTTGCGATCCAACCAAGAAATGAAAGTGGATAAAATCTACTGTCTGTATACTTGAGAAGATATTTTATTGAGTTACTAGTGTACTCACCTCACTTGATTTCCATATACCTGAGTGATAGTAGTTTGTTCTTAATAATTTGTTTATAATTATTGATATTGTGATATCTTGAGAAATCTAATTATAGAAGTATGTTTCATTTAATCCAATGACCTGTAATATGATTAATAACTCGTTTTAATATATTTGTTTAATAGCTTATGCTCAGCAAGTTGCATATTACAATTCTTTTCTTTTTGATATAAAATAAAAGCTACAATTCTTTGTTGTTTATTAAGTTATAATATTTGAGATTTTAATAATATTTGGATTTTGATACTTGGATCAGATCTTTTGATCTCCGTATTAGGTTACAATATATATATATATTCTAACCATGCTGTTTGTAGTCTCACTTCCAGGCAGTATATTATTAAGTAAAACGGGTTAGCTCAGTTAATGATTACGTTTGGTTAAATGCAAATAATTAATAAATAAAATATTCTGCATTAATATTAAAACATTCTACTATCAAAATAATGAAAAGGTTCAGTTTATAAAATAAATAAATATTTATTATTTCATGAGACTTGTAAGTGAAAATACAGATGACAAGAAAGATTACATTGAGCCAATATCATACAGGATACTACCTTAATAGCATAAGAACACTATCCCCCCCTATTACTATCTCAACTAAATAAACTTATAGTATTATTACGACTTTAATAACTCCTACTCATTAAGATTAAACTAATAGTTAAATTTTAATCTCTTATTTATAATAATTTAGCTCAATAAAATCTCAGGTTCATAAAATTTATTCTAAGTTAATTAAAAATCACTGTAGCAAAACATGATAAGGGATTTTTATGTCATACTCTACTACATTTAAACTAATAATAAATAATAATAATAATATTCTTCATTGGATGAACTAATTTTATGTATCTTTTCCTCTTTATTATAATTTTATTACCATAATAAAATAATAAAATACTATAATATAATCTTTTATCTTCATATAATAACATAATAAATATGTGGTAGTATTAGATAATCTGAAAAATATATATGTGACAATGGATAGTATTATAATTCAATGCACTATTATGATAATTAATTTATGACCATAAGATAATGTAAAATGTGATTATTTAAATAAATAAATACCAAGAAATATTAGAATTCTTTAAAATAATACTTTATTTATTTTTGTGCAAAAAAAATATGTTTGATTTAGTGATTCTGTGTTTTAGATGCATTGTGATGGGAAAAGTAAATAACCTGACACACAAATTTTGAAAAACTAATTTAACAAAGTTTATTATAACACTAAAACAAAATAATATTTTTTTTACAATATTTACATTTTTAACATTCTTAAATTTGCACCATTATACATTTTTTTATTAGAACCTAAAGTCTTCATTCTGACTTAAGTAATAATGATAAAAACAAAACAATTTTATTGATCCCTTTGTGATCAATCTTATGATAAAATTACATTTATTTATACTTATTTAAAATATATTACATCTTTAACTATTATTTAACTACTGCTTCTTTTTTTTTTTTTATTAAAAAAAAACATCTATTGAAACATTGTACAGAAAAACAAAATAATAATAATAATCGAGCATGGATATTTTCACTAGACAATTTCATTTTGCAATGTTAAAAAATATCATGTAAAATATCTACTGATAATTTATTACCAGATTGTGTGGATATCGTTGTTCACTACACTATAATTATTAAATATAATATATTCCATTAAATATTACTCTAATACTATATAGTTGTAATCATTGATATATTCCTTATTATTTAATAAATATAAAATTGTATCTATGCTTACTGTTTTTATCGTTTTACTTTATAACATTATATCTTAAAAATATGCAATACTCATTTAAAAATGAAATAAAATATTTAAAAGTTATTTAATATTTCAAAAGCAACTTTGCTTTACATATTTTATTCTTGAAGTTTATTTTATTTTCCAAAATAAAATCTAAACATATTTTATGATTCTTTTCCCTTTTGGATCTGTTGGGTTGTTTTTTTTAAATGTCATAGCATCGGCTGGGACACAAACCCGCAACCCAGGCAACTGCCTGCAAGTGCAAGGCAGTCGCGCTGACCTCTTGACCACCAATGCAAGATAGGATCCGTTGGATTTTCAATTCCAATTTATACAAATTATACTTCTTCTTACAAATAAATGAACTTATCTCATTCAGACAATAGCATATATTAAACTCTAAATTATCTATTATTTCTTTTTAAAAATATACCTTTCTGTGTGATGTAGTTACTTTGGAAATCTAGATAGTGAATAGATGTGTAGGCAAGGGAAGAAAAACTAGAGTATAACTCACAATATATATAAAAGAAAAATACCATGGCACAGTGTATCTATAAGAAATAGAGGCATGACGTATTATGTCTAATGCTCTCCAATACTATTCATGATGTCAAAGTATTTCTTCAGCTTTATTGAAACATCAATACTTAAAGAAAATAGACACTGTCCACAAATAAATATACACCTACAGGCCTTTGTTAACTGTATTGCATATACTAAGATTACAAAATACTATTCATATTCCCTTATTACATCCTACCTTAATATCAACCAAGTCACTATCTTATCATTATTTCCTAAAAGATTTATCAAATCTTACATCAACAAATAACTAACTTACATATTCAAAATAATAAACAAAATTCCATTATAATTAGAGTGATCTCACTAATCCACAAGAAAGGTCTGCTTACTTCCTTATTCTATATTCTAAACATATACAAACTGGTCATATAACTACTTTGAACATCCAATAATATGAAAGTTTTTAAAAGAATCACATAAATATTTGTCATCATATTGTGTTATATTACTAGTATAAAATTAAAGTATGCATATTCTCAAAATAAATTCTAATCTCATAATTTAAAAGTGTTGTATAAATGTGTTTACATATAATCTAACATTTATACTTCCATACATTATAATTCATAGGCAATCTGCAAAAAAGAAAAACAAAAATATACATCATAAAATATATCAATATTCATTAACTATTACCAAGTGATATTGACTTGTCATCACTTTTGCAGTCTTCTTTTTCCATCAATTAGATACAACATTGCATACATGAAAACACAATCCATAATTTTATTTAAAATGTTCTTATTTAAATTATTAGATTATTCTACTATAAGATTATAATATTATCAATAAATTAATATTCATGTTCCTACTCATAAACCAAAATAATTACATTTTAAAAATTAATAAATGAGTCAAAACTATATTTACTTAATCTTCAGCTGAAACGAATGTGCTTTATAAGTTCAAAATGTTTTTATTTTCTTTCTCGAGAAATTTTTTTTTTTTTAAAGTTCTCTTAAGAGCAATTTTTACAACTCCCCCATTGCTATGTGACGAACAAGACAAAACTGTTTCTGGCAGCGGTGAGCAAAGTTTGAAATTGAATCAAAAAATAATAATATGACGTCTTAAAAATCTTGAAAAATTAAATAAAATAATCACTGAGCCGTCCTGGAAAAGTTTATAGAATAATAGATTGTTTTCTATTGTCTAGAACGATGATTATTAAAATCATAATAAGATCATAATATTAAAAATAATCCCTTGAAGCTTCTATTCTAGAATATTCTGTATCTGCATAATGATGCATCATGTCCCTTTGGCTTAGCTTGAACTATCCGGATAAACTTTTTGCGCAATATAAAATATTTCCATAATTCCATACTTTTATTTATTCATGTATTCCTTTTCTTTGTAGGTTTCTTCTTTAAGAAAATTTATTGCTATTTATTACTTATTTTCAGTGGTTTCATTCTCATCTTAAAAGTCAGTTTCTTTTTAACAATTTTATAAATGCATATACCCTATATACCTCAGGTTTTTATAATATATGCTTTTGTAAATATTTTCCATTAGTCTTTGCTTAAAATAATTTCTTGAATTGTTTCCATAAAATTATTATAAAATATACTTGTCATTTTACCTATTAATCTTGGACAAGACTATCTTGCTGTTATATAAAATAATGCGTATTTTACTTTTAATCGGCAAATAGCTTTTCTATTAAGCTTCTTGTACAATGTCCATAATAATAATTTATGTACTGGAATAGTCCTCTTGGTTAGTATTATCAATATTATATTCACAATTATTATATTTATCTTTAAAATTTCAATTAAATACATTTTAATTATTGGCATTTCCCTATTTTTCATTGCGAAGTTATCTTAAGTTTCTGATGAATACTCCTGGTAAAAGAACTTTAAAAATTAGCAATGCATATTAAAATGAAGTTATTAAATATATTTATTTTACATTCTCTTTGCAAATACTTTAAAATAAATGTCCTATTAGTTTTGCAAATAAATTGTACGAGAGCACTGAAAAATTGACTAAAATAATAAAAATTGAAAATTACTATCTCCCCGATAGCTTCTGATATCGATCAGATACATTTGATCACCCTTGATACATTTTAATCACCACTGATACCCCCATGCAATCAGTATTTATATCCTAGAAAATATGTCATTCTATTGGTTGATTCTTACTTTTCATTCGATACCAAATTTGCATAATGTTACAGTTTTACACAATTAAATTTCAAAATAAAAAAATATGATGTATTATAACTTTAAAAATATTATTTAAAATATTACTTTTAAATCAATTATTACTTTAATAAATTAATTAAATATTTTAACAGACTTTTAAAAACAATATTTAATACATTATCCCACCTTTAATATTTAATTTATCTACTTTATTTAAAAACAAAATATTTAACTTTGATTAGCTAGCTGTCTTCATTTTATAACACTATTTAAAACATTTTACAATGACTAATTTAATATTTGCTTTTTTTATAAGTAATAATTGTATCCAATTCTATAATGCAATTTTAAAATATTTTGAACTTTACTAATCTAAATACTAGCAGGCATGTGTGTATAAACATTTATTATACAAGTCACATGACTAATAGCCGAGACAGATTATCCGATTTTCTGTCTGGGAATAATAAATTGCAACACTTGTCGTATTAAATAAATAATACAATAATACAAAATTTGGAAGAATAATTTGGAAATATAGAATTAAATACAACTTTCACTACCATAAAACCTACTTTTAAAATACATGATATTAATTATAATTATTAAACATAATTTATAAAAATAGATATAACATTTATTTAACTATAAGTTTAAGACTATTAAAATTGAACTTTTTGAACATACTTTAAATATTTATAGCTGCCTTATTTATTATGGCCAGCTTTTGCAACCATATGTAATTAATATTTTTAACTTTACTTAACTATTTTAATATTTTAAACAGCATTAAACTGTTGCACATGTGCTTTGGATTTTTACTATAAAATGAATGACTACAAATACTTCAAACACATGATAAAGTCTTTGGAAAAGATAGAATGGCCATCTATCTTTTCGAACCCAAACGCTTTCGTATGGGTGAATCTTAAGTGTTTGAAAGTGAAAGCGTGAAGTTATTAAATAATCATTTTAAATTACTTTTTAAAGTGATTTATCATAATTTCATGCATTATGTAATTTCATTTAGCTTCAAATTGTACCTTTAAGATATTATTAATACAATATAACTATCACATCAAGATAACATATTCTAAATTTAAATTTTTTTAATAATTTACTGTGGTGAACCAATTTTGACCTATAGAAAAAAGCACAATATATATATTATAACTATAATACCATTTTCAAGCTAAAGTAATGCATTTCCTTTCTATAAGGAACACCATCTCTTTTCAGCCTTTTTGTTTTCTTCTTGGAGGGATATATGATTATATTGTCCTTTAAATAGAGAGCCGACATATATATATATATATATTGAAGAAAAAGTTTGTAATAATTTTACACATGTAAAATAATAGAAGCTGATTGTAAATGATTTTACTGGTAAACAGTTTTTTCCAAGACACATTTTTTAATGGCAATAAAATCAAAGGAGCAATGAAATTGCTCTTTATGAAGTTTTAGTCTTACAAGTTGACTGCAGTAAATTTAAATTATATTTATTCCTTTTTAAATAATGATATATTTGAAACAATCAGTAATTCAAAAGCAAAATATTTAAATAAATAGATAAATAAGTAAACTTGAGATAAATAGCTATATTATTTATTTTAATATGAACCAAACTGAATATAGTCTATCATTATGATAATTAGAAATTTAGCTTTCACATATTTGTCTTTTATGATAATTTTATTCCTGCATAAATACTATATCTTGTATTGGTGAGAAAGTATTCATTTATTATTAACACTCGCAAAACGTATGCACAATTAGCATGAAAGGCTGATATTTGAATGTAAGATAATTTTAAATAATTGTAATGCTTCTTTTGTTATAGGTTTAATAATCTTATAGAAATTCATCATTCTATATCTGAGCATGATATACAGAGATTGATTGTTTTAATAGCACATAATTTAAAGTTAGTCAAAACATGCTGGAGATAGTTTTATAGCAAATTTCAGAATTTAAACTAATGTTATATAATAATGAAAACAATACTTTTCCTTACGTGATCATTTTCCTTTAGTTTCTTTGAGAAAATATTACAATTTTCTTTAGTATCTTTTAGAATTGTTGTTTAATAATTTAACTGAATCATGCTTTTAGGAGAAACACTGCATGGACAATTTACTGGTTCTTTACTCTGTCATGAAGATGATAAACAACAAAACTTCAAACATTAACATTGACTTAAAATAAATAATAAAAACCAAACAATGAAATTTGAAGTGAAATGTGTAGTAGAAGTGTTTAAAATTTTAAGGGTGTCTATTTTATATGAGTGTGTGTATTTGCTTCTTTCTCCACCCATGCACCAAGTTTCCTGTTCATTAAACCAATAAGTTACAAATCTGCATTATATTTAAATTAATAATCATTATTGATTTTTAATTGATCTAACCTTGATCTCTGTACTTTAAATGCAGACAATTTAGTCATGTGATGTCAAAATGATCAATGAATTTGTTAATTAACAATTATTATTAACTCTAAATAATTATCAAATCAAATATTTAATAAAAATATTAACCGATTTTTTAAAGTTAATATTTTTTTACTAATATATCTCTTTTTCACTCTTTCTCTTGCATTATTTAAAAGCTTACATATATATATTAATAATTTTAAAATTGATTGACTGTATCAATTTTAAAATTTACTTATTACTTTTAGGTCTTTGTGCCCATTTTTTAATGAAATGAAAATAAATTAGTTATTAACAGACATTTAAAATCAATTAAACATTAGAGCTACTCTCAGTCAGTTATACTTACTATTTTAATATCCTCTAAATACTTTCATATAAATTGGTGTTTAATAAAATCATGTTATTATTTTTTAAAATTATTATTTTTTAAAAATCAATAACTAAAAATTCTAACTAAGTTAACTAATCATTTCAGACAGCTTATCTATTAAATTTATTTAAAACATATTAAGCACTATAGGCATTTCTGGTTCCGACCAGCACTCATTGCCCATTAGAAGCTTAAACTAATTTTTTCAATTCTAGAAGAAAGAAGAGGTGTGGAAGCTTTTAACTCTATCTCCAATATAAGGTAAGCCTTTAAATACACATTTGTTATAATGGAGAGTGATAACTTCATTAATGTTGTTCAATGCAAACAAACACCAACATCCAAAAATAAAGCAAATACGGTGATTTATGCCCATGTTGTTTCAAATTCAACATCAAATTCAAATTGCAAAGGATATCAACCTAAAGGAACCAGAACCCTTTCATTTCATAATAATGAACCTTTAACATTGTTAAATATCCATAAAGTCTCAAAAAACAATAATGATGATTCAAATTCTAGCACAAATGTTCAGATAACCTGTAGTGAAATTGCAAATATCACCACTAAAATCCCAGGTAAACTTAACTAGAATCACATCTGTTCACAGATTTCTGCCAAGGATACACTCATAAACTGTAATCCCAATTCTCAATCCTATTACTCCTCAAATAAAAGAGAAAATAATTATGTACTGATAAATAATAATAACCATCAAAATTATTACAGTGAAAATTCCCCTAATCCGTTAAGGGCCAGCAAAAGCACTCCTAATGGTGAACAAAAAATTTTAGAATCAATTTTAAAGAACTACAACATAATATTAAAAATATACACACCCAATTATATGAAACTAATTGCCCTACAGATGATATAACCACAAATCTATCCATCTCTAATGAAAAAAGCATGTTGCAATCAGACATTTCTAAAAAAAGTTGTTATCGTACACTTACGCCATGGGTTTTAGCAAAAATGTAAATGATACAGAAAACATTACGGTGATTATTTTGCACGAACTCCTTTTAGACATAACAGATTATGATACAGAACAGCAATCAGAATTTTGGCGAGAAACATAACAAGGTTCGGGTGACTCCAGGAACTGTCTATTAACTGCTGTATATAATTTGCCTGAGTTTCTCAAAGAAAGAGGAAACAAAATGATTACAGCTACAAAATATGCATACATTGAACTAATATTTGACAAAGGAACATTTAAACACGTATTTTCTAATTAGTTATCAACAAGGACTGCAAGTATAAACATTTTTTTTTATATCTGCTTTGGAACATTTTAAAAGAAAAATACTTGAACTTTATAATACCCCCCCCCCCCATCTATATACACTTTATTCCACATGTCAGATATACATATATATAAGTATGGTATTTATTATTGTTTTTTGATAATTTATTTATTATTGTTAGTTAACATTTGTATTAAGGATGCATTCTAGATTGTAAATTCAATGTGATAGCTTCGTTGTCTCTATACAATTATAACTTTAATTAAAACTCTTAATGGTTTGGAGTATAAACTTTTATAGTCAATTAATATTAGAGATAAGAAAGGCTACTGTTGAAATTGTAATCGTATTTACCTGAATAGTTTTTTTTTTTGTTTGTTTGTTTAAAAAAAGAAAAAGAGAAATAAATTTCATCTCTAAATAGATATTTAAAATAGGATAACTTAAAATTTTGAGAATTTCTATGGCTTAAAGTAAAATAAATAGGCTCTTAAAGTAGCTTCTTGAATGTTAAATTATTTATGTATATGCATACGGATGTGTGTGTACTAATATGAATTATTTAGTTATCCAAGCTTTCAATAACTGAATTCAGTAATTAATACTAGTATTTGAAAGGTGTGTAATAGGAAAAAATAATAGTAGTATTGACAAATATAATGAAACTATGTAATCTGGGGTTAAAACTATTTAATCTCATAATTTTAACTGTATTATTGTAGTTTTGTCAGTTTATTGTATATTGAGGTAGTGACCAGACAACATTGCTATTAAGTTGCCTATTTATGAACTAGACCTTCTAATGAAGAGCTCAAGGCACAGAGCTAGAACCCGGTATATTTAGGTTTGCATGTATATAAGAGCTTTGTAAATTGAATAAAGTTTTCACCTCATTTAGGTAAACATTTAATTGAGGAATTAAGAGTTTCAGTTTACTCCAACACACTAGTAGTGCTCAATATATATAACGTAGTGACTACAATAAACCATCACATTATATAGGTATTGATTTTACTGGATTTCATTTTATTCTTCAGCTATTTTTGGATTCGCCCATTCTATTCCAAATACCTTGCTACTTTTTTTAACAATACAGTTGCAATATGCCTAACAAGATTAAAACATCTGCAAACTGTATATCTATAAAATATTTGTCTTGTATGTGTTGGGTTTGGTACATCTATAGAAATTGTTGCATCTATAGCAAACTTTTTCAATCATATTTGATGATTTACTCTGGCAGTTTTTAATATTTTTAGCTGAAGGCCTGGTTACTTTTGTTCAGATCAACTGGGTATTCATTTGACACAGGTATCTAACTGGCAACCTTAATATTGGGGTCATCAGTTTTCTTTAAAGGAGCCATCGACTTGCTATAGACCCAGTATCATCTGAAAACTGCAGAATTAAAAGTAATATTAGGGTCCATTTACATATTGATTCAAAGGCTATGGTATTTTATTGTGCAAAGAAACAATCTCCAAAATATATCTCAATGCTAGCTTCTTGAATTCTGTGGCAAAATCTTTAGCTTTTTCTTCCATCACACAGAGCTTGAAGTTGTATCTCTGAAATAAAGCTATAAATTTGGAGCTTTTAAACAGAAATTAGTTATAAAAAGCAATATGACTTTATTAAAATCTAACTCAAAAGCAAACATAGGGATGACAAACAATGTAAGATTTCATAAATCAGAGAATCACAAATCACTAATTTTAACTCTAATTTTTTCATTTGGTTTGCAATTGAAAAGAAGTGAAATGATCCATATATATTCGCTAATATTTAAGATTGGCAGGATCAAATTCTTGCAGAAAACCAATTTACATTATTTTGATGTTTGCTTTTTCTGCCAGAGTCAAAAAAATTCCCCCCAACTTTTCTTCATCAGAAAATGAAACAACCATTAGTGTTTGATGGCTCCATTTTTTTTAAAATGTTGACAAAAATCTAATCAACCTATCAATTGTGCTGATTTTGTTACATTTATTCTTTATTTTCAATTGGAATGATGCCCCGATCATTCCATAATAACATACAAACCAATAAATGTTAAAATATTTATATATTATAACCTTTATTTTTGGCAGAAGCTAAATGTTAAGAAAATTTTTGTGCCAAGACACCTAAAAAAAAATATGTAGCTTAATTTTGTTATTAATAAACTATTGCTAATACTTTATAATGCTACAATTTTACACGTTAGAGCTGCTATATCAGTATTTCATCTGTTATACAGCTGTAAAATAATTTGAAGCTTAAATAATTAAAGTTTTAACTTAAGTAAATGTTAAAGATGCTAAACTTTTAAATTTTAATGAGCTGGTAATGTCAGTGATAAGCAGTGCAATTTTAAATTAATGTTAATCTAGTTTTAGTTTGATTGTCAAAATATTTTGAAAAGCTTATATTAATTTTTAAAGTTAAAAACCAGGTTCAAACCTTATATATTGATATGTAAAACTAAGGCTATAATATTTAATTAACTTTGATTGTAAAAAAAAAATTATAATTAAATCTTTTAAACTAATTTAATTGGAAAAAGGGTTTAATATAGATTAGTAATTAAAATAATTTTTTTTTAAAAAGTTGAACAAATCCTGAATGAGTGAATAAATATTATATTTATTTAATATTTAGTTTAAATATTCTTAAAAATAATTTTAAAAGATTTGTCTAGATGAATGCATTAAATATTGTTTGAAATATTTGTTTTATTAAAAATGTAATATACATTTTAATTATATAACATTTTTACTTTATCCTGGCTTTTATAATTCTTAATTATTTTATTGTACCAGAAAGTATTTTAATTAATTTTGATTTAGTTGTCTAGACAAGCATTAAAAAATTGATTTGTTGTAAAATTAAAAATGTAATTAAATAATTTTTGATTAACAACCTTCTTAGTGATAAATAGGTCCTTTCAAATTAATTAGGGAAGATATTGTAGGTTCAAAGGTAAATAAACAAGCTGGTTAAATAGTTACATGACCGATTGTATAAATAGGTGAGATTGTTACCTGGTCAAGGTTCTCAATCAATTTTACTTTTGTTTGTAGCAGATGAAATTTAAAACTCCTGAAATTTAAAAAGTGTAATTTTGTTAACTTATTTTTTTTAGCTGAGTATAACAGGGTAAATTAAAACTATTTAGACACAATTATCTGAAATGACAACACCAAAGATTCTTAAATCACTATATCTGCCAATGGAATGCTACTAATTCATTGTTTACAATGTTTAAAATATTATTTTTAAAATGTATTGCATGGGAAAGCAAAAAATTATTATTGTTACCATTCTCATGATTTTAAAACCATTGTCAATTTCCCAGTCCAATAGAATGTCTGTATCATAATTAAAATCACCACAGAACACTTGTCTTATTGCAAAAACATTATTAATATTAATCATTTCTTGATATTTTCTTTAAAATATTCATCCATGTCAAATTGTGTTGAATTTATTTGCCCTTGTGTAAATAGAATGTAATTCAAGATAAAGACTGTTCATTGATATAGCAAATATATTTTCATTATATTTAATGATTTTAAATCTACAAAAGAATATTAAATTAATAATTTATACTTCAATAAAACAATTTACTTCTGCTGTACTTTAACAAAAGACTATAGAATTATTATTGAATACCAGCACTCAAAACTTTACTTATATTGACTTTTTCTGTTTGTTTTCTCCATAAAGAGAAAACAAATCAATTTTCTCCAAGCAGGATAATAAATTTTAACTTGGTAATAAAGATTATGTGAAATACTTCAAATTTCATATGATACAATTTGAAAATATCAACTTTACTTGCAAAAATGACATTACATTTAATGAATTTAAATAACTTTTCTATACTTTAATAATTTTATAAGACCTACACAAATGTTTAAAACCTGCAAATGATTTTTTTTCTCTGCGCATTGCTATGACAACTACTTCAGTCACTAATATGAAATTGGAATTAAATATTTTTCTTCTGCAAATATTTAATATACACTCTTTATTATGAGTACTTTAGTATTAGTATTTACATTACTATTGCAGATATGAATAATTCACTTAATGGATTAATTTAAAAATCTGAGTACAAGTATTTGAGAGGTATTTACTATAATATCATGAACATTTATCATAATTTAAATCAATGAATATGTTAAATGAATGGCCATGAACTTGTTTTTAGCAGAATTATTTTGAGTTGAACAAGGATATCCAAGAGAAATATGTTCTACATTTTATAGTTATGCTATAGATTTAATATCTTAATTTATAATATTAAAATGTTATCACACTTATAATGTAAAGCTGCATAAATTAATAGCAATTAATCAATTAAATGGCTTAGCACTTTCGAAAAAATGTATTTCTCATAATCATAGCCTGTTATGACTCATCCATTGGAATCATTCTATATGTATAATATGCAAATGAGTCAATTAGGCTATCTTTTTGATATAACAAAACATGCTTCTTTACCATTAATGGTGAAGGAGTCTTCTGCTATGAAGTAAGCCTCCTTTATCTTATGTTTAACATTGTGCCTCTCAGTACAAACCAATTTTGCAGAGGCAGGTGTCAAGATAAATTTATGATGTTGTGCAAAAATTGAAGTCCATTCTGGGTTAATATGTGACTTATTATACCTGGATATTCACTGTCCACAAGATGTTACTGCCAATAGCCTTCTTCATATTCAAGATTAATGCAGAACAATTCAAGAAAGAAGCAAAAAGGACATTATTTAATTAATTTATTTAATGGTAAAAGGTTGAATTTATTTTTTTTCTACGTATTATTTTTCATTTATGTGCATATCATTTTCATATTATATACTTTTTTGTGAAATATTAGGTTAAATTTCTCAGAATATTATTTTATGCTATTTACATATTTTAAAGTGTCTCCTTTTTAAAATATGAAAAAATTATTTATAAAGGTATATTGCTATGTTGTAAGCTGAAAAGCAGATGTATATTCAATGATTTATTTATGACTTATTGCCTAATGTTAATAGAACCATATTTGAGATTGTTATTTATCATATTTCAATTTGTCAAATGTTGTATTTTTGTTATAGATTTATTCTTTATATTTACTAAGTGCTTTTATATGCCAGTATATTTTAAAGATGGTAGTTAATCTACATTATTTTTGTTAGCTTATTCTTCAAAATGGATGGTAGCATTGTACTCTTATTTGTTGTCTTGCTAGCTTTTATATGTTCATAGCATATACTTTAGAGATTGTAGCTGGGAGTCTCTCTATTTTAAGGAAATTCTTATTTAGTATTTTCTTTCTGATGCACGTTCTCAGTATTTTTCTTGACTAGGGACAAAGTTCTAGATACTTTATTAATCCTCAAAAGTAGGTGCATCTTAAGAGCTATGCTATCATATTTTCACTTTGCTTTACTTTATTATTATTGAAATTTGATTTTGTTGAATTTATAAGATGTTTAATAAAGCATGTATAAGATTTTATCATTGCTTTATCTGGCAGTTTTAAAATCTTTCACCTGATCGATTCGTTTAAAAACGAGGTAACTTGTTTTTTTTTTGTACTACGTTTATGGTTCTGATGTCATTTTTTAGAAGAAAAAAAGTTCTATAAGATGCTGCCCTCTCTTGAATTATTTTACAAGTAAAAAAGCAATAAAAATGACCATATATGTCAAACAAAACCAAAGCACCGCCTTCTCACTGCCTTTTCTTGAATCTTATTGGCTGTTTAAATTTTGTCAACAAAGAAAATGGCTGCCAAAAAGTAAAGAGTTACGAACGATTTTTGTTTTATTTTGCAAATGATAAACGAATGTTAAATTTAGAGCATTTTAACAGTATTTTTTGATGAAATATAAATTTTCATAAAATATGCTAAAAATAAATATTATTTTACAAAAATAGTTAACATTTTGGCAAGAATTATTTATTGCGAAGTGGGAAGAAGAAATCATGATGTGCAATTGACGATTGACGTTTCTTTTAATTTCAGCCGCTATCGAATATTTTTCAAATTATAAATCAAAATTTATTTTTGAATAAACTTTCGTTCACTTTCATAATCTGACAAATTATTAATATACTTTTTACAAATGAAACTAAAGTGAATATATTAATAAAAAGTGAATATATATTGACAATTGACTTTGTTAATTGACACCTCAGTTTGTGAGTTGGCCAATTAAAAGTTTTGATTTTTACCTCATGCAGCCAATAATATAATCAGCATTTTGGTCTGCTTAAAATCTGAATAGTACATTGTAAATGTGTCAGTTCCATATATAAGCTTTGCTAATTGGCAGAACTAAATATGATAAATAATTGATTTAAAAATTTTTAAAGGTTATTTTAGGAAAGCATAGATAATATATATCTATCTTATAATTACTTCATTTTGGGATTGTTAAGCTATTATTATTATTATTGAGTAACCCAAATATTCATAAAAGGTATACTACTTACATGAAGATTATTATCATATGAATGAATGGATAAATGAGAACTTTTAACTAAGTAAACAATTATAATATTTAAACAACATTAAACTGTTGCACATGCGCTTTGGATTTTAAATATAAAATGAATGAATACTAAACACTTCAACCACACGATAAAGTCTTTGTAAAAGATAGAATGGCCATCTATCTTTTCAAACCCAAACGTTTTTGTGTGGGTGAATCCTAAGTGTTTGAAAGTGAAAGCGTGAAGATCTTAAATAATCACTTTAAATTACTTTTACATGCTTTCACTTTCAAACACTTAAGATTTGCCCATACAAAAGCATTTGGGTTCGAAAAGATAGATGGCCATTCTATCTTTTCCAAAGACTTTATCATGTAGTTGAAGTGTTTAGTATTCATTCATTTTATATTTAAAATCCAAAGCGCATGTGCAACAGTTTAATGCTGTTTAAATATTATAGTTTATAAAAAAAAACATCGCATTATATAAAATAATTGACCTAAGTAAACAATTGAAAGTTATTTAATATGCTGAATTATTTTTGCTTCATCCAATGAAATTTCTTTTAATAAAGCAATATGTAAACTTTATTTTGATCCTTCTGATGAATTTTGCACAAGCAATATTTTGAAAACTTTTCAATCTATGTGGACTCAAATATGGATTAATTGTAAATTTTGTTTATTTTTTCTGTAAATAAATATTTGTTGTTATATTTAAGTAATTTTGCAAAGTCGTTTGTTCACATCATCCCTCTCATTAAGCAGAAATTATTTCACATATTGAATAAAGTTTAAATATTTATCAGATAGTTTAAATGTATTTGCTAAAAGAATGCATGACATTTAAAATAATAGAATTACTTTACTGAATTATTTTAATATTAGTATAACATCTAAGATGTATTGGCTTAATAAAAAATTGCAATTTGTTTGCCAATTTGGATTAAGTTAATTAATGTGCATATTTCAAATCACTGTGCATTATATTATAAAGTTATTTTCATATTGGAAGATCATAGTTATTATTTTGTGATAAGACTTAATTTTACAAGAATATAATTCCTAATTAGAAGGTATTTAAATAGCTTTATTCTAAGATGTATAGGATGGCTACAAAATCCCTTACCATTCTTAATATCTAAGTATAATTCTAGGTTATTCTTTATCTTATTTAAATTTAATAGATCATGTTGTATTTTATTTAAGTAATATATAATTTTATTACTGTCATAATTATGCTAAGACATTAACTTAAGGGAAGTATATGCCTTATTTATTTTATTAACTAGGATTTTTTTCAACATTGAATAAATCTAAAGAGTCAAAAGAATTTATAAGATCAAAATCCCTGAGATTATGAACCGTATTATCAAATTTATTTTACCATCACAAATTTTACATTCAAAAATGGATTTTAAGTGGCATAGATTTTCAAAGAACATTTATAATTTTTTTTCATAAGAATTAAATAATGTTATCTGAACAAAGCAATGAGATCTTTGTAGAAATTTATATGTAATCTCAATGGAATGTTTACAATATTACGATTCTTTTACTTTTGCTAGTCAGTTGAGATTTTTCCTTTTCTTTATTTATTAATATATTCTTTTCTATTTTACTATATTTATTATAATATTTTCCCTATATATCTTTGTATTGTGACATATGTTATTGGACCCACTGAGCATAGCTGCTTAGATCAATTGTCTAGGGTTTAAGCATTGTTGATACAGCTGTTCATATTTTTCGTTCAAACTTTTTATTGTTTACAATATATATAAGAATTTAAATTTGAGGTTTGTTTTGATTGGCAAATAGTGACTGTTTAATTGTAATAATATAATCATCCTCACCTTTCAAATTCTGACATTTCCAGCCCATGGGTTGCTTGCCTCATATATGGTACAATAATTTTAATAGTTATTTTGTGCTTCTGGTTTGAGTATCTCTTATTGTATTCTATCAAATAGTAGATGAGCTCACTGTCATCTGACAATTGTCTAACTATTCTCTCAAATGAATTTCTAATATTTAGAATGATCCCCTTTCTTACTGAAAATTGAATTCTTACCTAGCATTTCATATGGTCTGTTTATGTCACTGACCACTTCTGCATGATCAGCTGTATCGTAGGTTCAATCCAATCTTGTTAAAATTGTAGATTGCATAAGTCTATTATTAGAAAATAAGCTTTAAATGAGTTCATAACATATTTCAGCACAGAAGCGATGTAAATTGACAATGAGTAAACACAAAAGATATAATATCTCAACAACAGTATAATAAAAATTTCATTTTCATTGACTTCTTATTTATTGGTTTCTAATTCTTATATATTTTTCCAAGTGGTTAAGTAAATCAATAAATGCATAGGCCTTATTATTGTAATGGTCATATTGTACATTCGTGCAACAAAATCCCGAGTTTTAGCAAATCATATGTAGGCTGATCGAAGTGAGCCTGTTAAGACTCCGAATCCAATCTCACCTCAGTTAATCAACCAACACTCAAAGATTTACTACCGTACAGATGACATATAATGAGGCCATACCAGTATTTTCCTAATTCATGTGCTGGCATAGGGCATCGGTGAAACATGAGACTATGATATAAATTGGCATGACCAAAGTATAGCTATATAGGTATTCAAACAATAACTAATTACTAGTTAATAATCAACTAATGAATAATGAGCATTTAGACATTAAGCAGTTATATTTTAAACAAATTTAATAAAAGCAAAATTTAAGTAATAAAATAAAACAATTGAATGACACCAATTTGTTTCACTAGCAGGTGATGATGATAGTATAATTTACAGGTTGTTTGAATTTACATATTTAGTATTGGGCCTCACTCACAGGTGATGATTAAATAAAGTTACATTTTGTTTAAATTTATGGATTTAAGATTTGGTCTCACTCGCAGGTGATGATTAAATAGTTACATTTTGTTTAAATTTACGGATTTAAGATTTGATCTCAGTTGCAGGTGATGATGATTTATAATTTACCAAGTTACATTTTATGAGCTCTATTATTAGCAATACTGATTTATTTCAAGTTCAGTCCATGATTAGTTATGCCCTCTTTATGCTATGTTTTGACGCTTAGATTTGCCTTAGTGAATCTGCAGAAGTGATCATCATCAATTATAATTAATAATTTATTTGATCGGTACACAACTCTCTATATAGATTATAAGCTTACAAAACCAGATTCAGTTTCAGATCAAAGCTGAAATATAAATTATTATGAAAGGATGAACTGACGGTAGATAGTAAGACTTCAGATACTAAGGCGTATATATAACATACCATCTGAGTCTGTGCATTTCGAATGTGCCATTGCTTATAGGATTTGTTACCATGCAACCGGTTCCCTTTTCTACCGAGCCCATTGCTGTGAAAGAGACCTTTTTAGTCTGGGTGATTGAACAGCTATATCAGGATATGTGGCTGCTTCTGATCCAGTCTTAAGCGGAGGTAATGGGATGATCCTTAAAATCATACCCATTGTGGAATGAGAGCTGTCCGAACTAAAGATATCGGATGGCCATCAAAACCAGAAGCTCATTCAAGAAATAATATACAGCAATAGGTAAATGTGCATGTGCGCTTCTTAAGAACACATTCACCCCACTGACTACATTAAAATATATAAAATTGAGATGCAAAACATTAGTTTCTTTCTACAGAACCACCGTAAATCAGTTCATAAATTAGCATTTATAATTATACAATTAAAGAAATATAACAAATCTAATTTATTAAGCTATCTATATAGGCATTTATAGATTAAATTTTAGTTCTATGCTGCATTTAGTCACTTCAGCTAAATATTAATCATTTTTCATTTAACGCAAACCTATTTTTAATCATTTATAATAGCTTAATTATACACTTAAACCAAGCTTTATTTACTTGTTTCAGAAGGGAGTTTCGTTTGTGCGCTAATATGCAAAATTATCTATATGTGAGAACCTCTATTCATTTCTCATTAGTTAACTTAAATGAGAGTAAACTCTATTCTGAATCAACATAGCATAAACATATAAATAAATAATTGAAAACAATATCGGCATAGACTTAATTAAAAAAACATAAATTAAAATTAAGATTTCACGTAAGTGAAATCTAAGATTTGGCTTTCTTTACTTAGAGCAAAGAAACAAAATTAAGATATTTTAATTATCAAATCAAATGAAGATAAATTATTTTAACTCTGCTTAAATCAGATTAAGTTATATCATTTTAAGTTATATCAAATCAGGCAAGATTTACGATACCAAATAATAATTACAAAAGTTACATTTTAGTTAATGAATCAGTATTTGATAGTTTGAAATACATTACTTTAGTTATATTGAATCAGTTTAACTCAGGCAATATTTGAGATACCAAATAATAATACAAAATTTATATTTTACTTTGAGAATTACTATTCGAAGGTTTGAAATACATTACTTTAAATTATATTGGCCATTTATAATAATTTGAGCTAGCTTTAATGAGTTATGAGATTTAGTTTAAAGTTCATTTTAAAATTGTAGAAGTTTTACTGCTTTAAGTTCTTTTCTCAGGCATCTTTCTTGGGCATGGTTATTCACTGTTAATGTTGAGCATGCTGTTACTTGCATCGGACATTGGTCATCCTGTTCTCCATACTGTAGACTACCCATTCGGGCTCTGGAGAGCTAGTCTTTTCGTACTTAGCCAATCATTTTCATTATTAACAATTTTAGCAATCTGTTTAATCTTAAACTTAATAATAATTCAGCCTTCTCTCTAAAACAAAATGGCTGAATAGCATTTATACTCTTTCACTCCCCTCTCTTTTTACTTTAGTCACGTGTTTTCTATATTAACTATCTGTAATAAAGTGAAAACCAAAATCACACATTTTTCTTTATAGTTTTTAATTATTTCTTAAATTTCAGATCTGTCTTCCTAATTAGTTTACTACATTTTGACAAACTAGTGACGCCTGCTATTATTGATTTGTTTATCAGCTTTGATTAATTTAATTTCTTTCACCTTACTTTAAAATCTATTTTTATTTTTAACTTTATAAGTAGGTCAAAATATAGCAAGATGAACCAATTTTATTATTCCTTTACGAAAACAAATCTGAAATTTAGTACCTTTCTAGCAAAGCTTTATTATATATGTGTAACACGTAAACAGAATTTAACTATATATGCAGGAATATAATTTCAAACATTATTTATAAAATTTTTAACAATTTTACATTTATAAAACTAATTAAATAAAGAAAACTTATAATGTTTAACCTGTCACACTATTTCTTTTCTGCATATACATATATCTTGGTCACACATACATCAAGATTTACCTTTATTTAGTAAACAGTAATATATATGTGCGCATATGAGTTAATTATTTATACATATACGCTTTCCATGTCGTATGCTATAATATATGCACACATACATAACTATGATTATTATTCTTAAAATTAGCCTGATATATGAGGATTTGGGTATATAGGTATGTAAATAAAAGTACTACTATAGCATATAGTAGGTGAAACAGACTGTTTCACTATTATATAAGTATATACATAACATTTAAGATTAAAATTTATGATTCTGTACAATAAATATTTTAAAATAATCTTTAACCTAGCTAAGTCAATACTTAACAAGAATAAAGCAGTTATTTATTCTTGATTGTGATACTTTTGTTAGAAAGCATGAATATTTAAATCAATTGTGCAATGTATCTAAATAAGTTTCAAACTGATTTTCTTAATCAATTGATAAATCATAACTAAATCAAAATAATTTACTGAAAAATGACTATAAGAAATGAAATGTATGTGTATATTGAAGCTACATTGTCAAATTATGGATTAATTTTGGATTTTAATAAAATAATTTGGAGAATATTAAAACTCTTTGACTGCCAATACTTCTGTTCAACTAATCAGAAGTTTGTGCATAATTGGTAAATGTCATACATATGGATCTTACTCCTTTCTTTGCACCATTTTGTTTTCTACAAGAATATGTAAGAATTTTTTCTCTACGATAATTTTTAGATTTTTTTATGAATATTTTAGCAAAGGGTACTTAAATTTTTTTTATTTTTATCATTTTAAATATGTAAAAAAGTTATTTCACAATGAATACCGGCAAGTTTAGAAATGATTCTGATTCAGATTTTCCTATTGAAAACATCTACGATTCTGGGCGTTCTTCTAGGAGCTCATCCGATGAATGTCTTTTTGATAGTTCAGATGATGTAGCTGCAGCACCCAAAAATAAAAAAAATTAGTCATCAGTAAGAAATGTCAGGATGGCTACTGAACAGATGCCTGGACCTTCATCTCGATCGGACTCTGATACGTTTTTGGATAACATTCAAGGTTCACGCATGGCAATCGGAACATTTACTAAGGTCTCCTGGGCTAAATTTTTCCATCACCCATGAGTATGCAATTACTGATTTTTTAAATTTATTATTTGATAAAAAATGTTATGAATATATATGTGCTGAGACAAATAAATATGCTGTTGAATGGAAAAAAGTTCGAGATTGGGGTAATCTGTCACCCCATGAGCTAGATGCATTTTTTGGCATGATTATAAATACAAATAGTATATCACACGTGACCAAGTTTGAATTCATTTGGTCTACGGATGAATATTTGCATCAGCTCGGACTTGCTAAAGTTATGACCCGCAATCAATTTATGTCAATTTACATTTTAGTGATAGTAAAACCATGCCACCAATTACTAGTGATAAGTTTGATAGAATTTATAAAATCAGGCCTATTATTTTATTTATATGATTTTTCATTTATCCATGATTATAGTAACATTGTACTCTTGTTGCAATTTTATAATCTCACGATTTTTGAAATTTTAAGTGAAACAAATGTATTTTTATGTGTATACAAGTTTATTCTACACAACTGGAATCTCATGTAATATAGGATATTTTATACACTTTCTAGCATCCTCAATTCATCCACTGTGTTATAGTGCCATGTATTTGAACTCGGCCTTTCTTCATATCTTTTATGCAAAATAATAAATATATTTTTATACAAGTTTATTCTACACAATTGTAATCTCATGTAATATAGGATATTTTATAGACTTTCTGGCTTCGTCAATCCATTGGCTCTGTGTTACAGTGCTATGTATTTGAACCCAATATTTCTTCCACACATGTAATCATTGTTAATAATAATAAAAAAATAACTTTATTGATTTATTTTTGTTCATTTTATTTTTTATGGGTTTGATATTTTTTTTTTTTTAATACAGTTCTGTTACTTTTTTCTCCACTAAAAACCATTCACATTATTATAGATACTTTTGCACAAATGAAACACATCTGGCTCTAGAATGAAAATGGACCACAGCAAGGCCACTGTTTTAGTAATTTTCTCAGTGGAAAATTACCTCAGATAAGACTTCCAATATATCATTTTTTTTTTGTAATTTTGTGACAGATGTGATGAAGCTGTTTATGAAATTGTCATTTTATCATTACAATTTCAAAATTTAGGACTTGTGAATCAGTGTAAAAATAAACATTCTTAAAACTATGAAAAATATTTTTTTGCTTAACTTTTTCTTTATGAAATGATTATTTTACATTCTTTCATATATGACCTTTCTAATAATGTATGTATTTTTATATTTATTACATTCAAATACAAAATATCTAAGTTATTAGAGTTAGGGTAAATTTTTCTAAGAATTACAAATGGCCAACTGGATTTCAAAGAGTTAAAAACATGAATAATTTTCAGAAAGATCAAAACAGATTCCAAGTCAGTTCAATCTAGGATAAAATTTGTTTGAAAGAATCTAGAAGTCAGTATATGACAGCAATTTAACTTGAAAAATTTTGTAATTTGTATAATAGCCTCTGTAGAAAAAATAAGTTGTTTTATGAGTAAAAGTAATAAAGATATCAAAAAAATCATTCTTTTGTTGAAGATAATGAATTGTGGGTGATAGTTCAGAAGTAATAATAGATTGATGCACATTTTATTTTCCACCTTCAGAAAAAAAGGATAAAAAGCTGTATATTTTTAAGGTATAGTTTAATTTTGGGTTCTATACTAATATTCATTGTCATGAAAGTATTTTAGAATAAATGAAAAAATATTATCAAGTCTGTATGTGTACTTATATATATATAATATGCATAAGTATAAGTCATAGATGCAAAAATAATAAAACTAAATATAGTATACTATATTTTAAAAAGTAAGAGTCATTGTATAGATAGAAGTTTCTTGGAATTATTATCTGATATTATTACAGTATCTCAAAACTTTTAAATTCCCAAATTTGAATAAAGTTATTCAAATAAATACCTGAAATTACAATAGTAAAAAAGAAAAAAACCTTAAACATCAATATAATGTATTACCATAATTTATATGTAAATTAACAAATAATGGGTAAAAACATCAATTAAATAATATTTAAATTTATTGTGTGGAGAAATTTGACATTATAATAAAAAATTTGCACTATGTTGTATAGTATTCTAGAATTGTGGCCTAAGATACCTGTGATTAAATATTACACAGCAAAAAGAGAAATTCTCATACATATAATACAATAATAATTTTAAAAAATAAACAAATTTACATGGTATTAAATTGATATAATTTATTAATAAATATTTGAGAAAAAAAATTAAAATTAAGAATAATGTACTAGTGTAATTTATGAATAAATTTGCTTTAAATAATTCCTACCTATATTTATTTCGATTATGAAAATATTTTGCATTAATTATGTGTCAGAAAATTCATAACAAAATCTAACATACTTTTTTAAATAATTTAGTCTTTTCACAAAAGAATATTTTGAACAAATGTTTTTTGCTACATTGTGCCTGAATATTACAAGTTGAAATGTTTGGAAAATAAACATATAGAAAACAATTGCAAACTTTGTTTTTAGATATACATAGAAGCAAATCAATACATAATATTCGCATAAAATACAGACAAATTCAACTTTATAAATTTATTATCATTTATTTTTAATACATTGAAACAGCTAATACAATCCTGACCAAATGTGTTAAACCGTAACTATATATTTTTTATTCCCACTTGTTTTGTAAATGAACATTTAATAGAGAATTTTTTTTTCTTTTTTGGAAGTTATACATAACTGAAAATGTTTTTTTTAAAAATGTCATAGCATCGGCCAGGACGCAAACCCGCAACCCAGGAAACTGCCTGCAAGTGCAAGGCAGTCGCGCTGACCTCTCGACCACCAATGCAAGACAACTGAAAATGTTTTTGACCTGATTTTCTTAAAAATTGAATTTTTTTTATTGAAGAGTGAAATAATGTAGATATATCCCTGAATTGCTAATCCTCATGATCCAATGGCAGAGACCATCTCACTTATCAGCTGCCTGTGTAATAGTGGACATAGGTCCCACACAGTAGCCAAATTGTTCAGGTAAAAGCACCAAAGATGCAACTGGGGTAAAGGCCCAGGGCCTTTAAGTAGTCTATCCAATCTATATTTTAATTAATTTATTAGCAGGCTCTTTACTTCTAAACGGATTACACATATGGAGAAATAATTGCTCATCCTCACTGCCATCTTTAATAGTTTAGTAATTTGCCTATAGTGAACCATACATAATGCTAATTTAGACTGATCTTACTCTTGTGTAAAATGTGTTTGACTTATCTGAAATCATAAAAATCTCTAGTGTAATAAATTGTGATTTGCGTCATCTGTCGAGCCTTATAATTATGATTGAACTTTAATTTAGTTAACTTCAATAGCAGCAATATTGATGCTGTAATAGATAATGTATATCTTTGGCTGTCATTATCACTATGTTATTTGGTAAACCATGATAAAGTAAATGTTACTTGGTATATTAAATTGTCATAGGCACTAATTACAAAGCACAAATTATTGGATACACTTAAGCTAGATCACTGACTCTGTACTACTTTCAATTAACCTTATTTAATTTGGCAACCATGACAAAGAAGTAAATGTTATTTGGCATATTAAATTGTCACAGGCACTAATTACAAAGCACAAATTATTGGATACACTTAAGCTAAATCACTGACACTGTACTACTTTCAATTAACCTTATTTAAATGTGTAATGCCTAATAGTATTAAATTAAGTTGTATTTTGATTTCTAATTGAGTGTAACTTATCGTTTTATTTTCATTATTAACTATAATGAACTTATTTAAATTTACCTCATCTCAATTATCATTCATGCCGTATTCCAATCCAATTAAATTATTGATTAGATATATTTAATGTTATAATTAAAATATCAATATTGCCCCTTTTATTACTTAAGTCTATCTCATCATTAGTTTGTTAATCCATTTTCGCATTGCATTCACAATCGAGTTTCATTGTTCTCCCTGTTCAGAGAAGGGTCACGGATTAAAATAGAACCTGCGTGTAACATAGGAATGTTATTCATAGGTGTTAGACCATGAAGTACTGGTAAATAGGTTGAAGCTTGATTGTACCTGGGACCGCCATATCCCATTTCGATCAGGTTTAGTATATTTTATCCGGACTCTGAGTTTTGTTACGTGAATGTACAATTCTGACCGTTATAATACATATAAAAAAAGCATCTTTATTACATATACATGCTTGTAGAAAAGTCTTGCAGTTCAGTAAATACTACATATTCCATTGTTAATCAAAGTCTATCTATAAAATATGAGCTATTATAGGTATTGTATGCAAATATAATGGATATTGTCGCTCCACTATATATAAAACCGAATTTTAGCTGTATATTTGTACTATTTATATAATCTTTTTTTTTATAAAATGGGTTACTCTTTGGCATCTTTTGCTGCATTCATAGTTTATTTTAGCATCTAAATATTCTGATCTATATCATAAATGTAACAAGCCTTTATATCATTCAGGTGTTTTGAATTATAAATTGTGATTATGTTTGATTTAACAAGAGAAATAATGTGGTGTTTCTATAACATATTTTCATTTTTACACTTATTAAAATTCAGGTTACCTTTGCAAAGCCCAATACTTTAAAACATTATTTCATTCGAACGCAGAAATTTGAGCTAATTTTACTATAACATAGTGCTTATGTGTAAAGAAAATTCTCTTACGATGTTCAGCATTTGTTTAATTTTTAATAATTCTTAAGTGTTTCATAAAATTTGAAGAAAAAAATATATTGGTAAATTCCTAAATGTTTAAGGGCAAAATTGTCATATCATCATGTTTTGGAAAATACGCACGTAATTGTCATTGTCTTAGTTTGAAATCATTAAAAATTGCATCTCAAATGTGCTCTTTATTATTGGTGCAAAACTAAAATGAAAATATTTTTGCAAAAAAAAAAAAAAAAAAGCTGGTTTAATTTTGGTTCTGCAAAATAAATTAAAAAAACTTAATTATTTAAGTTATTATTATTATTTTCATTAAAAAATATCCAATAATTATATATAAAAAAACATGTTTGTTAATTTGAACAATTTAGTCCTACTTTTTTGTTTGACTATACTACAGAAAATTTTATAAGAATATAATAATAGTGTTTAACTTTTAATGTTTTTTAAAAAAAAGGATTTAAAATAAAATTAATAAGCAATGAAAATTCATACAATAAAAAAATATTTTTTTTATAATTTTGTGTAATAAAAAATGCAAATATATATGACAAATTATTATTATAATGCACCAATATACATACTTTAATAAATTAATAAAAAGAAAAATGAGAGGATAAAATAATCATTAAATATCTCATATCAGAGTAAAGACCTCTCCACTTTCATAGAGGAAAGTGAAAACAGTACTCAGCAGACTTGGAAATTGCCAGCTGGTGAGGGTTTTCCATATCTAATTTACTTTCTAGTAAAAACGAGCTAGCTACCCATTTATTGATCAATATTAGATAGTTATGAATCAGCTACTTGAAATAATAATTCTATGTTGGTTGGGAAAAAAATCGAATTTACCCAGCCCAGATTCGAGTCTTAGGCATGGCTAGTGAGAACTATATCATTACATACATCACTCACCTCTTTAAGTAGATGCGCACATATTTTTAAATTAGTAACTATATATGTGTATTTGGAAATATATGTATAATACATGTGCTATATATATATAAACACACTAATGTTAAGACGAATAAATCTTAATAATAATTAATATTAAATTTAAATCTATGATTACAAACATTTCTTTTGGCCCTAATGCTAACTATGATTTAAAAAAAAAAAAACCTGCTTTGTTGACAATTGTAATAAAAAATGCATTTTTAAATAGAAAAATCTCCTTTTGGATAAAATAAATAAAAATAGAATAACGTTGAAAAAATATATATTATAAAGAAAATAGGACTACCTTAATGGAAAGATAACTTCTGATATTTTTGTAGGATTATTTATAAATTTTATTTTTATAATGAGAGTGAAATGATTTTCGTATTGTCTAACTGGGAGCAGAACGTATATGATTGGAAGATTACGGCCTCACAGGTTTCTTAAATTACAATTATAATTGAATCAGCCAGTCCCAGTTATGCACACTCAATCTATTATGCTTTATAGGAGTAGGTAAACATATACATTCATATGGTAAAATAATCTACTTCAACAGAAAAACAATAAAAGAAGACAATGCTAATACTAATTCAGACTAGTCAAATGCCACTTAAAATTTAAAAAAAATTCTCGAAGTTTCATTTGCATATATCTATGCACACATTATACGTTTATATATACAGTAATATAAATAGGAAAGGAACTCTGTTATTAAAAACACACATTGCTTTAAAAGATTATTGCTGTTCAAAAAAAAAACTGCTTAGTGACCACCTGTGAGTGAGCACCTTGATGGAAATAAAACAAAGCAATTTTATGATAGGAGGGGGGAGAGTTTCATAAAGTTAAGCTTTATTATATAATGATAGAAACAAAAGATATTATGACTGAGTGGTTCTGTTATTTGGATTAAATCTAGTTTTCCTAGTAGCTTTTTACCTATTTCTTCATGACTATTCACAGAAAGAAATGTAGCATATCATTCAAGTTTTATTATAAGACGAAAAACATAGTCCACTTTGTTTTTAAATAATGATAAGTCAGCTAGAGCAAGCGCACTTTCAAAATTATAAATAAAATTCAAATGTGAGCAAATTGTATTGTATATAGTAACGAGAAACAATGGAGAAAAACTCTGCTAAAACAAGTCAAGCTGAGGAAAATCAACATCAATTAGTAAAATTATAAATGCTCTTTGCAGCAAAGATTATTTCTTGTTTAAAAGCACTGATGATTAACCCAGGTTAAAAAGAATGAAAAAATAAATGACTTGAAAATTGAACCCATTTCCATAATTATTTTCATAAGTGATAAGCTTCTTAAAATAAGTTCACTCAAGTATTATTTTAAATATAATCCAATCCATATGTTCACTATTATTAAAAAAAAAAAAAAATCACTTAAAACAGTCCACTTCAAAGTAATAGATTTACGATCTCCTGAGAAATTATGGTAAAAGATATTTGGAAATGCATATAGAATACAATATAATAATTAGTCTCTTTAATTTTGTTTTATTCTCAACTAAAATCTATTTTTCTCATGAAAAAGCATATTTAAACTTAAACTTTGAGAACGTTGCAATTTCACACTTAAAAAAAGGGGAGCAAAAAAAAAAAATCAATTTAACTAATTTACAGTAATAAATAACAGGAATCTTTATAATCAACAATGATATATTTTCAAAATATATAATGCTAAAAATGGTTCACATTATTATTATTTTTTTTTCATAAACTAAATCAATCAAAATCGTTTATTTTTCAGCGCATTCTGCTCACACTCTCCATAATATCGCAACTATTCACCAATGTTAAAAAGTTCACATAAACTCTTTTCACAATATATGCATTTCATGAATAGAATTTGCTTGCGAGGTGAGTTAGAGACATTTAGCATATGGATCCATGTAATGGTATTTCTTACCAGGTAGGCAACAGTTTCTAATCACTACTAGTAGTGAATAATCATTAAATGCAAAGTTATTACCATTTTTTTTTCATATCTTCTGAAAGAATAATAATAAAAAATATTTATCTTATCTCATATAGTTATTTATATACAACGTGTCTTAATAAAACAGAACTCATTAAAATTTGTGATGTAACTCTTAACATTCAGATGCTAAAATAAATTGTCTTAAAAAGTGGCACCTTACAACTAAAATGATCAAATGTCACCACTATGTTATAATAGACTTTTGTCTAATTAATCTAACTTGCCTTCAAATAAAGAAATTATAATCTATAGATATATAGCATATGTGCAAATCAGACATATAACCCAATTATATATAATTAAAAAAAATAATAGTTAAAAATATAGATGATACATTAAAAAGACTAGATAAAAAAAATATTTATTGAAGAAAAAAAATTGGATTGAGAATAATATTAAAGAAAACTAAAAATGATGTGTACAAAGACTATAAACATAGAATAATGAAAAAACAGTTATTAAAGGAAAAAAACAAAAAATGAAAATTCACAGAGAAAGAAGTCTTAGTAAAGTAGAGATAAAAAAGACACCCTGAAAATTTTGAGAAAATAAAAATATATTCTTTAAATAGTCAGTATGTTTTTTTTAAAAAAGCACAATAATCATGATTAAGAATACAGGAGGCTTTGCAGTAAAATCAATTTTATTTTTAAATATATTTAATCTATCAAATTTCTCAAAACATAATCTTTGTAACTTTATAAAAAAAATCTAAAAAGATCATATATCCATTCTATTGACAAAAGTTCTTTGAGACCAAGAATACAAAATCATCTCAACAGTGTACATCTATGATGAAGAATATAGATTAGATTTATTGTCACCAAAATAGATCATAAATTCTTAATAACTGGATCAACATTGTGATATTTTGCCATTTAGCCAAGTCAGTCATATTCAACATTTTTTTGTTGGTCACGTTTTCTACATTTCGCAGGTCATAATATGGCATACTATAGCTCATTATATAACAATGTAAAAAAATACACCTAAATGTGTTCATGTGTTTATTCAAAAATTAAGTCTTTTGATATTGCGACAAACATTGATTATTTATAATTGCTATATGCTACTCTTAATAAGTTATTTACATACTTCATTCTAGAATATGATGATTCCAAAGATAGGTTGATGAAAATAAGATCAGCAGCATTTGGGCACATCACTTTTGTAGTTTTATATTTTTCTGGCAATAATTTCCAAAATTCATCATATTTTTTCCTTCCTTCTTTTTATTAAAAATAATTACCAGATTTGTATAGTTTGTGAGCTGGATAAATTCATCAAAGAGCTTTGCATAATCATATCCCAATGCAGTACGTTATATAGTAATTGCTTTTTTTTTTTTTTTAGGTACCAGAGATTTCTATAAGCGACTATTCTTAATATTTTTAAAATCCTGAAATCTGCTCTTAAACCCCTTGTATAAGGCAAATAAATAATTTGAAATGATTGTATAGTTTTCCAGGGAAATGTCAACATCATCTTATCTTTTATTATGGTTGGTGCTATACATATGTTAAAAACAACTATACATATATACCCTTTGAACCTGGATATAGGAGTTGGAAAATTATGTAGTTGATTTTGTATTTCCCCTCATAATAGCTGCTCAGTTTCTCATTAATTAGATTCTTAATTAATTAATAATTTACTTTAATTAGATATGACTCATTTTCCGTATGTTTTTACCACATAAACGTGTGCACACTTTTCAAAAACAAATACTTTATTCACCATATGTGAAATTATTTTATTTTCAGCCGATAAACAACAAATAAACTAACAACGATTTTCTATGATGTTGCACAGAAAAGCTAAAGGACACCATCATCCATCATTTGCGTTATCTATAAACTTTATTGTTTTGTTATAAAAAATTTTGCTGCAAAAAACAAAACAAAACCGATCCAGAACTTTTTCTCTGCTTGGCTATACTATCAAGGTATTTTAAAAGAATGTTGTTATAATTACTGAACATCTAAAGTCCTGTGAAGAAACAATGTTGTACTTTTTGATATAATACTTTCATGGCAAATAAACAAGTAGCCAAACTGTGGTTATTTTGCACAATAAAATTTTTTTTGTTTGTATATTGAAAACACTCATGCCATGGTGAATAATTAAATTATAATTTGATATAAAACACATTTCAAAACAGAAATTTGTTGTCATAATCGACTTGGGAAATTATTAAAAAAAAACAACTATCACACATTGATGCAGTTATGCAGTATAAAAAAAAATAAGTGCAATGTTAATGTAGCTTCTAATATAAGGTGAGGGAATGATTATGGCTGAATAACTCTGCTTATCTGGAAGTTGGTTAGCTTAATGAGTGCAGCTTTTATCTTTACCAATTCTCTTTAAAAGCAGTTGGAATGAGGCTGTTTTACTTTTACGTATGAAAAAAATAGGCAAGTGAGCACTTTTGAGAAGTTTTATCTCCTCATAATCTTAGCGAAAAGATCATCTGAAAAAGATGGAATATATAGGCAACAAATAATTAAATATATGCAAATAATGGATTAGAAAGTCCATTTTTGCAGAGAGGAAATCATGCTATCTTTCGGTTCATAGCATTAATGTTGTTAGTTATATGACATGTTTCTTTGATTTTATATCTGGAGTCATGAGATTCTATACATTCAATAGAAGTGGAGGAAGGTTCAAACATATGGCCGTGAATCTTCGTTATTCTAAAAAGATGGAATTATATTCAGGTTTATTAAGAATTATTTTGTATAAGTAACAATGTTAAGAGACATGTGGGAAAAGAGAAGTGCGGGATTCGCCATACTTTAAAGCACTGCAACTGGGTTGAGAGCATGGGATCTTGTATACCATGTGAGGAATCTGATCAGAAGATAGGCAATCTTTTGAATGATTAATCTATTGATTGAAGGGGGCGGGGATATGAACACTTATTTTAAATGGAGAAAAGTTTGTAATAAAGTTTTTAGTAAGAAAAGAGATGTGTGGGAGAAGCCATGGTCTGCCACCTTTGGAGAAATTAATATTTAATTTCTGGTAAAATTGTTTCACCTTTCTTGTAAGATGGCTGTATTTGAATCCAACACTTCTTTTAAATTGTTCAATGCTAGTTTTGCAAGAAGCTTCAAATTTACATAAGTGGTAATTAGGAAAGTGAAATGAAGAAAGACCTGCGAATATACCTGAGCGTGGAGTTTGATTTAGAATGTGTAAAGCCCTCAGATTTCCAAAGGCATAATACACATAGTATAATTTAATTGACTTGTATCTTATTGTAAACGGATGTCTAAGTATTCAAATTCATTGATCGTGGAGTATGATTTAGGATGTGTAAAGCCTCAGATTTCCAAAGGTATAATACACATAGTATAATTTAATTGTAGTATAATTTAATTGACTTGTATCTTATTGTAAACGGATGTCTAAGTATTTAAATTCATTGTGCAAGTCTGCCTAAGCAATAGTAAAAAATAAAGAGGAATATGCTTGAAGGTCAAATTGAATATTGATGAAGACTGATTCTGGTCTGGTGACAAACACATCATCAACATAACAGGTATAAATGAGATTAGAAGTAATACTAAAGTATTTAGGAAAAAGTTTATCCTCAAAATGGTTTAAGTATATGCTGGACAGGATTCCGATGAGAAATAATTCCATGGGCCAATTATCAGTCATGTGAATGTCCTTTTAATGTGATAATATTATCAGTGAGCCAGATAAAAAATTCAGAGATGAATTTGATATGTGTCTGAGAGTAATTGCTTTTTAAAAGTTCGGCTTTGATAATATTAATAGTGTTTTCAGTTAATATAACCATATAATTCAGAAATGTGGGTAATAAAGTCAAAAGATGACTTGATGGTAGAAGCCTCATACCTGATTTGATCCATTAGCCATTGAGTGACCACTTTTGCAGTATTGAAATAATGAATGCCTCCAAAATCCAACATTAGTCTGAGTAGAGAAATAGGTTCATACAGCTTAATGTTAGCAAACATTCTTGTTGGGATAGATGTCGAGGGATATTTTATTCTGCTTTGTTAAAGGCGCTGTTACAGTGTTTGTGACAGTAGACAGAATGAATTTGTTCTTTATTAGGTTTTGTATCAAAATTGGAGAGAGCATTAAATTTTAGTTTATTTATTTGTAGATTCATTTTATCACTAAATTCATCTTTGTTCATAAGTAAGAATTCATTTATCCTTGAGACAGATTGTGTTATTAATGTTCGTTCTCCAATTACGATTGGTCATATTGTTTGGTTTATGACTGATAGCCTTGATGAGCTGGATGATTAGTTATCTATATTAGGGTTGTCTAATAGGCCTATCTTCATGTTGGTTATCAGTTCCATCATTGGCTGATTCCATTGGCTGCCAATAAATCTTGATCATACTTAAAGCATGGTTCTTAGTTGGGGGGCAGAGGCTTGTTGGTAAGATTAACACATATAGCTCTTTCCATCGAGGAATCGTCAACTTCCTGTTTCTCTGCGAGAAAGGCAAGTTTGTGGGAGAACTTTAGATGCAGCTTTGTATATAAATTACTGCATTTAATAGTAATATACTTCAGGGTAGGTATATTTGCGAAGATTCTATCAAAATGCCTTTTCTCTTTTTTGAGGACACTTCGCCATCCCTTAATAATTAAATTTGCAGATATGATTGTAACTGCATAATAATTTTCCTAAACAGCCAAATTTAATTTGATTTGCACAATGAACTTAAATACTTAGATATTTGTTTACAACAAGATTCAAGTTAATTATATTACACTATGTGTATTAAGCTGTTAAAAATTTTAGACTTTACACATCCTAAATCAAACTTTCCATGCTCACATAAATTTACAGGTCATTATTCATTTCTCTTCCATAATTACCATTCATGTAAATTTGAAACTTCTTGCAAAATTAACATTGAACAATATTTAAAAGATATTACCAATCTTACAAGGTAAATATTTTACCACAAACTAAATATTAATTCCCCTAAAGAGAGACCATGGCTTTTTCTCCTACACATCTCTTCGCTCACTAAAAACTTTATTAAAACCATTTCTCCATTTAAGCTAAGTTTTTGTACTCCCCTTCAACCAATAAATCAATTAATAATTCAAAAGATCGCCTACCCTATGAACACTCTTCACATAGTGTACAAGATCCCATGCCCTCAAACCAGTTGCAGTGCCTTATACTAAAGTGAATCCTGCACATCTCTCTTCACATGTGTCTCTCACCATTGTTAGTTATACAAAAGAATTCTTAATAAACCGAATATAATTCAACCTTTTAAAATACCAAAATTTATTGACCATATGTTTGAATTTTCCTCCACATCTATTGCATATATAGAACATCATGACTCCAAATATAAAATCAAAGAAGAATGGCATATAGCTGACATCCACACCATAAATTGAAAGAAAGCATGCTTTCCCTTTCCAAAAAATAAACTTTCTAACCCACCATTTGCATATTTTAAATATTTCACCTATATACTCCACCTTTTTCAAATGGCGTTTTTGCTGAGAGAAGAAAAAACCTCGAAAGGTGCTCGGCCATTTAATATTATAAGTCGTATCTCAGCTTCACCATTAACTGCATTCCAGTGCACTTGTACATATTACTAGTTTAATTGGGATGTCTATGTTTCTTTCATTTTTTCAATAGATAAACGTAAACAAAATACATCAATTTCTATTTAAGGAATTCTATCTTACTAAGTCACATTCATATTTTTCCTTTCTTATTTGTTTTTCTTAAGTCACATTCATATTTTTCCTTTCTTATTTGTTTTGCTAACATGTTTTTTGCTAACCATTAGAGGACCATTCGAATTATCATTTCCAGCTTTTTATTTTAATGAATAAACCTTTATTCTGCTTATATTCTCATAATTTTCAAATTATTTCTTAGAAGCACAAGTTCAAAATAAAAATCATTCTTAAGAATATTTCAATTTTGGGTAATAGTATGAAAACTGAACCCTACAGTTTGATGGCGCTCTTTTTCAAAACGCACATCAATATACCATTTTAGCTGCCTTAACTTAGGCTGACAGTACAAGGTGTTTTTTGAGCCGTAACAGGCTGCCTGAGAGTGATGTATTCTACGATTACGTAATGAAATACGACACCCATTGCATTGTGACAATATTCGTCAAGTGAGCGCTCTTGAACTCTCGCTATGGTCTGATTTAACGGTGGCTATATTTGAAAGAGACGAAACTTTGCAAAAATTCATTGTTGGAAATTTTTCAGAAAGCGTAATGGAATTAATATTCCATATTAAGAATTGTCATGTCATCACACACACTTCCCTATGCTTTTTAACTGCACACAAATTGAAATGAGTTTTTCCAATTTTGCGCAAAAATGCCTATTTATGCACAAATCTGTGCAAGAACTATCAAATGATGTCTGAAGTTGTCCGAATTGGTCGAAGCTGAGTGAATTGCCAGCCAGCCATACAAGTGGACGCACAATATTGTGTTTCCCCAGAAAGAGAAACTCCTGCAAGCGCACCTATGTAGGTCTGCATAAGAAAAGTTGTTGGTTCAAAGGCTCCAAAATCCTGTTACTTTGAGACTTCCCTGTTATTTTATTTGCGTGTTACTTTTGGCTGCTGTTTTTGATGCCCCCATAAATGGTAGTGTTTTTTTTTTACTTGCTTTGTTTTTCAACTTGATTCAATACATTATTTTATGGGGAGTGTTGTTCACATGATTGTAAAGTAGGTAAGTAATATTTGATAAGTTTCATTAACAGTTAAAGTAGGTAATATTTTATTATACCAAAAAAAAAAAAAAAAAAGTGTTTAAGAGTTGATTCAAAATGAGGCCCCACCAAAAATAAATAAGATAATAATAAAGAACTGTGCAGTAACATAATAAAATGTTCAAAAGAAAATCCAAAAAGAAGTCGATAATTAAAAATCAAAACAAATCTTCCCTGCCACCCCACCTCCCCCGGCTTTAAAAAAAAGTGTTCTTTAAAAATGAACTGTTTATATCTTTTTTTAAAATTAAAGGCCCAAAAAATTAAGGAAGAACTTTTCGCTATCATATAAAGCTTTCTGTAGCGTAAAAATTTGAAACAAAAAAAGAAGCCTCATAATAAATTAACAAAAAAAAAAAATGATGACAATTCAAAATCAAAACAACCCCTCTCCCCTCCACCCTCTAAAAAACCAAGTGGTGGTTTATTCACAAGTACCGAATTGTTGAAGTCTTTCAGTAAATCAAAACATCAACCAAAAAAAAAAAAGATAAGTTAAAAGCAAACAACCACCATCTAAAAACAACAAAGTGTTTGTTACCGTATTTTTGTGTAAATAAACCGATGGAGTGTTAATCGATAATTTAAAAGCAAATCAACACCCCTACACCATCTAAAAACAAAGCATTTGTTTCTTAAAAAAACGTGTGGAAAAAAATTTGGTTTACCGTAACTAATATTATGTATAGAAACCTACGGACAGTTAGTCATTAATTTACAAACCAACCAACACCCTTAGACCATCTAAAAACAAAGTATTTGTTTATTAAAAACCAAAAAAAAAAAAAACCCCAGGTGGAATAAAAAAAAAACTTTGGTGGTTTACCGTAGCCGATGAAAAAAAATTAAAAACCAGTTGGAAAAAAAAAAACTTTTACAATAATATTATGTAAACAAACAGATGGCCTGTGAATCTGTATATTGATGTAAATTGGGCGAAAAAGAGCGCCATCAGACGGTAGGGTTCAGTATTCATACTATGACCCAATTTTGCAATTATAAATAAAAAATAAAATGAAATATGTAATGAAAGAATATTTGTTTTTTTTGTAATTATATATTTAAATAAAATTTATTTGAACTCCATTTCTAGCACTCAAATAAATTTTTTTCAAGTGCACACAAAGCAACAAAATTTAAATTCCATTTATAATTGCTTTAAAAAAAATAATAGCCATGATCATTATAAAAGTTTTTCTTCTTATAGCCAAACACAATTTTCTTCTTTACATTATTACACTTCTATTAATTTGTATTATATTAAAATCAAATATTTTCAAATAAAATTTGCATCTAATCATTATGTTTTTGTCAAAACAAATATCACACAAATATTTTGCAAAAATAATCATAAACATATAAACAAATTAAGAAAAATATACTATTTCCATTTTTGAGTTGTCAATAAAAGATGATCTTTCATAAGAACTCTCAGATCAGAGATTTATCAATCATTAATCTTCTTGTATTAGGTTCTCTAAGAATACAGACATCACAAGATATTTTAAATTAATAAATCAATATATATATATTAGTTCTAATTTTAATCATCAAATGAACGCAAAATAGACAAACGAATGTAACAAATCGTTATGAGTGAATTTACATTGGGGATTTGACAAAAAAAAAGAAAAAATTAAAGTCCTCTTTTTTTTTTATAAATAAAAAAAAAAATTTGAAAAAATTAAAAAAAAAAATTTTTTTTTTTTAAAAAAAAAAAGGAGGGTGGGAAGGGGTGCTCAGTTGGTTAGAGCGTTACCTTAAATTTCAATAATCAAGAATCTAAGGACCCAGGTTCGAATCCCATGCTAGTACTGTCACTGGTCAGGCCAGCAACACCTGAAGAAGAGGGGAGAAAAATACCTCTCGAAACGTTGTGCGTATACTAACCTGTTTGCTGTGATATTACTAACAGTTAGTGCATATACTAACCTGTTTGCTGTGATATTATTAACATTTGTTTGCTGTGATATTACTAACAGTTGGTGCATATACTAACCTGTTTGCTGTGATATTACTAACAGTTGAATGCATTTGGAATATTTAACTAAAAATTAAACTTTTCTAAAGACATTCAACACACATATTAGATGATGGAAATAGTCCAATATAAAAATACAGCTAGAACACCATCTTCACAAACCTTCAGAAAAACACCAATATAGTCTGAATGTTATTATAACATGTAACTATTGTGGGTTGACTAGGTTCAGTGGATAGATTTTTTAAAGCAGTTGATTGTTTTCTTATAAATCAGTTATGGTAGTGATATAAATTTGCTATTTATTATTGTTGTTATTAGTTATAATAATTTTATCATATTTGTCTTGAAAAGATGAAAAAAAGTAGCAATTTTTAGCAAAAATCTATTTAAATTTGTAACTAACTGCTTAGAATACAACAAATATGAGATAATGCTAAAGCAAATATCTATTTAATGTATTACTTCAAATATAAGATGTTCCCAAATATGAGCTTGGAAAATTGGGGATAAAAAATTTAAATGAATTTATTGAAAAATAAAAAAACATTTTTATTTACTTAAATAGGAATTAATATAAATACAATAAGCTCACCTAATTTATTGTGAAGATAATCTTCTTCAGATATATTTTCATTTTCTATATCTTCACTTTCAGAATTTGAATTCTCATCTTCACTATTCCACCAGGGTATATCATCTTCAGGCCATTTAAATCATTAGCAATGCAACATCTTAAGAAAGATTTTTTTTTATAATTTCTTCAGGTATATCTTTCCAAGACTGCAAAACTCACTCAAAATTATATGTATATTATTTGCATTACAAAGTCTTTTTTTTTTTTTAGTATAAATACTTTAACATTTTTCTTTTCAAAAAATAAAAATACTTTAAAATATGGTATTGATATTTAATGTTATCAGTAAATCTTTTTTACTTTGATTAAAAATCTTTTCTAAAATGCAAATTAATAATTTGTCAGATTATTAAAGTAAACGAGTTTTTAAAAAATAAATTTCTCTTTATAATTGACAAAAATAATCCACAGCGATCAAGACAAAATATATTCGTCATTCAATTACAAATTGCAGCCATACATCATTGATTTCTCTCTCAATTTGCTTTCGTATAAGAGTAAATTTTTCTATCAAAATATGTAAAAAAGAAAGATTCTAAAATGTGTTTTCATTTTGAAATCAAAACAAAGATATCAGAACTATCAAAATCATTGACAGGTACTCTTGGGTAGGGAACAAAAAACAACCAATTAGAGTGAAGGCAGGTTCTGGTCTCATTATAATTGATTTATTAGTTATAAAAAATTCTAAAGATTATTCAGTAGTTTTCTTGATAAAGTAATGGTAAAATAACATTAAAAGTAAGGTTTGAGAGAGTTAAAGCTGTTTACGAAATTAATCCAAAAAATATTAAAATTTAATATTAAATCTTTTTTCTATTGATTAAAAAAGACTTAACATGCTACTTTACATAGATCTACAATTGTAATACTATGTGCATGCATAGCATAAGATCCTCAAGAATAAGATGTTAATTTTTTTTTTTTCCCAATTTAAGATGCAATCCTCTTTAATATGTCCAAAATTTGGGAAAAAAGTGTATCTTATATTTGAAGCAATACAGTAATTAAAAAAATTGTAAGAAATTAAGGCACATAAAAAATTTATATCTGCAAGTTATACTGATAATAACTGTTTTGGGTTTATATCGTAAAAAAAAAAACAAGTAAAAATAGCAATTATTAATGATTCATAAAATACTGACAGCGAAAATTCAGTCTTAGATAATTCTATTTTATTATTAATATGTACACATTTTAAAAATAAATACATACATCTTAAAGTATAGTAAAAAGAGTTTGCCTTGATCTTTCACAGACCTAAGAGTATTCTAATAGCTATCTCTCATATAAATTTATCTGCATATTATAAAAGATTTTCATAGAGAGTGGTACTGGTTTCAAGAATTAATTGAAAGTTTAGTTCTAAAATTGATATACTACAATAAATTATGACACAAGAGTGGCAGATATCAATAACCTACAATCAATGTGTTATTGCTTAGCTGTAATACCTGTTGTTTAGTTACTCCCATCTACTTTCAGTAAAAGAACTTAACATCCATATATAGGGAAACAGATAATAGTTATACTCTTAAGATAAAAGGTTATATACAATTACTTACAAGGCATGCCATAAGATTTCCACCGCACAATCATAATGACAGTGTATTTCATTATAATGATAAAGATATGCTACAAAATGTACATCATACAATCTTTATGCCAACATATACCATTCACCTCTGATTATGAAGATCTTGTTCATGTCACAATCTTCATGCCAATGTATTCTTTTCTCATTTCCAGTCAGTCATTTTCATTTTTCCATATCCATTTTTTTTTTTTTTTTTAAACCAAGCTATTCCATTTTCAGAACATATTTTCCTTCCAATCTCAAGGCAATTTTTTTTTTATCTCTAAAACAATAGGGACTGAAATCACTTCTTTTTTTTTAGCTTAAATTTAGTAGGAAAGTAAAATTATAACTTATACCTTAGATCAGTTAAAACAAACAAAAAAAAAAAATCAATTATAATATTTAAATGATAACATAAAAACGTTCAAGAGACTAATACACATTAATTTGGGGGGGGGGGGGCAAAATGAATGCGCCCACCCTCAATAAAACAATGTAATAATAATGCAATAAATTCCTTAAAGATAAAACAAATAAACAGAATATAACTAAAAATAAAAATAGTTTATTGAATGCCTATAAAAAAGCAATAACAACACAGTAGTAGGAAGAGAGATGAAAATTAACTTATTATAATGAAAATAAAACTGATAAATTCTCGAGGCAATATAAAAATAATTACAAAATAAAAAAAATGAATACTTACAATGAATGATATAAATGGTAATACTTCTAATAACAGATGACTATTAGTTAAATAGTTAAAACAAAAACGAAAGATCATTGATTGGCAAAATATGATTTTCTGATATTTATTACTCCAGATATATATAAAAAAATCATATTAAAACTAATTTATACACTACTGTGTAAGATAAAAAAATATTTTCAAATTATATTTAATATTATCCCTTTCACTGTAAAAATATAGGAAAAATTTAAACATTGTACATATGCAATATATATGTATTATAAACATACATATATACATGTAAGTGTACAATAACATACCTAATGATTCTATATTACATGTTTCTTTTTGTTACATAACATCTCATTGATATTCATAGCAGCCTTTCAAATAATAAAAAAGGAGAATGATAATTTATATAACAAGGCAATAAAAAAGACGAGATGAATGATATAAAATAACTTAAAGCAAATGTTAAAATCTATTAACATGTTAAAATAATTGCTATTAATCTATATTAAACTTCATCTCTCTTTTACAGATCACAAAATCAAGTTAGGTACTTCAAATGCTGGTTTCTGTTTTACAGTATATAAATAATTCAGAGTGATAGGTTTTTAAAATCACTCACGCATGATTAAAAAATAAAGATTAGGCAAATATGAAAGACATCAGAAAGCAAATGTGTCCACCATTGTACCTTTAATCAGTATTTTTATAGCAAACCATAGCATCAACACGATGAATTGTAGTTGTAAAATTACGCAAACGAACTTCCTGAGAATTGGCAATAAAGCAAGGTCCTGATTCTGTCCAGTCATCCGGAAGAATTAAATCTTTGTCAGTGTAGATTAATAGATCAAAAGAACCTATAAAACAAGATTTTCATACAATTAGTTGGGATTAATGCTAACAATTCTTAAAGATAAAAAAAAAAAAAAAGCAAATATAATACAAAACATTTGCATGTTTGATATCGGATAAATTTCTATTTTCAATTATGTATTATAAGCAATATATATATTCATTTACCTATATAGCTATTTATTATTTATATATATATAAATTGGGAGAAAAAAACTATAATATTCATGTATACACAGAAATATATATATATAAAACGGAACTATCAAAATCTGCGTATTTATACTGTATATATACACGCAGTAAAATTTTAAATGTTATCAAGACAGTGATAGTCAATAAACAATGTAAGCACTAGAATTCGTTACTTTCGAAAGAGGTTTGTTTCGTGCCAAAATGAAGGACAGAAGAAGCATAAAATAACAGGATTCAGCCAAAACTTACATAGACATGAGTTGGCATAAGAACAGAATATAAAATAAACCCTAGGTTGGATTATATAAATCTGGCTTCCCTAATAATATTAATAATAATAATAATCATCATCATCAAGTGATTAATTATTCTGCCAATTACATATCTTCAGTGATAACATTTGAGGGGTCTATATATCAATTTTATGATATTTATCTATATGAATCACAGGGGTTTGTATATTACTCTACATCAATACAGAAACTTTCTAAAATCTAATTTTTTTCTTATACATCTATTTTTTTATGAGTAATGTTTGGAATACATATTCGAAGAAAAAAAAAACATGAAATCTTTTTGACGTGCTTTCAATATAACTGACAACAATTTATAAGGAATCATGATATAATAGTTTTTTTTCTTTCAAATAGCTAGTAATAGCCATCCAGATAATAATGGATAGAGGGAGAATATTAATCCTACAAGCCAGATTTATCATTATAATTTTCATTTCAAAAGTCAGAAATGACAACTAATTTTAAAATTATTTAATGCAGTAACATCGTAAACAATATATATTTGTAGTAAATGAGACATTGTTGAGGATCCATAGTCAGCAAGAATTTTATGCTTTCCCTTCTCCGCATTTATTATCCTAATAAACTGAGAACTTTTTTTTTTTCTGTTTCATTTAGACAGGATATGTTTAAAATATGATGGGCATCTCTTATGTCAAATATTTTATTCAGCTTTTTATTGCATGCCCAACCCATAACAAGTTCTCATACATCACATCATTAAATTTTATTAATGATATTATTTTCTTCTCCTTTATGTTCCTTTGTAATATACTTGTTACTGTTAAAATGTGCTAATATTCCACTTTCAATTCATCAAAATCAGCTTTTCCATCATATTTTAATATCTCTATTAATTGGAGTGTTTCTTGGTCTGTTTCTTGCTGGATTCACTTTCACAATTTTTTATCATTATTATTCTAATCCTCTTTTTATTTAGGTCTTGTCATTGTTATCTAATATATATATATATTTAAAAACTATCTTTTCTAATTTTCTGCTTTAAAAGATCTGCCTGCTATTATCTCTTACATGTGTTTAAGTTGACAAACTTACTTTCTTTTATTTACACGACCAACCCAAAACAATTTTATTACTTTTTTTATTCAAAATACTTTTTTCTCTTTACTTAAGTATTTTTTTTTTACCTTTGTTTTCATTTATTATTATTACGCCTATTTTTTCTAGTTTTTTTGTATATATTTTATATTTTTATTGGGTAGTTAGCAATTATTTTTCCAATGCTTTTTCTAAAAATATGTTTTATCACTAATATGAATCACTCAAGAAATTAAAAAAAAAAACAACTTAAATATCTGTTCTCATCTGCTCATTTAATCTTTCATTCTGAAGGGAAATTTTCTCAGATGGCTGATCTTCCAAAATATGTCTTCAGTTCCAAATATATTTTATTTAATGAATGCATTATATCTTCATAAGTAGTTATTCTTTTAATCATGTTTGAAAAAAAGAGTACTTCTATTAAGTACTACCATTTCAATAACTCATCACTTCATAATTTTCTTTATAAAAATACAATAATGCCATTATTTATTTCCAAACTTTACTATATAAGTAAGAATATTAATAGTTTGTAAACTTATTGAAAGAATTTGCTCTGCTGTTCAAATAGCAGGAATGTCTATATAGTCATTTGAGGAGACTATTCTATTAGCTATGCTTGAATTCAGAGGAACTAAATAATTAAATGTGATCATTAGATAATTTTAAGGTTAAGTTATTTAAAAGAAATATACATGGTTTTTCATGAGTAAGAATCATATTGTTCATAGGAGCCATTTTTTGAGCAAGTACAACCATTATAATTCCAGCAGAAAAAAAATGGATAAAAGATAAAAGATTATCCAGAATTGCTATATAGTAATTTGAAAACAGAAAGGTGCAATCAAATATCCACACATAGTGCAGAACGATGGCCAAGGGAATGAGGCTCACAATGATCAGGATTGCGTTATCCTCATAACCAAAGAAAATAACATAAAAGAAGACAATGGAAGAATCAACAAGTTAATTTCAAAATGTATTATAAGTGTGTGTACACTACATATACAGCATCTATTACCATCTACAAATCCACATCTGCTAAAGGTTTTGGATATAAATGTTGTGAAAATAGTGATATCACCATATATAAACATGATATATGTAATTTAAATGGAACTAAATCAAAACCTTCTTAAGACATGTACAAATATCACTCGATAAATGCAAAAAATATAATGACTAGATAACTATTTATTCTTTGAGATTTGATGGTTTTTAATCATTCATTTATTGATATCGTTGGAAAGTATAGTGTGAAATTAGTATATTAACCTGATTTAAAAATGACATCAATCATTCTGAAATTACAATTGAATATTTAAAGGATAAAGGCTGTGTCTCATTTTTAATAACTTCATAATATTAGCCAAATGTCAGATTTTGTAAATAAAAACATACATAAACATAGTTTAAGGGGTATAGAATTAAAACAGAAATGACCAAAACCTCTGAAAGCTAACAATCAAACATCATTAAATCTAAAAAAAATATACGCATACTTATATTTATGATATGTATATATTATCACGCATGCTTGTAATTTAAAATTATTTATATTTAAATTAATATTTATAATTGAGTTACAAATAAGCATATAAATTTATATTTATAAAAAAAAATTTTATATGATAACTCATGAAATATTTCTGGTACTTACGGATAATTTGCCTGATGACGTATTTGACCCACCGGTTTCCCTTCCGGTAGGCATCGACGATCTTTGTATGACGTTGTCATGGCAACGAAGTGACTGGCGTGATTAATCCATCAGAGAGTCAATTTTTTTTTTTTTAACCGCGAGATTTAAAATTCGGAGAGAGATTTGGGAAATTTTTTGATTTTTCTGTCTATTGTGATTTTGCTATCCAATTGATCACAGTGATTTTTTTCAGCTCTTCCATTGCGTTTTTGATATTTTACTTTGTGATATGGCTGAAGCTCCAAGAACCTTGTTTAGTTTACCGAGTACGGAGGAAGAAGCGATCATCTTCTTACAAGACCGCGGTCTTCTCCCCAAAAGGAAATGTCAAAATGGGCATGAAATGAAAAAGTATATTCACAATTCCAAGAAACAATGGCGATATAACTTGAAGGATTGCCTGTCAGAAATTGCAATTAGAAAAGGCACGTGGTTTGTCGGCTCCAAAATGACTTTCGTGACCGCTATACGTTTCATCTATAGTTGGTCCAAAGAATTAACATCGATAACATTTTGTGCGGAGGAATTGAATATTTCGGTCAAATGGCGTAATAAAAAACACAGAGGGACAGCACGTCAGCACCTGGACTCATATTTGAGCGAGTTTATGTGGAGGCAGTCGTACAAAGCTGATCCTTTCGCTGCAATTTTAGAACATATATCCCAATTCAGTCCTCCACAGTGAACGCTATTTGTAAGTAATTTTCATTTTTTTTATAATAATTATAATTTTAGAATTAATTATATTATTGAATATAGACAATAAGTAATCCAAATGCATGTAAAAGTAACGTCACCATTAATGCCATATTCGCATTAAATCTTTATTTTAAATGTACAAACAATTTTTGTTAATATTTCTTCAATTATCAAACTTCCACTTAATTATGTTTCATTTGTAAATAATTTTCAATAATTTTTTTAATAAAATTACCAATATACAGTCCGTTTTTAAAATTACCAAATGCTTGTAGAAAGTACGGCCTCTTACACCACATTTTATACAAGATGGCCATTAATGGTAGATTTGCATTAACTTTTTTTTTAAATTTACAAAAAAATTTTTTTTATATTTCTTCAATTATCAAACTTCCACTTAATTACATTTAATTTGTAAATAATTTTTGTATTTTTGGGTTAATATTTCTACAAATATCAAATTATTTTTCGTAAATTCATTGGCTATACAGTACGCTTTTAAAATTAGCCAATGTGATCGCCATTAATGGCACATTTTCAATAATTTTTTGTTTTTATATTTTGTATTGACCTTATTTTGTATTTCATGCACGTAAATTTTCACTAATTTGTTGGGTTTTTTTTGTATTTTTGGGTTAATATTTCTACAAATATCAAATTATTTTTCGTAAATTCATTGGCTATACAGTACGCTTTTAAAATTAGCCAATGTGATCGCCATTAATGGCACATTTTCAATAATTTTTTGTTTTTATATTTTGTATTGACCTTATTTTGTATTTCATGCACGTAAATTTTCACTAATTTGTTGGGGTTTTTTTTGTATTTTTGGGTTAATATTTCTACAAATATCAAATTATTTTTCGTAAATTCATTGGCTATACAGTACGCTTTTAAAATTAGCCAATGTGATAGCCATTAATGGCACATTTTCAATAATTTTTTGTTTTTATATTTTGTATTGACCTTATTTTGTATTTCATGCACGTAAATTTTCACTAATTTGTTGGGTTTTTTTTGTATTTTTGGGTTAATATTTCTACAAATATCTATATTTTGTATTTTATATCTTGTACTACAAGCTTCGCTTGTCAAAAAACACAAAGCCCCCCCCCCCAACAACTACAGCGTGGCCACATTTTTAAGATTTTTGAATAGTTTTCATGCATGTACATTTTAAATAAATTTTGTATTGACCTTATTAAATTTTCACTAATTTTTTTTTTTTTGTATTTTTTTTCAGGACCAAGAAACATGCTGGTGTTCAGTCGGTGTGTATCACGTGACATTCCTTTTGTTTTACGTTAAAATTTTTATATTTTTGCCATTTTACTTTGTATTTTATCACATGATAACCCGATGACGTATTACCCTGAAGGCATACCGATTTAATGTTGCGCTTTTTAACATGACGTGTTCACGTGATATGCGGACACATCTTAGCGAGTAGATGTGTCTGCAGATCACTTGGAGACGTTATCTTAAAAATCGCAACATTAGACCGGTATGCCTTCAGGGTAATACGTCATCAGGCAAATTATCCGTAAGTACCATATTTCTTACTATAATGATAATTTATATATAAGAAATATAGTGTAACAGTCATATTTGTACATTCACGCAACAAAATCCAGAATTTTGGCAAATTATACCAAGGCCGATCTAGATGAGGTTGAAGACCTCAAATTTGATCGCACCTCAGCTCCTTTACCAAAACTCCCTGACTTACTATGGTATGAATGACATATATAAGGTCACACTCGGAATCTCTTAATTCGCATGCCAACAGTAGCAAAGAGTAAAGCAAGAGATTTGAGAAATAATTAACTAAACAATTGACAGCTCAACTAAACACACACACGACTTATGGCTAGTTATATAATGCATATTAATAAATATGGAAAGTGACTCAATACAAACAGAGTGAATAAGACCCAGACATCAACATGTTTAAAATTATTTAATCTTGTCAAAACAACACTAACAATAACAATTAAGTGCACTGGATATTCCATTCGCAGGTGGTATGGTGAATATATGAACTACAAGTTCTCCGATCTATTGCAGTCAGTCATAATCATTTTTATTATAGCATTTTATAAATTAATAATTGTTTCTATGTCTATTATGATGCCTAAATTATGCTCTGCCATTTCTACTGGGTTTGCTAAGAGTTAAATCTTAAGAGTGTCAACTTTATATAATATATATCTAATATTATTATTACGTAATGAGCAGTCAAGGTGCTCTTTATGCAGATAGTATTATGTAAACCAGATCTAAGGTTCAAATCAATGCTGAACAAATAATATAATGGCAGGCGAACTGGCACTTTGTAGCATAACTTCCGAGACTACGGCGCTACACAAATTACGTCAGAAGCGCGGTGCAAATGTGCCTTTACATATGAGATTCAGTAACAATTACTTGGTTCTCAGGTACCGGTGCTTGCTATCTGTGAACATTTAGTTCAGATGATCGAACAGCCTTAATATACAATGCTAGATACCAGTGTTCCAATTCTAAAAGAAGTAATGGAATGGCCCTTAAAACCAGAAGCCCATTCAAGAGAGAGCTGTCTGAACTAGAAATAATAATAGGATGGCCCTTAAAACCAAATTCCATTTTAATAATTATATAATAGCAAGGTGTAATGCACCGAAGTGCTTCATAAAAGCCTATTCGCAACGCTTTCTAAATATTAATTATTAAAGTTGGTAAAGTGCAAAATCTAGTTTCATTCTGCGAAACTACCATATGCCAGTTCGTAAATTAGCATACTTAAATTGTGCTAAAAAGGAATTTATTAAAAGGATCTAGTTTACGAATTAACCTACATAGTCTATGATAATAAACTAAGGAGGGCTAAAGCATATTTGGGACTTAAACTTGACTAATTGCTAATAATATGCTTTAAAATATCACTCGCATATTCAACTAAACAGACCTTTAATAAGCAAACCTATATGAAATATTAAGCCAAAACATAGTAGCTTAACTAATATATATAAGAGTAGGTTTTCAGACCAGAGATTTAGAAGTATGCCAAAAGCAGCATGAATTAATTTACTTGAGAACAAAAGTGTCTCTTTATGTTTATAATAATTAGTAATTTCCATTCTGAAGGCATAGCACAAATTAATAAATGCATTATAATAAAATATATATATATATATAGGCATATATATATATATATAGGCATATATATATAGGCATATATATATATATATAGGCATAAGCATAGACTAGAATAGATAAAATAATAAGACAGTCATTACCTTTTTACAAGTTGAATTTAAAAGACTTAAGAGAAATTAATTTAAGATGTTTAAGTTTAAGAGTTTGTGCACATTAACTATATTTTACAGTAAGCTTTAGGAAAGATTTAGAATTGCTATAGCATTAAGTTAGCTTGGTTGAGGATTTGTTACTGATTGTCTGACTATGAAGGCTTGCAGCTTGGCAGGATAACACATACACGGCTGGTTCATCGGTTGTTCTTTCTATATGCTATTCTTTCAGATAGGCTGGGGTTTGAGTCTTCCATCTCCATAAACAGGTCTGCCGTTGAGGAGGCAGCAATGACGGTTTCTAGCCACTGATTTCCATAGTAAAACTGGGCACACTGCCTGAATATAAGTCAACACGAGAGTAAGCAAAATGGAAATAATTTCACTTCAAACTGGGATTTTTATATTTTCTTTCTCCCCCCCTCTCACAAGCCATTAACATATTCACAATCTTTATTTTTAAAACCTTAAAATTCAAGGAATCATTAATTTTGTCAACTACAAAAGACCCGGCTGAATTTATTGCAGGCGGACCTTGTCAATGACTGTTAATGATTCTAACTTTATCTTATAAGATCCATAAAGTTTGTTTCTCAGCTTAGTGTGAAGTAATTCTGAGGGATCCATAAACCTTGAATTTATTTTTTTAAAGAGATCTAAGCCGCCAACATTTAGCATACACATAAGAAAAACACCTCTGAATTTCATTACTATATGCGAGTACCAGCAATTCAGTAAATTGAATAACTTCAAAGACAATTCGGAAATAATTTAGAAAACTTGTAATGTTTAGCAAAGCAAACCGATTACATTAGTTACCTTCACATATATACATAGGTATGTTCTCATATATACACAATGTCCACAGCGTAAACCAAATTTATTAACTTCAAATCACAAACCAAATCTTTATATAAAATTGTAAAGGCATATACATTATACATAATAATATCAATCAGATGTGTACGAAGATACAATTATTTGCAAATAAAATATTTATATAATATTACAAATGTGTATACATTATAAATACAAACATTTAATATAGCAGATGTGTGCGCATATACAATTATACACACATATGTGTAAATATACGCTCCTATAGATTAAATTAACTAGTATATGGGTATATACGTGCACCTCTAGGGTTCGAATTAGGAAAATGAAAACTACTATGATATATAGTGTAATGGTAAGAATTGTCCCTCCACGCAACAAAATCTAGAACACAGGCAAAATACCCTAGAGCTGATCGAGTATGGATACTGGGATCCAGAATCCGACTAACATTCAATCCTTTCACCTCTGCTCAATGATTTAATACCCTATGGACAACATTTCTCAACGTACACAGACTCAATTTACCCTCGGTCCGGCAGTCACCCCCGGTAGAACAAGAGACTCATAATTCAACTAATTTATCACTGATTTGGTCAGATATATATATACATAAGACTAAGTGGTCAATTAAAATATCAATGATTGCTTATAAAATATAATAGAATAATCTACCTATAGATATAATGATGTATGTGCAAATTAAACTAGAGTTGGATAAAATGAGCTTACGGACAATAAAAATTATGGAAACGAGTTATGAATTAAAATATTTTAATGAAACAACAACAAATAATAAATCAAAACATACAAAATTAAGTGATGGGAACATGAGATAATAGGCTTGCAGGCTTATATAACTAATGAGATTAATGTTACATATCTCACTATAAATTTTTAATAAAGTGTGGTGCAGTATTGGAGTTTATGCCTATCTTTATTAATATGCCAAATATCTAGCTCTTTTGTAGTCTGCCAGATCATACGGAACTTTATAGCCAAAGTTATATAACTAACTATAATAGCGCTCCTATGGCGTCTATCTATATAAAATTAATTAGAGCATGTAATTAGGCTCAGAGGTACACAGGTTAGCATGTTAACCTAGATTAGGATATACTCTAATGCTAGATAAGCATTTAATATAAAGGGAGCGAAAACTGGTTTATAACAGGTTTACCTATATACTCTATGGCATATAGCAAAATAATTAAGCAAAAAGGTGCGAATGGGTCATTATTCACGGGCTTCAGCATCGAATGCTCGGTTTGCCCTAAAACCGCTCAACTTGCTACGAATATGAACATTAGCAGTTCAGGTAGTCGGATAAGCATTATGAATCATCTAGGTCCTTGTGCCCTAGTTCTAAAAGTGTGCTTGAACCCGAACTAAAGTGGATGAGTGTGGCCTCCACTAGCACATCATCAATAATCATGCAGCAAGCAGATAAGTGTACATTGCGTACTTTGTAAGCACACATCCGCAACTTATACATATATATAACACAAATGCGTAGAATTATATTACCGTGCCTTAAAATTAGATAGTGCCTATTTGCATATCTATACAATCCAGTTCTCAAATTTAGTATTTTAAATATACTATTTAGGGACTAAATTAATTAGTAACCTAGTTTAATATTATCACCTGCGTCTCAACATATATAAATCTAAGAAGGGCAAAGCATATTTGTGGGGTAATTACGAATAAAACATTAAAATATGCTTTAAGAATACCTCTATGGCTAGTTCCTATGATGTACGAGTTACATATATAAATAGTTATAATTCATAACTAGAATTAGCAAACTACAATTTTAACTAGATAACTGATTATTGTAATATTAATACCCAGAACTTAATCAGTAAAATAATAATATGATCTCGAAACAGCGAGTGAGAATGAAGAATAATTAATAATTCAATTATTTAATATTTATTATAGCGAAGATTTGAAATTATCTTCGCAAATCGATAAGCTAAAATTATATTTATAAATACTTGCGGTTGCGAATCATTTGGCATATTAAATACACATAATATTAAAATGATAAAATCATAGAATAAATTGAGAAGATTTTAGAAATAGGCATAACAGACCGCAGGAAATTATACATTTAAAATAGATTATTATACATTTTAAAAGAGAATTCGGGTTTTACATTTTAAAAGAGAATTCAAGTTTTACAATCAGGCAAGATTTAGCATTTTACAATCAGGCAAGATCTAGCATTTAACAATCTTCTTTGTAGATTTTAGTAAAGGTGTTTGGGAAAGGCAGATTTAATACATAGCTAGCTTTTAAAAGAAAGAATTTAAAGTCACAGTTTATAAACAGAGCTCTGAGAGAAAATTTACCATTCAGTTGTTTTCATTGCAGGTCTGGCACTTGAGATGATAATAAGTTGACACTTGATGATGATCGAAAATTAATGGAGTTTGCTTGGCTGGTGTACGGCATTATATTTCATCGGACCAAAGTCTTCCATTCACCGCGAGGAAAACGGTGATTTTATCGCCTTCCTACTCAATCATTTTTAAGGTGAAACGGACATGGATTCTGCTTACAAATCACTTAATATATATCTGATCTATCTTGGCAACAAAACTTTAAGTATTTATACTTTTTAAACTCTGTCCACCTGTTAATTTTTACGAGCTTGAATGTAGCTGAAAAGTCCATTTATTTATTTTAGCAAAACATATTTAATATTTACAACCGGTAGAGAAACTCATTTATTTATTTTAGAGACACATTTTTAAATTATAACAAGTAATTTAGATTTTGTTTTCCTGTACAATGCGTGACCTACTTCGAAAATTGTTTACAAGATCAAATGTTATTTTGGACAAAGTTACCTTCGTAATTAGTAGAAGACTTATTTTATACCCATAGATGCAGAATAACAGGAAATATACGTATGCGATTTCAATAATACATCAATAAAGTTGCTAAATAATTTAACTAAAATATTTCTTAAACTAGAAATATTTATAAAATGAATATACATATCTGTAATATATATATATACCATTAACATAACAATAATTTAAACTAAAATATTTCTTAAATCAGAAATGTTTATAAAATGAATATATCTGTAATTTATACGTATACTATTAAATCACAGACATATTACTCGCATATATATACGTGATTCTGCATGTATAATAATTTAACGTTATTTAAATGGGTACTCTGGGAGGGTTTAAACCTGGCATATGGATAGATGTGCAGGTAAAATAAGTGAAACGGGCAGATGGATGAAACTGACCATTTCAATAGTAGGTGAAACTGTATGATGGCTAAATCATACTGTTTCAATAGTAAGCTACAAATGTAAAAAAACAATATATATATATATACTTTTTAAAGAACCATTTTTAGTCACACAGATGCAATAAAAAGTAATAGTGAGAAAAAAAAATTCATAGTAAATATTGGCGTTTTAGATTGAACTTGAAATAAAGTGTGTGTGTGTGTATGATCTACAAAGAAATATAGTTAATTAATTTCTAGAGCTCTCACGCTTTTATTTCAAGATCAATCTAAAAATCTTAATTGTGGTTGAAATAATTTTTAGGACATGAGAAAAAAAGCATTTATTATAAAATATTTTTTACCTCTATTATTTTTTAGTATTCAGATATTTTGCAATTCCCTTTTTATCAGGCAATCTATCTCTATATAAATTCATTTAAATTTAATATGCGCACATTATTATACATGTATAGAATAAATCATAAATTCAAACTTTCAACTGAACCAAAAAAATCTCTATACCACTATCTTGTGCATCTTACTTAAACTATATCAATGAAACAAATACATAAACAAAAAAAATCTCTATATTGCCCTCTTGCATATCTTATATAAACTATATCCAAGAAACAAACAAAAAAGCATACAGAGAATGTAAGTTAAATTAAACAAAAGCATTTAAAAATAAATTTTCTTCAGCATTAGTATTACAATTCACGAGTCAGATTCCCAAAGAATCATTTAAATAAACTTACAAATAATATCCATTTTCTCGGATCAATACCAATCTATTCTTTAGATGACAACTAGAATAATGTTGATACAACAAAGTCAGTGTCATTTTTGCAAGTTTATTTAACCATTTCATCTACATGCCGCATAATGCAAGCTTGTATCTTCAAATTAGCGGTTGTTTCACCTTATGATAATGTGAAAGCCATACAAACTAATGTACCAGTCGGTTTTGTCTGTTCATATAACAAGATCTAGCATCTAGGCAAAAGTACCTCGAGTCCAATCATGCGCAAGATACATAAGTCAGGAACCCTCATGAACTCTGCCCTATTTGCTTATTTTCCAGATCTACCAACTTATGAGCAACAATTCCAATGATACTGATCTAATTTATTTATCCCCACCGGCATCACAAAGTCGTGACACAAAAAGACTCTTATTTGAAGTTTATTCATGTATAGAATATTATTGTTAGCGATTTTCGATCATCTAGTAAGTGAAACCCTTTTATATCACATAAATCTTATTTCTATTCAATAAATGAAACAATGACTTAGGCATTTAGAAATATATATAATATTTATTAAGTTAACTTGAGATATATCTATGATTGATTGCAAACGTTATTTGTGTTAAAATGTAAATACAACGGGTATTATCTCCCTTAGACGACATTAACCTCTCTTACAATGCTATAAAACGAACGTATTTAATGCGGCTATTTATATGTCAATAATTTACTGATTGTATGGGATACCTAAGATTTTTAATAATAGCGCTAGATTACAGTTACTTAAAGTTCTTTGAATCCACCATTAATAAAACAACAGCACTCGTACCAATACATAAGTTTATTGAGTTTTATGACAATGGTAATTATATTTAATTAATATTTGCATTGCGAAATAAGAACGTATGTGGGAAGCTAATTTAAGAAATAATAATTATGGCAGAAATATTGTATCTGAAAGTGTGAATGAAATATAAAAAATGGCAATCCATTTAGCATAATAATAACAGTATGGTTTAGGAGCATTGATAGGCTTTAACGAGAATGAAATATGGGAGAGCGGTACGTGTATGATGGCAATGGAGAGATCTATTCTGAGATCCAAGAAGGTGCTTCAATTCACAGTTAAAGAAGGCGACTCTCTGCAAACGTTGGCAGGGTCGGGTCATAAACAATGAAGAATGCGCTTTATTGAATTGCCATAGGCTGGACTTTTGCCAGAGCGAACCCTATGCAATAATATCTAGCGCTGAAGAAGTCCAAAGGGGTTTGCCAAACCTTGTCCTTGGTATTGGAAGTAAAAATGAACGAAGCACAAATATATATAAAACTAAAGGCCGGTGTACACGTAACGCTTGCATTAATATAAATATATAAACTTAACTAAGAAATAAAGAATTATCACCTATCTTTATTCATAAAAATCCAGCGTACCGGTATGATTTGAGTTACTACGTGGATATGGAAGAATTACATTTAATGCTAATATAACAGCTTATAGAACTAGAATACCCCCCCCCTTTTATATTACTTTAAATTACACATAAACTTCCCACATCGTATGACTAATATAAATCTTTGGTTTTGAATGCTTTAATAAATAGATAATTTTCATATTATTAAATATATATAAAGTCGGTGGCGGTTAGTGATTTCAAGGAAGTAATATTAATTTAATTCATATAAATATATTTAAAGTTTTTAGAAGTTAGCGATATTATTTAATTATTAAAAGAAAAAACATTTCTAAGAAAACGGATTTTTGCTTAGCTTTCGAAAATAACATTGTACAGTAATTATTAGATTCTGATTTTATTTCCTCAGACTTGCAGGCACCCGCTATAATAAGAATAACAAATTTGTTTTAAAAAAAATACTAAATTAATCACCCTCTGAAAAGTAAGGAAGGTTTTCTTTTATTAAAAGAGAAAGCGTAAACATTTGTGATTCTGGGGGAAATTATCGACATATAATTTAGTATCTGAAAATATAAAATATCATAATGAAAATAAAGTATTGCCGCATAGATGTGAAATCAAGAAATAATAATTGTTCAGGAGAGGTTTAATGTAGGAGAGATTACAGCTAAGTTATATAGAGAGAACAAGGTACAATTAACTAAAAGGTAAGAATTTTACAGATTAATTCATACTTAATATTAAATTTTACAAATAAAGAAAACTTTATAAAATGTTTAACGAAACAGATAGGTGAAATTTAAAATTATTCACGGTAACTTTAAGAGTCTAGCAGCATTTGAAATGATTACCTCTGTACAAACTTGGCCGTTCTTTTGATGTTTTTCAGATTTCCCTCGGAGAACTAGATCTAGTTTGACGAGCATAATTATTGAGGCAGGTAGTAAGTTCAGTATTTAACAAACAGGCATATAGTTATAGTCTATGAGTATCGGGATCCATGGGCACAGATTTCAGGGAAGGCCATCTCGAATGGCGAAAAAGGTGACACATTGAAATTAACGAACGCAAATTTTTTTGGCAACTGCTCTCCTTGACTGTCTTAGTTCCTCTCTCTAATTAATTCATAATTATCCCGTGCCTTGGTATTTGTGGAATCCTTTCTTGATTGGTCATTGCTAATCATTTTCTTTAATCTAATTTCCAAAAGAATTTCTATACAAGCTTTTACCCATTGTGATGGAAGATGCCATTGTTAGATAAGTATTCAAACTGAAATTAATTTGATAAAAAAATGTTTGTGACAAAAGTAAATCAATTAAGTTTAGTTTTTAATTTTGATTTTAGAGAAACTTTTAATTAAATTTATTTTAGAATATTATACAAGATTACGTTTCTCACCTTTAATTAATTTTGACTAATTACAATTGCATCTTCCATATTGGATTTAAAATCAAAGTGGAGTTTAATAGCAAAAATAATTTAAAAACAAAATTTTATAGAATGACATATAACGAACTTTTTGTAGTAATTATTTGCTCATTATGTTTGTCTCTACAATATCTCTGTATATGAGTTGCAATCAATAAATAATTACTATAACTTTTATAAAATAAAAAAAATACAGAACATATAATATATTTTGATATTATAAGTTCGTTATAATTAATCCCCCGTTACCTATTGCGCATACATATTCCCTCTTTAAATACTATATTTATTACTTTTTTTGTGTGTGTATATATAAATTCAGATATTTATGCATATATCTTCGTTAATAAGTATGTTAGTTAATAATAATAATAATAATAATAACAATAATAAAAAAGAACAAAAAATGTGTTAGTGAACGGAATATATACGCAAGAATAGGGTTTGAATTAAGCTTGGTAGCAGAAGATTTGAGGTGGGCTGTGAAGCGCAATCTGAATCTCAGATTCTGCTTCACTAAAGATGCATAAATCATTGGATTCAGCATCCATTTTCCTTTCAGCCAATATAATTTTCATTTCTCTATGCTAAAAAATAAAGATTTTATGACGATTTTTCCAAATAGTACTTTTTTTTTTCATTTTTATTATTCTTATGGTTTAATGTTTATTGAAAAATTTATGGCAGAGGTTATAATAGTTATTTCAGGGGACTAATGAACTAAGCTTCTCTAATAATTTTTACTAATGATTTCTTAAAAGTAATTGTAATTATGATGTCTAAAAAAAAAAAAAAAAAAAGAATTAACAGCTATCTTTCCTCATAAATAGAGATTATCTTTACTGCATGATCTGTTTTCTTGATGAATTAAGACTTTTTTGCAGTGAACATTTTTTTTTTTTTAGTTATTAGTTTATAGAAAAGTAGATGGGAAAAATCATTTATGACATTCATTTTATATGTTTTCTTGTCTAAATTTTAACAATTAAAAAAAGCCAAACATTAAAAATAAAAATTGCAATAAAATTTAGCCCAATTAGATATATATGTAATCACAGTTATATATGAAAACATATTACCGTGATGTAAACTATCAAGCTGTTTATCAGATTCACAGAGGTATACTTGATAAAACTATTAAGAAATTTACCAAAACATTTAATAATGTCATTCAAAACTAATAAAAAGATTTCAAATGATGGTTCTACGGCAGATAGCTATTTTGAACTGGTTTAATTTATTATGGATCTGTGCAGATAGCCATAATGTCCTCATGTACCATATAGTTTTTCATAGATAAAAATACTATTTCTGATATTTGGTTACTCAAGTTGTGTTCTTAGTAGTTTCATAATATTCAAAAAGGTACCGTGTTGCCTGCCTAGAAAAAAAGCATGAAAGTTTTATTGACTAGACTCAAACCAAGTGTTCAAAGTGACTGCTTTAGTGTTTATCAACTGAAATTGACATAGGTAATATAATTCTATAAACTTCACCCCACTTAGCTTTATTCAGGAGTGTTATCTTATATGCCAGTTTCTGCAACATCTTCATATATTGTTGGTTTGACTTTGTGATCAGATGAGGAATCATGAATAGTTCTAATAGATAAGATACATCAATACTTTATTTTTAAGTTTATTCTTTTGCTGTATAGTTGCAATAACATTTAATTACTTGAAAACAATCATTTTTACAGTAATCACTTCATTTTATACTTTAGAGGGAATCTAGCTAATAGCAAAATCTTTTTCTAATCATGAAAAGTCAGACTATAAAATTAGTATTATTGTTATTAGTATTCTATATTGCATTAAATTGAAACTTGTTTTTTCTGTTTACCTTCAATGTATTGTATCTGAGCCATTTACAACTTAGAGACTATTTTAAACTTGTTCTTCCCTAAAACTTTCTGTTCGTTGATTAGACAGATACCTAAGAAGGAAGGAATAGGTACGAGAATTTTAGAAAAATATCAATGTCATTAATTTTTGATATTTTGGAATAATGGACTATTTTAGGTAAATCATATGATATACCATTTTATTGGAAATTTTGTAAGGAATTTAATGAGCATATTATTAAAAATATAATTTTTAAAAGTATAAAAATCTTATTTTTTTTATTATTTTGAATATATAATGTCTATATTTTTTTCAGTTTTCTTACATTCCTTAGTAGATTACTTATCTGATAATATATACCACTTGACTTTTGTATAATGCAAAGTGAAGTTATCATAAAAAGTATGTATTAAATCAAAGTTTCCAAAAATTCAATATGGCTGCCAAAAAGTGAAAAGGTTTTAAATGATTCTTTGGGAATGATGACTTATCTTGGTAATGGATTTATTTGTAAAAGCTGAAGAAAATTTACTTTTACTGCATTTATATACAAGTATTTTTCTTTATTTATTTTATAAAAATCAGTTTTCAATAAAACGTTGTTTTAAATTACAAGGAGAGCTACTAGATAGCAATTATATTATATATAAACTTAAAAATTTAAGTTTTTCACTAATTTTTGGCTAAAATTGTTTGCAAACTCTGAAAAAAATAATACTATCATTGAAAATACATAAGTATGGAAAGTTTCAAATAGACGGAAGATTGAGAAGTGGATTACAATTGTACAAAATTTTACTTAGAGAAAACAATAACTTAAAGGCATTTAATAAATAAAAATAAAATTGTAATTAAAAACCTCAAAAATTAAACACTCAACTTTTAGCCATTAATAATTTAGACATTTTCAATTGCTATATTCAAACATATAAAAAAAAAATTGCATGTGCAACTCACAATGAAACTTTTATATATAGTGATATTAATGTATCAATCTGTTTATAACAGTTGTACATGTTTGATAATTTCTAATTAAAATAGATTTAGCAAAATATTGTATTCAATATTTATTTAATATTTAACATTTTTATCTTAACTAAATGATATTGACATTAAATGCTTATGATAAAAAAAAAAGCTATAAACAAGGCCAATGTTAGTTTGCTCAACATCCATCAGCAAAAAAAAGCAATGAATACTCTTTTACAAAAAAAAAAAAGAAGTAAAAAAAATCATTGCATGTTTAATATGAGTACAATGTAAAAATAAATACGAAATTTTATTTGAATCAAGTCTTCACAATTTTTTTATTTTTTAGTATTTACAAAATTAAAATAATTTTTTTTACATATAACTTAGCAATGTATATTATTTTCAATTACTAAGAATGGAAGATTTATAAGCTTTTATTGAAAAATACTCATTCATAAATACATCATAATTTAAAATGTATTAACAGCAGATGAAAGATTTCATTCACAGACCGAAGTGAGACATATAACAAATGTGGCCATCACTATAAGAAATGGTAATTAAGAATGATAAAAAGAAAGATATTAGAAGTTACCAGACCCATTGATTTTTTCTTTCAGATATATACAGTAGCTTTATTAAGATCATTACACTTTGTGTACAATAAACTTTGAACTCAAACCATATAAAACAATAAGCTGAATTTTAAAATTTATAGTGCAGAAGATAACATTCAAGTATTAAAAGAAGTTATAGAAAATATCAATGAGCATGACTTGCTATCATGCTTTGGCAATAATCAAAACATTAAAGTAAAAATGCCCAATCTATGCCATGCATGCAGCCCATCGTAAAATCATAAACTTACTTAAAACATTATGAAATTTTTTTTTAATGAATATGTGTCACAATGTAATGAAAATAAACAAATATCCACTTTCAAATATGTCAAATATCCCACTAATTTTATGTTGCTCTTTTCTTTTACTTTTATAATATAAAAAAACAAAAAAAAACAAAGCATCAATGATGTAATATTTAAATATGTACATTTTGTACATTAGCGATAAAAAATTTGCCATGTTTGATGATTTTAACATACTCTCCGAATGGGCAACTGTATATTCAGAATTATTGAGAGAATGGTTTTACTTATCTGTGGTGGATGTCATGAAACTTAGCATGAATATTATTTGCATTTCAAATTTTGGTAATGCTTGTGTATTTGACTTATAGCTCAAGATAATTCTTCTTTTTCCAATGTTGTCCAGAGACACCAAAAGATTGGACATTCCTCCTTTAGAACATCAAGATATATAACCAAGATGGTGTCAAGGTTCTGAAAAATATTTACTAAAGTGCAACAATAATAGTTACTTGATGACATTAAGATTTTCATTTATATAAACTTACTTATATAGCAGTTTTATAGGAAATATTTTATGAATTAAGGAGATAAAATAAATGGAAATTACTTAATTCATCTAGATTTTGCAGTTAATGTGAGTATTTTTCATAAGTAATATTTTGGAATTTCAAAAAAATGTTACAAAAGTTATCAGATGAAAATAGAATGAATTGCAGAATTAAATATACATGTTAAAAAGACTAAAATAATATTCAATGGCCTTCAAAAAAGAAAATATTTAAGAATGACCTAATTGGAACTATAAATACTCTTGATCAAAATATTAATGCAGCTGAATTGTAATGGAATGAAGTTAATCAGAATTACACTTGGACAGAATGCTTTTGTAAAAGAAATTATGCTTGAAAAGAAGTCTTTTTTTTAATTTCTTTTTTTTATAAAAGTGAGTTTTACTAATATTTATTTATGGATCTGAGAATTAAGCACTTAATATAGGAGCAATATAAAAAAACCAAAAGCAAAATATATATGTGAGAAAACAAAAAATCACTAATATCACAAAAGAATTAAAGAGACCTAACTATAATTGGTTTGACACATTACTGAAAAAAATGATAATAGATAGATAAGTGAAGTCTTAATTAAACTGAATTACAAAAGATTCTAAAAAGCAAAAAAAAAAAAATGAAATGATGACATGAGATAAAAAAAAGATTATTGGAATGATGTGGAGAAAAAATGAATTGGAATGGAGAAACTAGTACATTGAAATAGCTTGGCAGTTTTTACCCCTCACAGTCCTGAAATGATAATTTGCAGCTTATTTACTATGATTAACTGGCTGCAAATATCATCTTATACTGTTATTGTCCTATAATAATATTAGTAATAAAACATTACAAAAATAATAATAATAAAGTTTTAGAAAATTTATATTATAATGCTTAAACTCTTACAAATCAGGCTCAAAAAAAGAAAACAAATATCATCAGTTATAAAATAAAATCTCAAATTTAAAATATGTTATTATACTTCTCTTATTAATATTAAAGTTATGAACTGTGAATAATTTGATCAAACATAACAGGCAACAAATAATGTGGCTCATCCCATATGGGAGTTTATAATGGATAATCTTAAAAGATGTGGGGATGAGATCAGGTATTATTATGCCAAATTATATACTTTACAATTTAAATAATAAAATTACAAAAAGTTTTTACAATTAATGGGCATGACAATAATATTGGCATCAACAAGGGATTTGAGCGTTCCATAATCAGATTTTCAATGGTATAGATGGTTGAGATGTTGGAGGGTGGAGTACATTAAAGCCAGTCCATTAAAGTTTGAAGATTTGCTATCTTAATATAAACAAGCATTGATTATATACATCTGTGGGAGATGATGATCTGAACCAATTGATGAGTGCAGTTGTATGAGATAGAGTGAATAGCTAAAGTGAGCATGAAAGTCTGTGTTCAGAGCCCCTATAATTACAATTAATGTAAAAATAATTATTTTATTTCAATTTAAAGTTTATCAGTAGATTTTATTCTTTTAATTTTCAATATACCAGTATATATTATTTTATAAACGCACATATTGTAACACACACATACAAATATATATAATCACAATTTACAATCGAAGATGCTGAAGGATTTTATTATAATAACGGACTATCAGTTCAAATTAAATTACCCATCCATTCAACAATAATTTATTAAAAAGAAGTATCAATTTCCTATTGACTTTAATACAATAACTAAACATCATTAGCTCAAATTATTTTAATAGTTTATGTTTCATAAAAATCAGAAAAAGGAAAAATGTAAATTAAAAAAGCAAAATGACTGAAAAATGTCTCAAGAAATATTCAAGCTAATTAAAATGGATTACAGATTGGAGAATTGAGACTTAACTTGAGAAGGTCAGATAAAACTTTCATAGATTGGGAAGAAGCGGTGTGGAGGGGGGGGTAGAAAAAGTTAATTACAAACTTTTCGCTTCATAGCACCAGATTTTGGTACATGAAGAACTTTAGAGCTACTGAGCAGGTGGGAGAAGCTACATCCAATCAGAAGATTATATCTGGTTCTTTACTTTTATTTACCTTTGCAAGAAATTATAATTTAATTACTGCAGTATATATATATTAGAAAAAATAAATAAATAGAACAATGATTCAGATTTTTTTCTTTTAATAGAAGGAATAAGTTTTTATATTTATCATATATAGATATTTACCGAAAAATAAATAAAATGCAACATAAATAATTAAAAGTGAGTTCACAAATAAAATCTCTTAATTTAAATTTTGATAAAACAAATTCCCATCAAAATCTCAGTAAACAGACCTTACTTATATATATATGTCACCTTGATATATGTATACATCATACATACGTTTATATTATTTAAACTCAATAGTTAAACTTGACGAAAAATAATAAATATTGATAATTCAGGTTTAAGCTCTGATAGAAAAAGAAGCAAACTTTATTTATACAGAAATTAAAATAAAAGATTAAACAGACATTTAAAACATTGTTGATTTTTTAATGCAAGAATTAAAAAATTTTTAAAAAATAAGATAAGATAACAGGAGGAAATCTGTATAGAAAGACATAAATAAGAGAAAATTAAGATTTGGAAAATTTGAAGAAAAACTATACATTATGAATTCTTTTTCTGAGAAAAATTCACTAACAAAATGGATAGTGAAGCACCTAAATAAAGGAATAGCAAAATTGAATTATGTTTTAACTAACAGAAAATGCTTATTTAAGATTGTAATCATGATTAGAAATGTATTGTATTAATAGGAAATTTCATCTGGGGTGAGGATATTAGAGTTGATGAAAAATAAAGATCACAAATATATCAATATATCCAAACAAATACATGCATTATAAATAAATAAAAACCGGTCAAAAAACAATAACAGAAAAATAATGAAGTATATATCATATATTAACTGTACACTATTCAATCATAGGACGCTGAATATCCTTACAATTTTTAATAGAATTAATTCGAATAACTTAAAATATTGCTTTAATGCATTAAATATATCAATACAATACTAAATCAGTATTTTGCTTCGAGATATGAAGAAATGAAAAAAAAAAGGGGGGGGGGGGGGGATGAAAGATGCCTGAATCTAGAATCAGTGAGAAATACTTAAAATCTAATTGTTCATAAAATATTATAACACTGACTTTAAATAAATATAAAACAAAAATACTAAAACAAAATATTTTTAATAGGTTTGCAATAACTCCTAGTAACAATATAAATATATTTCCCCTAAAAGTTATGCAAAATAATAGACTTAAAATTAAAACAAAATTTAAAAATTATAAATAAACAATAAGATAATGTGACTTTTAAATTTAGATACAATAAAATAAACAATTTCCTTGAGTTAGCACAGAAACAAAAACTTGACTCTTGCTAATCTTCTAGAATACCATAATGAATTTAAAACAGAATTTATAATTTTGAAAATAACCTAAAATTGAATGATATCAATAAAAAAACCCATCAGTTCAACTAAAGAAAAAATGCATACAATTAAAAATGAATATGAAAATAATTTAAATTCGTTCTATTCATAAAAATTGAATATGTGATTCCTGTATAACAGTAGACATCCTTAATGATGATCTAAAAAATAGCAAAAAGAAATGATAGGGTGATTGTTAAAGACAGGTAAGAACTTTTGAAAAAGAGTAATGCAAAACTATCATAGCAATGAAGAACAGAAAAACAAAATAGCTCTTGCAGTAACAATTAGATAAGCCAAAAAGCTGTCTACTCCAAATGAAATGAAGAAATGTGGAATCTAATGTGTATAAAAAAAAGCTTCCAAAAATTTTGGAATTATTATAAATATTTTAAAAGCATTAAAAAAAAACACCTCACAATAGTTATTAGTTATACACATAATATCTAAATGATTAGATTAATTAGAAGACTGCAAGAATGCAATAGTTAAAATAATAATTGAAAATGGTGAAGATGAACACATTAGAAATCATAGCTTTATAAATCTGAGATCTAAATCAGCCAAAAGAACAAGTCAGATTTCAAAATAATTGCAATATATGAAGTATAATCCAATTATATATTTAAAAAAAAAAAATTTCAGAAAAGAGCAATAATAATAATAATAATAATAAATTAAAGGGTTTTTGTTCAAAAGTTCATAAAAACTAAAACATCAAAATTTTGACTGAACTGGGAAAAAAATTGTAGATTGTGAACTCCAGAATCTGCTATTCTCATATTGCACCATATCAAGCAAGCTTGAGAAGATCAATGAAGACGAGGTATTTAACTTTGAGTTTTTCTGCTGTGATTAAAGATTTTGAACATCATAATGTAAAAATTTGGGATAATGTTAAACTCTGAAAAAAATATTCAATAAAATGCAACAGCAGTATAAAACATTATGAAAGAACTAAAAATATTAAGAAGAATAAGAAAATATGGGGTGATTCCTATATGCTCAAAGCTTTTTACAATAATTTGAGGAGGAAATATTTTGTAAATTAAGACTAATGGTAAAAAAAAATGGGGGGGGGGGGGGGAGAGGCAGTGGGTTTTTCAAAGCAGAAGAAAATGTTAGAAAGACAAAAAAAAAGCACAACTAAAAAATAAATAAATAGACTAATTATAAATAATGCTCAATTAAATAAGTTAATAATTGTAAGTATCTGTTGAATTATTAATATAGATGAAAATATAATGGATGCAAAATACAAGATAAGAGAATAAACAAGTAGTGCTGATATCGAAAAAATTAAGATAATAAAATGCAACCAAACTACATATAATGGTATAAAAAATGACAACAGATAATCAACCAAAAGTTCTAAACCGGATTTCAACAGATTTTTAAACATATAAAGGAAATAAACATTAGACGAAGGAATAAAGTAAGCAAATTTTCTAGAATGATATGGAGTAGTAAAACTACTGACAAAAAGTTCTTAGTACAACAAATTAATTTGTTACAAAAGCTTCATCATCTTAAAAAAAAAAAAAAAATTAGGTAGAAAAAATTTAAAAATATAAATATAAAAATACTTATGAAATTGTTGTACAATCTGTACAGTTAAATTTAAAAAAAAAAAACTAAAATTCATATTTTTAAAAAGCATAAATTAAAAAGTAATCAAACATATTTTAATAACAATTCATAGAACATTGATTTTAAAATTTCCATTTTCTTGCAAGATAACATTTAGTAGCGATCCTATCTGTACTAGAAGTGTCACCATAGAATACAAAGCAATCTAGTTCATTATTTGAATCTGGTGAATCATATTTTCTGGCAATAAAATTCATCACAGGAATATCATTTGCATTAGAAGATTTAGCAAAAATGATCATCTCATTAATAGTACCATCTTGATTAATGCAAATTAGCAAATGTCTCCAAGTGTTCAATGATATTACAATATAAATTATCAATCTCAAAATCCTTTTTGCTAGCTGTGCACTTTTTAATTCATCATTTTTTAAAAATAGCACAAATCTTTGATGTAGCTATACTATATTTAGAACCATTAAACAAATTTCCCTTTTAGAAATAATTATTTTTTCTACTTCAAGACTAATCAATTTTTGTGACTATATTTTCCTAGTGCATGATTAATATTAATATCTGTATATGTGCGGGAAAAAAAACAACTAAAGATGAAAGGTTGTCTAAAACTTTACTCAAAGTTGAAATACTCTGTAATGTCTTATGTACTGGTTGCTATATCAAGAAATCCTATTTGTTGATTTAGCAATTCCATGTTTATCACTTTGATTTTCGAAATTACTACTATAATTTTGCTTCAAAATTATTTATTTTTTGATATTAACATTAATCAGTTTTCAAATTTTGCTTTTATGGCTCATAGGTAAAATTATTACAGTATACATATCTAGCAGAATAGTTTTAAAGAATTACTTTGAAATTTATTTTTTAATGTTAAAATTAATCAACTTTTAAATTCTTCACTTGGTTTTTAAAACAATATCTACAATGCTGTCACTCCTAGAGATCTAATGTATCTATGGTGAGCTTAAATTTTTGCCATTGTTACCATAATTTCACTTTGAAATTATTTCTTTTCAAAATAAATATTGAACTGTTTTCAAATTCTGCAAATTAAAACAATCTACAACTAAACCTGTTCAGCACCAGATGCAAGGATTCACTATAGTGATCATTGTCAATTTATACCCATTATTTTGATTTACAAGCAATTATTTACTAAAAACGATCATAAAAAAAAATTTCAAATGTTTTTTTTTTATTTTAAAATGCCATTTTAAAAGATTGATTTAAATTTATTCATTATATACAGTATAGTATGCAATATTACAGTAAACAGTATTTACAAAAAAAAAAAAATCAAGTTAGACATCACATGACTTAATTTGTTTTGGGAGCTCTATATATAGCATTAGTAACCAGTATTTTAATCATAAAATTAAAATACGTTTACTGTAACAATACATTATTTAATTTTCATTCAGTGTCTCTGCAAGACAATCAATACATTCTTTAATAACATATTAAAGTAAAGTTTAAGGTCTAAAAAAAAAAAGCACCTCATTCAGTACAATAGATAATCAAAAGCCTATTTTGATGATGTACAACAACCAAATGTATTAAAATTTTTAGTTTTAATTAAAAGGCTTTATTGAGCTAAAAGTTTATAAAACAGTAGTTAGTATATCACATACATAGGATAGAATAAGCAAAGACTATGAGGTTTTAAACAAAGCACAGATATGTGGTTTGCATTATATACTCTATATTTTTATCCCATACTAGAGATGGGAAAAATTACAAATCTATGTGTAACAGAAAAAAAAATACAATCTTGAAAGCAGCTTAGCATTTTCTGACTGCTGCATAGAATTTACATCTTTCTATGTACATCATTGCATTAATGTCTTTTGCTTTTAATTATGCAGTTATTTTATAATAGTGAGTCATGTCATAAATTCGAGCGAAGCTCGCTTTAGTGACCATGTGTCTGAATAAATGTTAGTTGGTGAAATTTTTTTCATCTCTTATGCATATAATATCCATTTTGTTCCTAAATGTATTAGGATGTCTTCTTGTATTTGAACCATATATAAATGTACATCTAGTACACCATAATAAGAATAGTACAAATGTGCTGGCCCAAATGTGTACATAAATACCTTTTTAAAATGTATTGAGAAGTGTATGTATGTTGTAATTTTTATTTTTAAATATTTTGGGGATATTGCACCAGTACATGAATAAAAAATGTGATTGTGTTTCTGATTCTCCCTAACATGATTTGCATTTCTCTTCAATGTTAGCACAATTTCTTTTATATCTGTAGAATATAAAGGGTGGGAAGTGCTTCACGATTTAGTTTTAGAAGAAAATTGCAGTATTTTGGCTCTAATGATCAGTATTTGAAATTTTTAGTCAACTGCTTATTAGTTATGTTTAAAAGGGGTTTGAATATACATCCCAGTACTTCATTTTATTCTTGGGTGGGCAATATATTAAATTGGGAATACATAATAAAGGAGAAATTAACTTATTCTAGTAATTGTATATAGGTGGCAACCTGTCTGTGGGTGTAATTTTAAAAAACTATTTCTAGATTTGGAAATATCCTTGCACATGATGATAAAGATTAAGTGTTTTTTGAATTTGGAATTTTTTTTGTAGAATATAAACCCAATCCATTTTGAAATAGAAGGTGCAGAGTCTTACTTAGGGATATTGATGCCATTTTTTTTTATCCCACAACAATTTTCTACACATTGGGTAAAATTTAGATGTAAAAGCTTTTGTGTATGTTATTATAGTATGTATCAAGTGTCATTATTAGGAGAATGAAAAGGGACACTTTGGCATTGAGTGATAAATATGATTTGGAAAGAGAATTAATTATATTCTCAACTTTATTCATTAGTTTTCTCTGTATCTGCAATCACATTTCAGAGTTACTGAAATAAAAAGGAAATCCCACAAAGAATCCAAGCTTTGCTTTGAAGTATTTGCTCATGTTGGCATCACGAGTACATAGACCATGCACTGGATTTTTCTAAATTGAATTCCAGTTTATATTTGTCTGAGTAATTATTTAGAATTTTTATTAGTTTTGGTATCTGTTTTTTAATTAGCAGAAAGATTGTTATGTCAGCCATGTATGCAATACATGAAACATTTGCCTTCATTCCAGATATAAATATTCCAATCATCTCATTTTCAATTGCTTTAAGGAGAGGATTAATATAAAATGTGGATAAAAGAGTACTTAATGGTGAACCTTGTGGAATAGAGTTAAATGGAATGAATGAATGGAGTATTTCAACTAAGATTTATCTGAATTTCTTGTCTTAGAAAAAGATTCATAATCAAGTAGATTAATGTCCTGGGTATTGATGTATCTGCTAATGCATTAATTAAAATATCTATTGGTATATATCAAATGCTGATTTAATGTCCAGCTGAACTCCAACTGGTCCATATTTTTTTGTTGTTTCTGACTGTATCGATTACATCTTATATAAAAATGCTGCCTGCCCAGTTGATGAGTCTTTTTTTGCAAACTGGGTTTTTGACAGCAATGGAAAAATATAAGATTCAATCCTATCTTTAATCACTGATTCTAGAATCAAAATCCCAAGTGGACTCACTGATATGGGTCTGAGGTTTAGGAATGTGGTTATATTTTCCTTCGTCTTAACAAATGGAATCAGTGAGATTGGATAAAGCCCATGTATATGATAGATTCTCTTTGTTAGAAAGTTAGTTAAATTTGTCAGGAATTTTGCTGTGAAGTGACTTAAATGTCTGTATACAAAACAAGGTATTCCATGTATCCCTGGATGACATGAGTTTGGCACTGAAGCAAGTTTTTCTTCAAACTTTCTTGGTACAAAAGTTATATTGTCTTCTGGTAGTCCCAGAAAGTTTTGTGGAGGTTAAATATTTCCCTTTTTGCAAGTTATTTTTGTAATATGAATAAAGTGGCTCTAGCATGTTGTCACCTGCAATGATTTGCTCTTCTATTTTGATTGCTGTCAGAATGCGGTTTAGTGGAGCTTGCCCCAGTGCCCAACAAATGTATTGCCTAGACCACGTGGGTTTGATTCAGATATATTTTCTCTTCTTTATCACAAGGTATTCTTTGAGTGAGTCACAAGCTAACCAATATGCTTTCCTCAGGGTTATTACTTTTGCACAGTCCTCTGCTGTGCTAGCACTAAGGGTAATTCTCTTGTGCAATTCATCTGCAAGTGCTAAAACCTTTGAAGGGGGTGATTGGTTTCTTGTCATTGTATCAACTGTATATGAGATTATGTTCACAAATGCAATCCATGTTTGAACAGAGACCATTTTCCAAGTCACAAATTTTGAATAATGATATTTCTGAGAAGAGACATTTTTTAGTCAGCCTGGGAGCAGAATCCTAAGTTCTATTTGTTACGGTCATAGGTCTATATAAGAAATCATTTTAAAGACAGACCATCACAGCAAAATGATCTGAAAAAGATGTTTCTGAGTGATATGCAATACTGGAAAATAAAAAAACAAGATTAATTAAAGACGAGTATCTGACATTGTTGAAGGAGATAAGAGTTCTGTAGAAGAAATCCTTCTCCAGATATGAGAAGAGATGCCAGCAGATGTAACCATTTTTTTTTATAAATTTATTGTATGACATGTTAAAGTCTCCTATTAGAATTATGTGGTAATGAGGATGCAAATTTTGAATTTAATGTATATATAAGTCTATTAATTATTATTTCATCTGAAGGAATGTACATGCATGCTATGTTCAGTGTTATTCTTTTGTGGTATAGTGTAACAATTAGCATATATGCATTAATGTATATTATTTTAAATGAGCTGAATGGACAGGTTTTGTTTATCACAATTCCTGTTCCAACTGAAGGTGAGAATGCTGTTCTGGAAAATAATGAATATCCTTGATTATCATAAAATTTTGATAGATCTGTTTGTGATTTTTTAAGTTGATGCTTTTTTTCTACAGACTTTAATCCTCTGACATCAAGACTCTATTTTTATTAACATTGTCTTATTTAATGTATAGATATAAATAATACAAGAAATATATTTATGTTAACTGTTTAGTTCTATCTAAAGATATTAGGCTTTCATGCGACAACTCTATAGACTTATCATAAGAGATTACATTTGATCATGGCTCACCACTGTTATATTGACTGGCTCATTTGAGATATTGCCTGCATCAGAATCTGGAAAGTTTTTATTTGATTTAACTTTATTAATATGGTCAGAGTCTGTGGTATATCTCTTCACTTAATCCTGGGGTTTGCAGTTCACTTTTTCCTTCCCTTTTCTTGCATGGTGACCTGGTTTGCATTTGTTATTCAGTGTATTTATATCTATGTCTGTATGTGATGGACTAGGTATTGTTGTCTCTATAATATCTTGTTTATTACAATTGCTTCTGTAAGAATTTGTAATTATGAGTGATAGGGAAATGTTTTGATCTGATAGTTGACCTTGTCTTTGAATATTATCATCTGTTAATATATTTTGTGTATAACTATCTGAGTCATGATGTTAACATCAATTATACCAGTGATTGACTTTTTTCCTGCTGAATGTTGCATATCATTATTTGTATCATTTTTCTTTCTACACTGATGTATTGATGTGGCTCTCATTTCATAATGTGGGCACTTAATTTTTGGACACACACTTATGATGTGACCTCTCTGCTTACAGTTGAAACACTGTAGTTTGATTCCGTTATTATTAAGAGGAGCATTGTTTCCTTGTGCATAGAGATGTCATTTGGATTAATGTTTTTGTTTAAACACAGTTTAAAATAATAATTATTACTTAAGATCGATATAGGGGCATCTTTTAAATATGTGGATTGGAACATTACCACTGATCCAAAAGACTCCATTAATTTTTTAAAGTCATTAATGTCATAATTGAAATAGGTGTTTTTTTATAATTCTGGTTACATAATTTTCTCTATTCGATCTACTTTAATTAGCACATATTTTTCCAGCATGAAAATTGTTTTTTCAAATCTATTTCTTTGTCCTTCATCAAAAAATTTGATAGCAATATATTTAAGATTTGGGTGATCAGCAATCCATAATATGGAGTCCTACATGTTGTTTACTGTAATCGCTTCATACAGTAAATTTTTTGGAAATCTGTAAGAGTGCAATTTATATCTGTAATCACTAGAATAATCGAGCAATCAGTAAAAAAATGTTTAAAGAAAAATAAAGATCTTTCAGTATTGTTGCATTGAAGGCCTCTGAAATTCTGCTTATGCTTTCCTCCATCCAGGCCTCTTCCATATGTTGATAGGCTTTTGTGGGGTATCTGTTAGTATTCTAATTTAATAAGGTTATTCATTGGTCTATAAATCTCATCTGATTTATTTTTACGAAAAAAATTTACGTTATCATTATGCTTTCTTCCATTATTATGTGGCAATAATGTTGAGGTTTTTGTTGCTTCTGCATATGAATGCAATTTCATTTCGCATGTGGAGTTCATGGTGGCTGACATAGTTTTCACGGCAAATGTTTGAGGTCTAATCCTCTTATGAGGAATATTCAAATTGGCTTGTCTATAAATTTTTTCCTGATCTCCAATGCTTAACAACAATTCTATTCATTCTTTACGTTATCCAATAGTTTGATAATGTGTAAAGGATCAAATAAACTCACTGTGAATGTAAGGGTTTTTTCCAAATTGGTGCATGCACAAATCTTTGGATAGAATATTTTGCTTGCAGTAAAAATTATGACAATTGTAATTTTAAAATTAGTTACCATAATTGCAAGTTATTTTGAGAAAAAGAAAAAAGATTTCATTCTTTATATAATTAGTAATCAAATTTAGTGGCCAAAGTTACCAATATGTGTACTATTTTACTGTACAGTATTTACTTAATTTTAAATCATAATTTGTTTCAGACATGCAAGACAAAGAAGATATTATCATGAATGTAAAAATACAATGCCAAAAAAAAAAAATATACAAATTGCACTCAACATAAAACTAAAATTAAATTTTGGTCATATACTATACTATTAATAATTAATTTTAAATTGTATATTATATTAGCTAAAATATTCAATCACCTAATTTTGAATTAAAACTTCTCAGCCAAATGAAAATTGCTATCATCATAAATGTAAAGTATTTTCAGTAAAAAAAAAAAAAAATAAAGGGGGCGAAGATGAGGATGCGAAAAAAAAAATGATTTCAAGAATTAGTTAATTAATAATTAAATTTATATGATGAAAAGTTATTAAATCTAAGTTAAAAATAACATTTACTTGCCCAATTTTAAATTACAATTTTGTAATTTGCTTCAGACGTATACAAGACATTGATGATGTTATCACAAACTTGAAAAATTATATATAGTACTGAAGAAAAAAAAATACAAATTTCATTCAGTATAAAATTAAAAATAAATTCTGGCCTTGTTAATAATTAATTTTAAATTGTGTACTGAATATGTATGTATTAGCTAAAATATTTGGTCAAGCAATTTTAAATTAAAACCTTTATGAAGGTTAAATAAACTCAAAAACTACTATTACCATAAAACATATTTTCAGTTAAAAAAAAGAGGAAGATGATTACATTTAACAAAAAATTTTGTATAATGAAAATACAATATAAATAAATTTAAGAAGTTTCATGCTTTTAATTTCTATTTAAATGGCCTGTATTTCTGCCTTTACAAAATACTGTATTATTGGAAAAATTGCTAAATCATTTCAAAAAAATGACTACAGCATGTAATATTATGTAATATCTTGATGCTATTAAAAAAAATTATATCTACCATATTTGTATATAAGTGGAATGGCATTCAGATGACTAATGTCTGAATAAGAATTCATCTCCTGCTGCCTTATAGAACATAAAATTAGTTCATCAAGGCTAAATACAGTTTCAGATACAAGATAGTCTTTTCTATCTTCCCTCTTTTCTTTCTTCACTCACTTTAAGTGAGACCCAGTTGGCGTGAACTTCTCATGCCATTGATCATCTCTCAATATTATTAGACAATGAGATTGTGTGTTTGTGCAATCACATTAATCTTTAACTACATGTACAGCATTTCTGACACCTATTCCCTTTTTTTATTTTTTGCCCAAGTCCTTGAGAATTATAAAAGCAATAACAGGGTCAGGCTTAATAGGTTGGCAAACCTTAATTGTGAACTTTGAGGCAATTCAGCCATTAACGATTTGGTATGAAACTGGATTTGAGATAAAAGTTTCATCTGATAAAGATTGTATGTTTTGGAAATCATATTTTGAGATTATCTTGCTACTATGGAAGTGGTTAAAAAAATGTGGTCTAAAAAATGGCCAGTCTCACATAGCCTGACTAGTTTGTTGTATTTGAAAATTATTCATTAAAAGCCATCAAAATAATATTAGAAGTTGTAAAGCAGAAAGTAGTGGTAAATATAATTATTATAAATTCTTTTTTTTTTAATTTCTAATTATAGATACATGAAATATGCGAACTTATCTTGATATAATTTCTTTATGACCAAAACTTTTAAAAGATAACACCAATGCTTAAAGAACTGTCAAGATTTAACATTGATATAAACATTCTTAAGGAAAATTGTCATCCAAAAAGATCCGTTTAATAGAACAGATAGATGAGTACAAGTTTTTTTTGGAAGAGTATATTAATCAGTGAAAGAAGAATGCTTGATATTGGACTTGTTGTGAGGTCTGATTTACTATATTCTATTTCCAAAATTCCTTGTTGTATCAGTGAAAGGCTAATAGTGTTGAAAGTTGCCTTATGCAATGGTAACCATACTTATTTTAGTATAAAATATATTCCAATATTAAATTAAGATAATTCAGAGAAAGCTTTATTTCTTTGCTGGATAGTGTTACATCAGCAATATAAATAAAAACTTTGATCAAAAGTGAAATAATGGAATAAGTGCTAGTACTATTGACATTTTGTATAAATCATGAAATGATTATAACAAACATTTTTTTAAGAAAGAAAAATTTCTATAAAGAAATATGAATTCACCCATGCTAGATTACATTATAGTTAGGAATCAGTATACAAGAGAAAGTCATATTACACGAGCAATGACCCCCACAGATTATTGGATATCTCATAGATTAGTATACTCCAAGATTAAATGATAATCATATTTAAAAAAAATGTCATATTCCAAATTGATATCTGTTTTTAGAAATACTTTATTATACATATTAAAATTCAACAGCTATCAAATATTAAAATGGCTACTTTGAATCTTCAGGATTGTTATATTGCTGAATGTGTTAGGGATACAAGTAAATTTATTCTTGGGTTCACTAAAAAAAAATCATGACTGGTTTTCTGATCTTGACCTTATGAGTGACTTAAATAAAAGGAAATGTGGGATTTTCTGCTTAGCAGAATAATAAACTGAATGTGGCACTTCATAATCAATATAGAGAATAAGGCAGAAGTTCAATGACTGTCAGATAGCTTAAATATGGTTAGTGGGTCAAAACTGTAAACAAGACAGTGTCATTTATTGATCAGGCGCAAACTAAATATTTAATATATCATATAGACATAAAAAATGGTACCATAATCCCATTAAATTCAGCAATGACATTATCTTATATGATAACGATGGTATTTTGAACAAATGGAAGGATTTTGATCATCTTTTAAATAATTATACAAGAATTGAGATCACCATTTTTAATGATATATCCATTTTATCTATTTATTTAGATTTGCACAAAGACTCTAAAAAAATATCTGGAGAAGTTTTAAAAATATGATAATAATGTGTTAACTTCAAAAACATTACATTTTTTTAAAAATATATGAATTTGTTAAAGTTTGTTTCAGTTTTTAAAAATAAAAGGAATAGAACATGATTGCAATAATTATCAAAGAATATCATCATTACAATCCATCACAGCAAAGAAACTTTCAACAATTTTGATAAAAATAAATGGGTACTTCTAGAAATATATGAACCATTTTAGAGAATCAAAAAAATACTATAAACATAGTTTTTGTTACCAGGCAAATGTTAAGAAAAGTCTGAAGAACAAAAAAGCAATTTATATATTGTTTTTATTTATTTGGTCAAAGCATTTGACCTCAAATAATAAAAGGGTATCTATGGCATTGTTTCAAATTAATTGGTTGTTCACCAAAACCTTTATTGTATTATAGCCTCTACATGAAGAAATAAAAGAAGTGTCATTAATATGGGTGGAAAATCTCAGGCATTTGAAATAAAAATAGGAAAATGTATTCCCCCCCCCCCCCACACACACATAAATTTCAATTTTTTTAATATTAGTCTTTGAAATGCTTTATAGGCAATGTAATGAAACAGAGATCAAAAAGCTATATAGATATGATAGTAAAATTTTTAATGTGAATCAATTAAAAAGTAAAACAAGAATTCCACATTCTTGGATATTTGATTTGCTATGCTCATGATAGTGCTATTTTGGCTAGTTCAAAAGATCATCTTCAGAATGTATTTCATGTTTTGAATACAACAAGTAAAAATTTTACTTTAATAATTAATGTTTAAAAAATTCAAATGCATTCTCAGCCAGTAATAAAAAATTTCCTCAACAATTTTTAGCTTGGATGGTTATCAACTTGAGAATGTAAGTCAATTTAAATAGATTAACTTAGATGTTGAGGTGCAACAAAGACTTCCAGTGTGCTCCTGCTCCTTTTAACAAGTTAAAAGATAGAATATCTCATAATAAGAAAACAAGTAATGCAAATAATTAATAATATATAAAGTTGTAATTTTATCTAATTTAAGTTATGGAAGTGAGGATTTGGATATCATATAAAGCAACATAAAAAGCTTTAGCAAAGTTTCATTTAAGAACTCTCAGTAAAATTTTGAAAATATAATAAGATCATAAACCAGAGTTCACTGTTGTAAAATCATCCCTTTGTTGGACTTAACCATATAAAATGAATAATATAAAACTTCTTAAATGGATCTTTTATGGCAAACCTGAAGTAGATCCTGTTTACGTTACAGAAATTATTCAAAGATATTCTTTAGAAGTGGAATATTGACTGTTTCCATTGAGAAGACACAGCAGAGAATAGAATACATTAGAGAACTTCAATTAGAGATGGTGCTGAAGTATTGTAAAAAGAAAAAACCTTCAAAAAAAAGTTAAAATACAACATCATAAAATATTAAATAAACAGAAAAATGGATGAACATGTTCTACATGTGAATGTATTTTTGGCTCACAGATCAATTGCAAAACTCATATAAAGAAGTTTTTTTTCCCTTAATCTTTTTCTTTTTTTCTGTTTCATGAAATTGGTACATAGTTTATAAGTGGCTGCTTCTGCTGATGATACTTAATTATTATTTCAGCAGCATATAAAATCTCTAGAGATGGGATATTTACAATATATTTTTAGATTATTATTATGTTTTTAGATTATTAAACATTTTCTTAATTTAGCAAACTCATTAATTCAAATACATTAGGGAATTTAGATTCCCAGATTAATAGCATTATTTGACAATGTTCACTCAGATGATAATATACTTTTTACCCCTCTCTAAATGCAGATACATAGAATTTCAACTAACTGATTTGGAGATAAGTTGAACAGGCTTAAAATTAATGCAGCTGCTCTTGTTTTACTGAAAGAAAAAAGTTTAATTGAAAAGATAGATGGCAAAAAGTGTGGCAACTCATTAAGAGATTGTATGCTGAAGATCTAGCTCATATTACATCCAGGAAGTTGTAAAAAAAAAAAAAAAAGTTTATTCTTTATTAGATTGAGTTATTTCACCAATCACAATAAATATGACAAAGTTTTAAAAATAAAAATACTGGCTCGATGAATTCAAATGGTCTGATATTATAAAATTCTTACATAACACATGGATTGACTAAAATAAACATTTTGCTATCACTACAATCAAATTAGATGCATTCATGTTCAAAATAATATCTTTTGGATTAGATAAGAAATCAAAAGAAGTCAATATTAATAGAGCAAACATATAGAGAAATATTGTTGGATATGTCATAGATTTTTATGCTTCAAAATTAAAATAAGTGACATTAAAAAAATCAATCCAAATATATGGAAATGAAATTTGAAGCTCATTTACAATTGCCATTTGTTATTAAAGCATGTAATTCTCTTAAGAAATGTGTTGAGGATTATGAGCAAGCTCAGTTTTAAGTTCACTAAGAATAAAATCTTTATGGGATCTTTGGGCATCAGTGTTATTAGTAAAATAGATTAAAATGAAAATATGGCATTCTCTACCTTGGTTGAATAATAAAATCAACATAAATTTCATAAACAATACAAAAATTTAAGGGTAGAAGTTAATAATTGACACAATATAAGAATGATGGACAAAAAATAGTCATTTGATGATTACGGCTGTTTTAAATCTTTTTTGATAAATTGAAAATTAAGTATAAATATTAGGAATGATAACATAATCTTATTAAATTCAATAGATGACAATCTTTTATATGATAATAAAATCTAGAATATGAGAGTGAAATATTTTGATAATCTTTTGAGTAATGATATAACAATTCATTTATCTGCATTCAGTCTATCCTATAAACTCATTTACACTTAGAGATATCCAATTTGATGAAGCTGATACTGTTCTTTGTAAAACAACAAAAAGACTGTATATTTTTATTAGATAATAAAAGAAATTTTAAAGTAGTAATAGGTTAAGTCAAAACCATTGCATTTTTTTTTAAAGATTATATGAATATGGAAAATTGGACATCTGTTCTTAAAGTTGTGAATCTTTTTTGCAATTTATAAAAATACAGATAATAGAAAAGACAGTAATAATCATCATGAAATATCATTGTAAACTACAATAAAAGTTTAAATGGATACCAGAGAATGAATGAGGTTATGAAAGTATCAAAATAGTTTTAAAGATATGCTTTTTCTTGCCAGATAAATGTAAAAATATTTAAACAAATATGAGATTTATAATTACTTTTGTAAATTTGATCAAAGTATTTAACTTAGTTAATTAAGTTTGTGGCAATGTTTGAAAACAAATGATTATCCTAGGAAGCTTATTCATATTTGACAGATGTTATTAAGATTCCTAACGTGAGAATTTTTGCAACAAAAATTCTAGGAATTTACTATCCACTCCATCTCAAGTTCAATAAAAAAATGTTTTGAAATCTGAGTTTTTTTAATTAAATATGCAAATATATGAGTATTTACTACATGATCTATTATAAATTTTCTAGCATCGAGTGAAGCATTTTGCAAGTGAATGAGTAATCAAATTTATTAAAATAAATTATTATTATATGCAATGAATGTATTTGTTTGTACAAATATAATCACAAACCAATAGTAAAAAAAATATAATACCATTTAAATACACTTTCTATAGTCTTTTTAGCAAAATAAAGAAAACTCTGATGAAGACTGTAGGCCAGTTGAAACTATTAGCAAATATTGTCAAGAAATAAAAATTTACTAAATTTCAAAAAGAATTTAGTAGTGAAGAGAAATAATATTATTTCCAAAAAAAGCAAGAAAAATTATCTCAAGTTATATAATAAAGATATTTATTTACACAAATTAATTACTAAAAAATAATAAATTTAACTATGGTATATATTTCTTATATCTCTTAGACCACTCAAATTTCTATTACACTGATATAAATGGAACATGAGTTGAAAACTATATAAAAAGCTGGAAAATTCAAATAAGAAAATGTAATAATAAATAATTTTTTATTGACCATTTTATTATTCTTTTGTTATTTATACAAATAAAAAAATTCATTGTACATTTTCATTTCTTACTTTTTAATTTTTTCTTTGGAAAATATACATTATGAAAATTTTAGTGATGTAAAAAATGAATACTATAAGTAAATTGATTATTCTTTTATAATTATATTTATACAAATAAATATGTTCACTTCTATCATAATTTAATTTTTTATTGATTATTCTTTCATTTTCAAAATATATTACCTAGCAATTGAGAGCAATTAAAATAAAGCACATACTAAACTGATCATTATCAAATATTTTTGTTAAGTACGGTATACAACACTACCATATAATTATAATTTATTCAGTCATACTAAATTTAACATAAATTTACACTGTATATTTTTTTGTTAGCTATAAATGATCAAATTCAATAAGCATGTTATTCATATAATTATAACTCTCACAAATATAAGCTTTTTAAAATTTATTTTAGAAATCAAAAAAATCTTTTATATACTAATGTGCAATTTTTTTATACAATAAATGCATCTTTCTTTATAATTCACTTTTTGCATTATATGTATACATGATATTTTGAAGTCCATTTCTAATCTTTTATTTCTTCTGATAAATTCAAAATATACTCTTTACTTAATTAAAAAATGTATTATTTATTAGCTGTAGTAATGGCTGCTGTTTCCATAATCACGGCAAGATAGGCATATGTGATAACTGTTCAACGATTTTATCTAGATCGTTAAAATTCCAGGCATTAAAATTTTTGTCTCAAGTCCTGGAAACAAAAATTAGTTGTTGGGTGATTGAATTATTATTGATGGTTAAAAGTCTGAAGCATATGAAATAAAAACTAGTGCTAAACAGGGATGAGTATTACTTTCAATATTATTTTCCTTTTTTTATGACTAGTCTTTGAAATAATCATAAGGAGCCTCACAAAGTAGGCATAAAGATGTTATACAGACTTGATGATTGAATATTTAATTTGCACTAATTAAATAGAAAAATGATCAGTTTCTTCTTGGCTATTATGTACATTTATGTTGTTCTTAGCAATTCAAAGATGATCTACAATATTCTAAGCATTTTTACTGCAATGTGTAAAGAAATTGGCTTAGTCGTAAACTCAAGACTTTATCAGTCAATGCAAAAAAAAAAAATCAGCAAATTGAAGTTTGGATAGTTATCAGGTTATGGATGTGAATCAATACAAATATCTCAATAGATCTAGCAGATATTTTAGCTTAAATATTGAAGTATAACACAGACTTTAACATACTATTGTCACAATCATCCAATTTTGAAGATACAGTATTCCACAATATTAATACAACTATTTCAACTAATATTGTTATATTACTAAATTTATTGTATATAAGCTACACAAGAATCCTCTATTGTTGAATATAAAGACACTGACAAAGTTTATTTGAGGATATTTTATAATGGAATAGCAAGATCATAAAATCAATTAGTAAGGGTTTGTAGTTTTGTATAATAATCATAAATCTGCAGTTAGAAGGCTACAACTTCAATGAACCTGGAATTGTGAAAGCAGATGAAGAGTGACATACTTCTTACAAAAGTATTTATTTTTCATAAAAAGGGAGATCTCTATTTATATTATAAAGATAATCTCAAAGATACTCTAAAGAGAGGAAACATTGATTATTTTCATGAAACAGACATAAATGAGAACAATTACATAAGGTGTTAAAAGATATCATATAACAGAATTAAGAAATAATACATTTGTGGTTCTTGAGTTAAATTAGCAATTGAAATTTTCATTTTTAACTTTTTGTTCCTCATCTCTCACTTTTTGCTTTTTGGAGTTATGATAGAGAAGCTCATTTATGAGGGCTTTAATGGTGAAATAAAATACAATATATATGATGAAAAATGATTATAATAATAAAAAAAAAACCCAAAAAATAAAAAATTAAATATAGGGGTAGATTACAATTTTTTATGCACCATTAAAAACTATTAATCTTTAAGAAGACATGGTCCATGGGCCCATATGTACTTACTTTGAAAAAAAAAAACCCAATTTATTAAAAAAAAAAAAAAAATTAATAAGAAATTTTAGTTTTAAGTAGATGAGAGTTTTTTTGTTAAAAATCTTAACGAATTTCTTAATTATTTTCCAAACATCTATGACAAAGTGCATGATAGCAGCTGTCATGACAGTTTTTTGAAACACTTGATATATCATCATTTGATTCTGATTTTCTATTTGAATATTTTTTTTAAATATTTGCTTTTTCTCTCAAGTCTCTTATTTTACTGATTATCACAAATTTTGAGGAACACAGGTGACAAATGATTTTATATTTAATTATTAAAAGTAATATATCCAATCGTTTTATTATTTATTTTAAATGAATCATTTGAAATTTTCAAATTTAATTCTGTGCAACAAATGTATCAGCACAGAATTCACAATAAATTTTAGCCTCTGTTTAAATTATAAATATTATCTTAAAGATGCTCTAAAGAGGTCCAATTAAAGACCTTGCTGATTACTTACATTAAGAAATATATAGATGAGGTTAGAATACCCACTATGTTTCTCCTATATCCTTTTATCAAATTAATATTCGTCAAAATTTAATTCTTTATAATCAATTAAGCTTTTTAAAAAAAATCTAAGGATAAGCATCTGTTTTCCTCTGAAAAAATAATTTCTGCAAATATTTCAATCAAGTTTGCAGAAACATTATAAGTATAAAACTCACAGATGACAGGATTTTATTTTTTATTAAAATAATAAAAACAAATAATGTTGATTGATTTTTACTCATAGTCCTTTTTGAAGAAAATTTAGCTATGTTATTTTGAATTTAACAATTGAAGATAATCAATGACTCTCAAGATACTTAATTTAACAATTGAAGATAATCAATGACTCTCAAGATACTTGACTATTTCTGGTCCGAATAAATTTAATCTCACAAAATGCCTTATAGTTATGCTAAATATAGAGGGCAGAAAGACATACTAAAATTAAAATTGAATATAAATCTCCAAAATCAATTTGGGTTTACAATTATATTTATTGTGGCAGAATATCATTTACTTCATTATAATACATTTGCAGATTTATTTATTTTTTGATAATTTTTGAAACGGTAATTCATTTTACTAGCAAGATATAATTTGGAGTATTTTAACTCAACATATAATTTTCCTTCACTAATTCTATTTTTGAATGGGGCATTAATGACTGGATGTTATTATTTTCTAAAGTTTTCATCTTTACTGTTGTCGAAAATTTATTACACAGGTGATATGCCATCTTCTGATGATTTCAATATTTAACCTTTTTTATCTTCTGACAAAAATGTAAAATTCATGCTTTTCTTTTTAATTATTCTCTTTCAAAAATTTTGAGGTCAATCATAAGAAATTATTACTCTATATTTTTATGTTGTTATCTTAAAAAGGAGAAGACTTAAAATATTCTATTAATGCATTCAAAATGTGGGTGAATATCGTTTGTATAAATTCCACTGTCACTACAAAATTTCATCTTTTGCTTTTTGTTAACAGGTATAAAAAGGTTTTTTTTTTCATGATTTTTTAAATTGTTAACTGGCTTATTAGAATACTAATAAATTTATCTAACATTCTATAATTAATCTTTAATTTTTGTAGGATTCTTTTTAATTATATTAATATTCACATCAAAGCTTTAGTTATTAATATCTCATTAAATATAAATTATCACATAATAAATGCATGAGTGATATACTGATATCTATCTAGTAGCATCAATTACATTGGAGGACTTTATAAAACCTGTAAACATTTACTTCCTACTGAAGATTTGTAATGATGATATTTTAATTCAAAATATAAATAGAACTAATTTACTTGTTATCTTTATTATTTGTCTAGATGATTTTTTGGTACTGGTATCATCGATGGTATAGGGCGCTGGATGGTGCTGTTGCTAGCCACAAACAATTAAATATACCATTTACGAGGCTGTAGTGTGTTATGCTAATTTCTCACAATTCACACTTGGCTAATGTGACCTCTTCTTTACTGATATTGTTTTAATTTTCATCTAAAAAGTTGATGTATTCTAAATATGTTAAAAAAAAAAAATTCTAACAGAAATGCCTAAAGTGGCAAATTACATTTAAAAAAAAAAAAACAGCAGGCAAGTAGACAGCGATTGTTAGTTTTTTGTAAATAAAAAAAATTCTTCAAATTAATGTGTATACTACCAGAAATGTCAAAAGTGGTTTGTGATAGAAGAAGCAAACAGCCTTACTGCTGATATTGTTTTAATTTTTGTTTATAAATAAATTTCTTCAAATGAATGCGTATACTTATTGGATTATTTATCTTAATAAGTAAAATTAAGAGCGTGCTAATAGCTCTAAACAAGCTTTTTTTTTTTATTTATGATAAATGCCACTACAAGAGAAGACATTCAAATCATTTTTATCTTGGATTGTCCCCATCCCCAGACCGGTTTCGATCTATGGGTCTCTTCAGTGAGGAGTTGGGACATTAGATTTAAAAAACCAACTCAAGCAAAGCATTTATCTAAAAGTTAATTGTTAGAAGAAGATCTGAAACTTTTAGACATCTACATGTCTTTAAATTCAGCTCTCCAACTGAAAAAAATCATATGGGCCTGAACTTAATTCAGATACTCCATATATTAGTAGGCTTAGCCATTTAATTTAGCCAAAGCCACAACAGCAAAATAATAATAGTAAGAATAACAAGTCAGATGTCACATGACTTATATATAGCTTGCACTTACAAATATGTAAAATTAAGAGCGTGCTAATAGCTCTAAACAAGCTTTTTTTTTTTTATTTATGATAAATGCTACTACAAGAAAAGACATTAGCACGCTCTTAATTTTACATATTTGTAAGTGCAAGCTATATATAAGTCATGTGACATCTGACTTGTTATTATTATTATTATCTTAATAAGAAAAAAGATGTTGTTTACTATTTACTACCATCCAGCACCCTGTACAGTTGATGATAGTACTACCGAGTTTTCTATGGTGTATTCATTTGCTTGGAAAATTTGAAAAATTTGGTTAAAGCAAAATTCCTTTTATCACTTATCATTATAAAAAATTTTTGAGAATATTTACATATTTCATGTAATTCCAATAGTTTTAAACTTTTTTTCAGAAAAATGTAATCCAAATTGAATAATACATACAAAACATATACTAAAAGAAAAGCGTGTTTAATACTTTAAAATAAAAATGTTAAATTGATACATGAACATAGTATGCTGAGTATATTTTTGACTAAATGGTAGTCATAATCATATTTCATGAAAAAATGTTCTTCCTTTTTACTATAAAGTAGGGTTAGCTTTTGCTTAATTGTTTTTATTATACTATTTCCTTGAAGATCACATACAAGGATTAAAAAAAAAAAACACTTGAATTTCTGAGAAAATTCTCAATATTTAAAAAAAATTCCAAGCACAGTTCAAATTTAAATGTCAATGGACATGGCAGGCCACAACAGCATGATTTTAAACTCAACTTTGGATTTTATATAAAACTTTTGGTAAATGCACTAATCATTACAATATTTGAAAGCCAAACTTAAATTTTTAACAAGTAGCTGAGAATCCTCAAGAAAGCATTTTTTTTTTTTTGTTTTCAGGTAAGCAACCAATGGCTACATTTAGTTAGTCAATTAATATTGGTGAATAAATAAATTTATAGTTATATCAGAAGAAGAGCAAAGATCGGAGGATAATGTAAATTGTTCAAATGCACTGTTTATAAAAGATATATTGCATCATAACATTATGCATCATAGATATTAGTGAGGGATCGGTCATATACTTATGAGAGATCATCACTAGCAAGTAATTCTTATTTGAAATTACTGTTTATTAAATTATGATACAAAGAATAAATAATACCATCATAATGAAAAAATATGAAATTTTATTTACATGTTCCATATTAATATTCAATATATAAGCATGTGTGTGAAAAAAAAATCCATTAGTCATAGAAATTTAATAACATTTAGGAATGTACAATATAAAAATGAGTTTTAGAAGAAAATTAAAATTTTTAAAAGTTATTATAAAATGTCATGGTCAGAAAAATTTGTCATTAACTACTGAGAGTAGTATTTAAAATGAATATCATTATTAATGAATATTCATTAAAAAATAAATAAATAAATAAATAAAATTAAATTCATTATTTACATTCATTTGATAAAATTTTGCATTGATAAAAGAAAAAAAAAGTCTTATAAAATAAATAAATGAAAATATATAGGAAATTTTCCTACAATATATTATATTGCTGCAGTGTAATATTGCTTAAAAAATATAATTTAACAAAAAAAAAAAACAATCATTACCTACTTACATTTACTTGATTATGAGAAAATGGTGTATTTCTAAATAGAAAAAACATTGAAATGGTAATAAAGATACTGCTTTCAAAAAAAAAGAACAGTGTGTTTTAAAAGTATTTGTATAACATATCTGTTATATAACTACAATAAATATTGCTATAAAAAGTTAGTTAAATGGAAAGTGTGTATGATAAAATTCATTATTTATTTACATTTACTTGATTATGGAAAAAAATTTGCATTTATATAAGGCATAAAATTCAGACTTCTTTTATGCTGCTTCAGAAATAGCAGTTTAATGTAAAAATGATTGCGGTACTAAGATTTTTTTTTGTTGTTAATACTTTAAAAATTAATATTTAAGAAAGAGTACAATTTTGTTTCTGAATATCATATGGAATTGTGAATTCCAAACACTTTGAGGATAAGTTTTCCTTTTTTACAAAAATCTATTTTAAGTTTTTTACAACATTTATATTTGTAATTTGATTGCAAAATGTTTTTCACATCAGCGACACAAAAGGCACATGGCTGAGTGCACTTTCGGTAAGGTACACCAGAATCATAGCTCTTGTAAATTGATTAAATCAGCTGCTCTATTTAAACAGTGGGATGATTATGTAAGTGCTTTGTTCATATTAGAAATTTAATATTTCATTTTCTCAATATCTAGATGCTGTTCCCTTTCTTATTAATTATACTCATATGGCTGACTATATACCACATCTTCTTGACCTTTCTTTTTCTGTCATCCTGCTCCATGCACACAAGATTAACTGTCTATGGGTCAAATACATGTCCAAAACACCTATTACTATAAAGCTGCTAGTACCATAACCGAATGGTTAAAGCGGCATTTAAGTTTTGGAAAGTTCACAAAAAAAAATCCTTCAACTTTATTCAAACCATAAGCAACCCATATAGTAAAGAAAATTATAAATTAGCTTAATTAGAGATTACTGAACTATATAGCTCTGTGATACGAAAGTTGTCTATTGACACTGTAAAAAATCTGTTTCAGAATTGTGGCTATAACTCTCAAAAATACGATTTTATCATCAATGTTCTCAAGTGGATTGACAAAGATGTTACAGCAAAATTCAATAATAAATTCTACAGCATGGAAAGGGCATAGTAAATGGGACTATCTATTAGCAGTATCATATGTAGTTTAACATTGGCAGATGCCGAGAAAAAAATACCTGCTTTCATGGAAATTATCAAAAATATTATATTCAAACAATATGTTGACAATATGCTGATATATGCCTCTGAAGAAACCAATACTAAAATGTGTGGACTACTAGCACAAGAATCAGCACTAATATGGACAATTTAGCATGAAAACATTTCACAAGGATTAAGTTTTTGGACTTATAAATCCAGAGCAACAAAAGTAAGTTAGATTATAAAATGATTAAAAATCCACTTAATGTTAAGGTTGTGATCCATCCACAATTCTGAATGCCCATAAAGTACCTGGATTCAATGGTTTCATAAAAAAAAAAAAAGAAATTCTTTATTAGTAAAACGAAAAGATTCCTGTATTAAAGATCTAAGCAACATATGCTATGATAAAAATATTCTAATAAATATTATCAAACAATTTTATAAAAAAATATAAAATGTGCTGACCCGATCCCAAGTTGAAACAAAACCATGGATTAGCATGCCATACATTAAACAGGCAAAACTCTCCATACAGTAGTGCCACCTGTGCCAACCATAGCAATCAATGGATGCCAGAAGGCTTGTGCATAAAATCCCCATCTAGTGCCTACTCATCCAATGACCCCAGACTAATTTCTGGTTTGTGGCCTTTGTCAGAGACGAACCTTGTATCTGAGAACACTGCACCTAGATCTTAGGATCTAATGCAACCCTCCAGCAGCCACCTTTTATCTCTACTTAACTACAAAACTATGAGAATGAAATTGAAAACACAATAATATTTTCAATCTAAGCTCAATAGCTTATATAACCATATGGGTCTGAACTCAGTTCAGCACCCATACCTTTTGGTGTCTTTGGCTCTTTAACAACCATGGCCACCACTATCCTATTAGGCAGGATTGATGTTAAACCACTAAACATCACTTGATCACCATCTCTTATGCTAGCACATAACTGTTATTAAACAGGCAAAACTCCTCTATATAATACTGCCACCCTGTGTCAACCAGAGTAATCAATGCAGATCCAAGGCTCCTCACTGACGAAGGCCACAAGCCAGAAACTAGTCTGGGGATATTGGATGAGTAGGCACTAGATAGGGATTTTATGCATAAGCCTTCTGGCATCCATTGATTACTGTGGTTGGCAGAGGATGACACTACTGTATGGAGAGTTTTGCCTGTTAAATAAGTTATGTGCTAGCATAAGAGATGGTGATCATGTGAGGTTTAGTGGTTTAACACCAACCATGCCATACATTCCTAAATTAATAAATAAAATAAAAAAGATCTGCTGCTATAGATCATATATCAAATCCCCAGCAACAACTAAACATGTACTGCCAAATCTCGAATATAGATCCATCTTCTGGTAACACAAACAGTATTTTGGACATGTATTCCACAAACAGGGTTAATTTTTGTGCATGAAGTGGGTGACAGGAAAAGAAAATCAAAGGTGGCATGATACATAGATAACACTAAGAACAAAATTTAATAAGAAAGAAAACAACATCCAGTTATTGAGCAAATGAAATATGTAAATTTTTAATCTGAATAAAGTGCCTACATAATCACCTCCCTGTTTAAATAGAGCAGTGGACTTAATCAATCTATGAGAGCTATAAGTCTGGTGAACTCCACCAAAAGTGCTCTCAGCTGTGTCTAAATTCCAAAAGAAAAACCATTTCTTAATCAAATTAAAAATATATTATGAATATTAAACTCTGACCATGCTTACCCTTTTACTCTAATTAATGCAAATGCATAGAAAACTGCAGTCTTATTTTTAATATTTTTATTTATCCTGCAAGTGAACTTTTAGCATATTTTAGATCAGCCAACAAAGTATTGCAAAAAAAAAATATACACAAATATCACAATTCTCATAATGAATATATCAATAAAACATTTTAATAGGTAAAAAAATTAGATCTAAATGTATTTATCTATATTCTATATGAAATACATATAATACATATTGCTGTTCAATTTTACACTATACAAATCTAAAAAATTTGAATGTCTACAAAAATGAAAACAGTAAATATGTCAGAAACTTTTTATGATTAATTTTTTTTATCAATGGTCAATTATTTCTTACAAATATAATGAAAATAAAAATTCCACTAAATTGGTGCCTTTTTTAAAAAAAAAAAGAAAGAAAGAGATTATAAATAAAGAATAAGTTTAACTTTTTTATAAAAATGTATCATGGATATTAAACTCTAACTATATACATTTCCTTTTATTTTAATTGATGCAAGAACAACTATATATTAAGTGTTTATGTTGAAAGGAAATTTTCAATATAGAAATGTTAATTTTGTTTTTGGATATCATAAGCTGTTGCAAATTGTGTATAGTTTAAATATAAATTTTAACTTATTTACAAATTGTATTAGATATTTAATTATGTATTTTTCCTTTTAATCTTGATATTAAAATTTTTGATATGTTTATTGTTTACATTTTTGTAGAAAATCAATTTTTTTGGCTGAGCATCAATATGTATAACATGTAGTTCATAAGCATATAAATAAATACAATTAGATCTACTTTTTTTACTATTTAAACTTTTTCACTGATATATTCATTATAGGGATTGTGTATATTTTTTTGCAATACCAAGTTGGCTGATCGAAAAATGCTTGAAAAATAGAACAATTTGAATTCATACAATTCAGAATAATGATACATTGCCTGTGTTAAGAATCAGAGGGAAGAAGGAGGGAAATTCATATATAACAAGATTTATTCTCATATATAAATGTATGATAAACAGCTCACTCTTCAGCAAAAGACATAATGGATGATTATGGCTAGTTGGGAAAAAAAAATTAAGCTAGATTGAATTTTTTTTTATATTTATTTTACTCTACTATTCAAAACACGGTTATGGGAGGCAAGTGCACTACTACAATACAGGACTGTGCATAATTATATAAGCTCATATATATAAAGAAATTGCATCAGCTAGTTTGGTATTCTATTAGAAAAATGCAAGTAAGTAATCTTGATTAACTTTTAATCAACTGACTAATTTTTTTAAAATTATAATGGAAAGGAAAATTGTATTAAATTGGTGTTTTTCATTTTTTGAAATGATCAAATATAAAAATTAACATAAGCTTTTTTTTTTTTGCCTAATTGAAAAAAAATCTCCCAATCTATAACAATATATATTTAGAAATTGCTAGTTGATGTTGGAAATACTATTTTGCAAAAAGAAATTAATAAGTTTAAACATTATGGCCTGTCCTAGTAAATTAAAATCTTGAACAAGACTTTAATCTGTAATGATCCTTTAAATGCCTTTTCTCATCAGTTTTCTAATTGTGCAGCCAATTACGATGCTTATAAATGACAGATAAGATTCTTCATTGTCCTTTTAATTTAAATAATGAATTTAACTTTTTTGCAACCAAGTCACATCAGATTTACTTAGAGCAATTCATTAAAATAATTTATACCATAATGATAAGCTAAATGGAGTTTTACAGGTTTCACACTCCTGAAAAATGTATTTCATTTCTTTCCCTAACATTTTCCATCCCTAACAAAAAAAGATACCATATTTACTTAAATCAATTATATTATTAGACTAATAAGCAAGAAGTGAAAAAATAGAAGCTAAAACAATATATGTTTTTTTTTATGGATTATGAAATATTTCTTTTTAAAAACAAAAAAAATCCTTAAATGCTTCTTTATATATATATATAATATAAATGAAATGTAACTAAAATAATAAAAATCAGAATCTACCATCATTATCCATACACATATTATTTAATATTATTCTATTTAAATCCAAATGATTTAAAATTTTTAAAGATTAATAGTCTTCAGATTTAATAAATGATATTTTGTTTGAAAACTAGACTTAATTATCTCTTACATATACAAATTATAAAATGTAAGAATACTTACAAGGTGTGAAATTACAAGATCATAAACATCATTAATTAAATAAATAAATTAGATTATTAGTCTTATGGTCAACCAGCATCTCTATTATCCAATTGAGTGGAATAGTTTTATTCAATTGAATGAATTGAGATATTGTTTTTAATTATGCTACTAGGCTGAAAATCAACCCTGGGATTTTTAGTTCCAAGTCTATCAACTTATATATTGCATCAAATTGCACAGAATACAAACAACTTTAATACTGGTATAAATAAAATCATTAGCAAGACCTAATCAATCTAGCAAACCCATCACCCAACATAACCTGGTAGAAAAAACTAATACAGGTAATGATTGATTTTAAAATTTAATAAATGATTAAATTATGGACATATTACATAATAAAAAGTAACATCATAATATATATATCTCAATCTTAAAACTTTTTTTTGAAACAAAATATACATATGTAAGTATATTAAATTGTCTGCTGAAGGTAGACTAAGATTTGGGCTACTGGTGGTAATTAGAGACGGATCCATAACATTATTTTAGCATTTCAAATTTAGAGTTCCAATCATAAACTTTAATGAGCTCTTTACATTATTAAATCAGATAGAGATTTCAAATTCTTAATAAAAGGTCACAATTCATTTTATTTTCAATACTTCATAAACATTAATAAAATATATTAATTGTCTGATCTGAAAAAAATTTGCAAGAGCAGAAATCCTTAAAAAATAGCAGAGCAGTAGATTATCAAGAAAAATGACTTATAACATATCTCTTTACATTCATCGTTGTCATTCTATGATTATTATATCAAAGTGTATAATTTGAGATTATTATGTCCAGTGTTCTTAGAGAAAGCCAAAAAGCCATAAACTCAATTATAAGAAATGATCAATTCTCTCAACTTTTAATGATGAATATTTCAAAATTTCCCAATCTCTCATTCATTTTGCTTTAATATTTCTTTCTTTTTACAATGTGATACAAAAATGCTTTCAAATCATAATTTTTTGAGTTATAAATGTGCATTCAATTACAGACATTACTAGATTATTTTAATGCACCATATTAACCTAATGGTAAATACTAATAAAAAACGTAGCACTGAACCCTTAAAAAAAAAAGTTTATTTTAGAAAACAGTAATAAAAAATTATTGAACTATAATCCTTTACATAAAGATGATTATTTTGCAGACAGAGAGACAGAAAACTTCTCCAATTTTAAATATTTACATTTAAAATGATTGCATAAAGGTGACTGTTTGATTCGCTTACACATTATTTGAAAAAAATTAATAAACGATAAATTTTAATTTTATAATTTATAATTCAATTGCTGCCTTTGTGATCGCAAAACATTACATTATAGGCAAGCAATGTTGAAAATTATTAATTTAAAATTATATACACATCTAGATACCTGTTGCTTCTCGTTAGCAATTTTCATTATAAAATAAACAAATAAGAATGTTTGTGTCATTTTTTTTGTTGATATCTTAATGAGCATCAAAATTTTTAAATATAATATCAAAATTTTGCATATACTGCATGCATCATAAAAAATACATGTGTTAAAAATATAATATTCAATATTCTATTTGTTGTTAATTATTTTTGTTGATACTTTATTGTATACATAAAATTTATAATTAATAATGCCATAAATATGTATTTACACATATTGTTAAAAACATATGTGTTATGCTTTATGTTATTTATTTTTGTTGATGTCTTAATGTGTATGTGTAATTTTTTAATAATGATGTCATAGGTATGTAAATACAACATATATATACATTAAAAACAATAAACAATAGTATTAAGTATATTTATAAATTTAAAATACACACTATATAAAATTCAGTATTATCCATTGATTTTGGCTATCCAGAGGATCTTTAAACTAAGTAGCATGAATACAAAAGTATTATTGTAATAGTTCTGAGAGTCGATATGCCTAAGTATTTTTTTTGTACAAGTTCCTCTTGTTGAATATTCACAATTTTTTCATACTAATTTCACTGTTAATTCCTTTGCATAAACCAATAATTAGCCTAAACCAGACTTATGTACATATCAATCAAGTGAAAAATGACCAAGTTTATTAAAAAATTGTCAGATAAAGAGAATCATTGAATATTAAATTCACTTTGATAGGTAAAATAGGGACTTATTTTTCTGACAGAGTTTTAAATAATAATTCCTCAAAGAAATAATTAATTATAAATCAAATTCTTTCTAATAGTATTACACCAAAACAAACTATCATATTATTTTCCTAGATTACACAACTTCTACAGTCAACCAAATCTCCAGATTAATTTATGGCTTTTTATCTCTATCAATGAAGTGCACCCAATTCATTATGCAAGTATTATGATATTAAAAAAAAAACAACTTGGTAATTTCAAATAAGATTTTCAATCTAGCACATGATAAGTATTTATATATTTTATATATTAGTTGTATGCTAACCTTATACACAATATATTATTCTTTATCAAAAAAATTATATATACCAAAACTAAATTTTAGAAGGGTTTGAAATTCCAAATCATTAGCTTACGTAATAAAGGTGGCTGCTGGACAAAGAGTGCAATCCAAATAAAGGTTAATAATCAGAAATTATTCTGGTAATCTGATTAGAACTGTATTCTGACTTCCATTCATTATTTCTGCTTAGATTAATGATGAAGAATGGATTACTAATGATAAATTGCATGTTAAAGTATAAGTTAAAAGAGCAGAGTGATATTTTGTTTTGATATATACTCTCTTTTATATAAGAGGCCAAAAGAACATAATGTTATATCTATAAAACTCTGAAGATGAATGCTAGATAAGCAAAACTTAAGGATAAGTGAGTAAAAAGCCTTGTCAATAGTACAAAAAAAGAAATGATTTTTTTAAAACCAAAGCTTTATTTATTATATCTGAATAAAAAGCTTGGCTTGGTTTTCAAACATTAGTTAGTTGAAATTTCACATGACTAATTTGAATTAAGAAAATAAGTTTGCTGTATGGATATTTACAGCCCAAAACTTTTCACAGATGAAGGCCAATATACAAAAAATTAATAGAATATCTGGTATTTATTGATTATTTATACATTCATAAATGCTTTAGAATAATGATACACAATGGATTAGTACTGCTATGCATTATTTTGACTACTAATACTGCATTGTTGCTAAGTACCCCCCCCCCCAATAAGTCTCAAAAATTCAGCCTATGTCCTCTAAGCCAAAAATTAAATATTTTGATACCAGCCAATAACACAAATCTCAGAATAAATTATACATTCTAATTCATATAAAAAAGTATATAAGGTAAATCCCCCCCCCCCCCAATATTCCTAAAATAAATACATAAGCAAGGAATAAATTAAATTCAACAATTCATAGATTATTATAAAAGTTTTTTATTCTACTATCACTTATTGCAAGTTTGAGTAATCAGAGTTTACTAATTGCCTTAATATACTTAAATCCCTATCACAAGATCGATTTCTGATTTTTACATTCAGCAATGATATTTGTAATTGCATCTAGAAATAATTTCCATTTTATCTTTCATCTAAAAATCTGAAACTTCAAATCAAAAAAAGCCAGAAATTGGTCTGGAAATGGCAGTTTAAATACATTAAGAATTCTGATTCTCTCATTACTCAAGTTTACAGCAGATGCCACTATAATAGACAGCTGCTCTTTGAGCTGGGGAATTAAATGATTTGTTGATAGATAATTGTAAAATTTGCTTATTTACAATAAAATATTGCCATTTTTATAAAACTGACAATAAAAAACAACATTTTCCATATGTCATAGCATCGGCTAGGCCGCGAACCCACAACCGTCTGCAACCAACTACTTGCTTGCAAGGCAGCTGCGCGACCTCTCGGCTAACAACGCTTGACAATAAAATAACATTTTGATCTATTAAAGAAGCAAATGCTAAAATGAATAATCCAATGAAAATAGAATGGAAGTTTAGTAAAAACTTTTACAGCATATACTAATATATAACAATAAAAGAACCCTCATTTTTATCAAGTCAAAAAAAATCCATCAGATATAGATTTTTTTTCTTTTTATCATATCATCACCATCATTGCCAATCACTATCAATCCACTGCTAAATGAAGACTTCTCCAAGTTCAATTCATCTTCTCCGATCTCTAACTTCTCTTCTCCAGATCACCCGTGCATACTTTATTTCATCTATCTCATAGATGGTCTCTTTCTGATTCTTTTACAATCTCTTGGAATCCAGTTTAAGATTTCAATTGTCCATCTATTATCATTTCTTTAGCAATATGTTCAACCCAACTCCACTTCAGTCTTTTAATTCTTTCAACAATGTCAGTAACACCTGTTTGTTTTCTTACACATATTTTGTATTTTCGGTCTCTTCTTGTTACTCCTAACATGCATCTCTCCATAGTTCTTTGAATGAACGGCTAAAACACATTTATTAAAAACAATTCTTTTCAAACACATAGACATATTTCCTTTTAATATTCAAGTTATTTCTATCAAAAGCATTCCAACCAAGTTTAATTCTATGATTAATTTCATCCATTATGTTTCCATCTGTAGTAATAATCTGACCAAGGTACTTGTAATTAATTTCTTCTAATTCATCACAAACAATCTTTGTTTTCATCTTTTGAGAAAATCCATTGAACATTACTTTAATCTTTTTAACATTTACCTTTAGTCGGTACTTTCTTACTTTCATCTGATAACTCTTGCAACATTTCCTGAAACTCAAAGCATTATATGCAAAAACAACTACATCATCTGCAAAATCTAAATGACTTACATAATCTCCATTTACTTTCATTCCTTTAGTTTCCCATTTTAATCTACAAAATACGTCTTGCAGCACTGCTGTAAAAAGTTTTGGAGATATGGAGTCACTCTGTCTGACTGTTGCATTTTTATAAATATTCCTCAGAATATGACAATATCCTGGGTCTATATCTTGATGATCAAATGCTCACTGAACAAATGCTTATAGAATCAAATACATTTCACAATCTACAAATCCAAAGCATAATGGCAATTCATTATTCATTGGTCTTTTCTATAACTTCTATCAATAATTGGATATGATTTACTGTAATAAAACCACTTTTAAATCCAGCTTGTTCTTTTTGGTTGATTGAAATCCAATGTTCTCTGTAGACGAGTTGTAATTATCTTGGTAAAATTTTTTATATAAAACTGACAAAGGCTGATAGGTCTTTAAGTTCTTTATCACATTTTTTAAATATTAATACTGCATTCTTCCAATCATCTGGTACATTTTTATCATTTAGATATTTAATATATAACTTTGCCAAATTTTTTCCGATTTCTTTATCTGTTTCTTTTAATATATTGATTATATTTCCATCATTACCTGGAACTTTTCCCTTCTTCATAAACTAAATTGCATGTCCCACTTCCTTCTTAAAATCCTGGCAATTCAGAAGATATAATATATGTAGGAGGTCTTGTTCTTTATTATTATATAATTCTTGATAGAACTCTTTTATCCATTTCATGATGTCATCTCTCTTTTTAGTAATAGTTCCATGTTTTTTTCTTATTGCAAATATAAGTTTTCTACTAATACTGAATGTTGTTATACACTCTTAAGACTTTTATTCTCTTTTACAGTTTTCCTTGCTAGTTCACAATTGTACTTTCTTATATCATTAACAACTTTTTTTCGTACCATTTTACAAAATTCAAAATATTCAATCCTTCTTAATGCATCATTTTTATAAATTCTCTAGTCTCAATAGAAATTTTATTGGTCAATTGCTGCTTTTTTCACCAGCTATCATTGTTGCAGTTTTTAAAGGTGTATCAGTTATTTTCCTATTAATTTCATTCAAATCTGAATGATGGTCAAAATCTACTAATACTTGAAACCAATTTGCAAGTTCTAATTTAAATTCATTAGTATATTTCGGAAGATTAGGAATATCAGCTATAAATATTGTTTTTCTTAATAATTTTTGTTTCTCTAGTTTGGCATTAATATATAATCTTACTAATCAATGATCACTACCTGTGTTGAATTTATTAAGAACATTAAAATCTTGAAATATGTATTTTCTGTTAGCTAAAATATAATCCAATTCTGCTGTAACTTCATTTCGATATTTCCATGTCCATTTCCTTTTAACATTTTTTCTCAAAAAAAGAATTCATAATATAAAGTTTTGCTGTTTCCGGAAACTCAACAAGTCTCTGTCCTCTCTCATTTCTATTATCATAATCAAATTTACATACAGCACTTTCATCTTTCATTTGTTTACCAATTCTAGCATTAAAGACTCCCATAACAATTTTAAAATGTTGTTAAGTCTGATCAGAAGCCTTTTGTACATCCATATAAGAATCTTCTACTACTTCATCACAATGAGAAGTTTCTGGGGTATAAACCTAAATTATCTGCATGTGTATATGCTATTAAGTTGAATAACTAATCTTGTCACTCTGTCTGATATACCATCAATCTCCGCAATGTCGTTTTTCCACTTTTTATTTATAATGAATCCTATTCCGCTTATGCTTCCAATATTTGTGCCTTTGTAGTAGAATACATGTCCACTTTTTAAATCAATTGTCTCTTCATCTTTTCATCTAACTTCACAAAGTCCAATAATGTCCCATTATCAGTTCTTCCAATTCTTGCAATCTTCCTTCACTTGAAAATGATCTGTAGTTGTAAATACTTAACTAAAAAGTCATCATCAAATGGCAGCCTGAATCCGCAATCAGAAAATTCTTAACATCCTCTGCCTTCGATCACCATCTGCTGCCTTGGATGGTGACTTTACTGCCTCCTGGGAATAAGGGTTTTTATCATATAAACAATTAAATTTGATTAAAAAGTAGTTGGCTGCATAAATTTTAAAGAATTTAGAATAAGTTCCCTTATTTCTCTTATTGTAGTGTCTATTTAATTTTATTGTAATGTAATAAGTTAGGTTTCCGTGTAGAACTGAAATCCTTAGGATCCCTGGATCATGGTTCAGTTATTACTTCTGGGATTTAAATTTCTAATAAAATCATGAGCATTGTTTTACATTTTAAAAATTAAATACAATAAAATTTACAAAACATTCGTCCATATTTTCAAATACTTATTATTGTGTTTGGTTTACTATGTTTGTGGGTAATATAGTCTTAAGAAAAATAGTCTTAAAAATGTTTTGTACATTAAAAAAAAAACAATAAATTACAAATATCAATATAATAATAACAAATACTTCTAATAAGTAACTAAACTGTCATGAAATAAATTTGATAAGTGCAGCCTCATTTATTTATTCCCCAAAATATAACTATTAAAAATTGGTCAACTTCAATAACAGTACATATCATAAATGAGGAAATTTTGAAGACAGAGAAAAAAAGGGGGTGATTAATAAATTAAAAGGGAAAATTGTTACACTTGATATGAAGAAATGAAAATAGGCAGATTAATAAATTCAAATAGAATTATTCAAGAAAAAAAATTTAAAAGATATTGAAGAAGAAGCAATGAGATAAAAAGTAATAAGAGCACCAAAGTCTTGTATTAGTATTGATATTATGAGGAATGAAGATAGAAAAATTTGAATTCTATAAAAGATAGAAATATATGTAAGAAGACTTAAATAGTTCACTCAGATGAAAAATAGATTAAGCTGGGACATTAGAAGACTGTAGAGAGGAGAATGAGTTTGAATTACTTTATAGATGAATAAAATAATTTGAAAAGAAATAAGGCAATCAAGAATAAAATAGTCAATGAAAGAGTATATGAAGAATATTGAATAATAATAAAATAGATGTATGAAAACAAAACTATAAAAATAATTTATAACAGAAATATTAAGTCTTCTATTTAATTGAAAAAAAAAAACGGTTGTGAAAATAATAAATTGGGAATATATTTTATGATTCAGAAGAATGTTCAGTAGATTTTTTTTTCGATAATATTTTAGAAAAACTAAGTTAATCTATAATACAGATAAGATGCTTTAAGTCTTGAATAGACCAGTTGAGATTATACATGTTCTTATCTGAATGTTTGAATTTATGATGGCAAAACAAAGAATGTAATTGAAGTGATGATGAAGATAGATATATAGTGCTAATAAAAATATTAATATTCATTTCACTACTTTTAAAAAAGGATTTTATAGAATGAATTGATTTTTTTATTTGAATATATTGAAGAAAAAAGGTATAGATCAGAAGACATTAAAAATGTAATGTACAAATTAATTATTTATTTGCAAGGATATTAAAATTAAAAAACTAAATTAAAAGATATATATATGATAAGAATATTCTTACATAAGAGATGTATTAAACAGGTAAAACTCTCCATACAGTAGTGCCACTCAGTGCAAGCCAGAGTAATCAATGGATGCTGTTTATTAAGTTATGAGCAAGCATAAGAGACAGTGATCATGTGACATAAGAGATGTAGAAAAAAAAAAAGACACTTGCTATATTTAATATATTTTAAAACATTTAATTTTTAGTTCATATTGATAATAAAATACACACATAACATGAATTATGCTATCAGAAAAACTTTTTCTATATATATTTAATTAAATCCTATATATCTAAATTTTAATTGAACATAAAATTTGTATGTTTAAAAAAAGTTTGATCGATTTTCTCTCAAATAATTTAATGAAAAATTGTGCTTATTTATATTAGAATTCTATAAAAAAAAATTTATATAAAAATAATTAAGAAGTAAAAAAAGTTTACTGTAAGCAGAAATAAATCCCTATAAGAATATATATAAATTTATAATTGTAAAAAAAAATTTTTTTAATGAAATATATCAAACAAGTCAGCAAAAATTAATATTACACTCATAGTTTAGCTAACTACTTCATTAAATAAATATTTTCACAGTAATCACTTACAATTTCCTAAAATATTTTAATATAACTCCATTAAACTATTTATATTCAATTATTATATATGAGTTATCAAAATGATACTTAAACTCTTATAATTAATTAAAGTATTTCTTTGAATTCCAATATGTCAAAAAAAAAAATTAAATTTTCCAGATAATTTAATTAATGGTTGATAAATAATATATGAATGATAGACATGTATTTGTAGTGATATTCTAAGGTTTTTAATTTTAATTCTTTAATGAACAATTACAATTTTATATTTATCATGTAAATAGTGAACTCTTATAATTGTACTATTTCCACAATTTAATGTGTTATTCATAAATTCTTTGCAAAGTTTTTATTATGTTATAGTGAACATATTTCATTCACCATTCTTGAAACTTGACTGGAGTGCAAATAGAAATGGTTTTATGCTGAGAAGACAGTGTCAAAATTTTTTTTTTTTCTGATTATTTATTTGCAAGCCAATTATATTAATTCGTTACATAACTGATCATTCAAATATGTAGAAATAATAATCTGGTTATTAATATATATATAACAATATAATTTGTTTTTTTATAATATATTAAAAAAAATTATCAAAGAAATGCTGTTTTAATAAGGATGTATTAAAAATTGGAAGACGAGTTAATTGGAATAGACTTTGCTTATATGATCATGTTTGCAGATAATAATATTATGAAGGAATGACAAAGCTTGTAAAAAGATTGGAATGAAAATAAATACTTATAAAATTAAAGCTATGAAAATAGTTAGAAAAGATTACATGCAAGTCAGTGGACAAAAAGTTATAAAGCAGATTAGTGCATTTAAATACTTAAAAAGTTGAATAAATGATGATGGAAGTATTAATAAATAAATTACAGTGACAGTTTGCAAAGATTATAAACAAGATTTTTTAAAAAGCAGGGGATAATTCTATGGGCCACAAAAATTAGATCTAAAAAAAAGAACCTGGTTAAATATTTTGTTTAGAATATTACTTTATATGAAATAAAACATGAACAATTAAAATTGGAGGCTTCAGAAATCTATATTTATTGAAGAATGCAAAGAATGAACTGAAATATAAGATCAGAAATGTTCAAAAGAATAAATAAAAAAGAATATTTTTTTGAAGGAATTATGAAAAGAAAGAGGAACTTTACTTTATAAGATAGAAGTGAACAGATAGAAAAAGAAAACAGCTGACTAAAACAAACTTAAAAAGAGAAATAAAAAAATAAAGTAAAAGGCAGAAAGGCTTGAAAAATATGATCTAGTTTGGCATTGGATATTTACCTTTTAATAGATAACTTATGATGAATCTTATATTTTATGATCCCTCTGATTGATAAAAAAAAAAGAAGCTATAAATCTTTTTTTTATGAAAAAATAACATGACATTTAAAATAGATCTGACTTCATTTCTATTTTTCTTCAATTATTGAAAAATCATCATCTAATTAGTATGCAATTGGCACAGCTTTCGAATAGAACTTTTCAATTAAAGGAAAATTTCATCTTTATAAACTTATAATTACTGAAAAATGTTTCAAAAATATTAGAGTTAAGAACATGAGAAACAATCTATTATCACTGGAGAATATTACTTTTATATATTCATTTAAGATTTGGACACTTTACTCCATTTGTTGTTGTACTTAAATCATATCAAATCTGTATATGTTTTATAGTTTTCAAAATGATTTAATTAACAAATCCAAAATTATTTAAAAGTATATACTATTTTGAATTTAAATATTCATAGTTTCAAAAATTAAAAGTACACCCACATTATTATTATATTTAAGGGTGTTGAATGTTTATTGATAAGCTTATTATTAGACTCTATCACATGATGTATTTTCAATGATAATTTAATACATCTTTGAAAATAAATCATATTTGCAGATCCTTAAATAAGTGTAATAATTATTTAAAATTTATTGGACTATAATTTTGACTAATAAAGTTATGATATTTAGTATTGTCAGGAATCCATTTGGCTAGTAAAATGATTAATCACTGACCAGCAATCAATTATCAGTGTGAAGAATGTATTCTCCCTTTCTTCATAGATTTATAAGATGAGTTACTGTTTTCAAAAATATAGGAAGCTATTTGGGTGATGAAGAAAACGAAAAATAAGTCACTGGGTTTTAACAAAGTTTAAAAAAAAAATAAGACTGTTTTGTGAAATTAAACTTGGAAATGGTAAAAATGTTTGTTCAAAATTTTATCTGATATGAAATAAGAGATGATACAATATATTAAAATAAAAATGGGGGAGGGACGATTGATATTTCTTTAAAATATGGTTTTGAAAAAAAAATAGCAAATTTGATATTTAAAGTGGTATAGATAAAGTTAATAATACTAATGCAATAACAACATCAGTAAATATATAAATTTAAAAAAATTAAAAGATTAGACATTAGAGGGAGCTTAGGAATGAAAGAAAAAATAAAGTAAATAATGTTTACTAAGATTTTTTTAAAATAAATACACAAACTACCAAAATACACAATAACTGGGAGAAAATAGAAATGATGTATAAAACCTGCCCTCTTAGATAGATGTCAAAGGAAATATACATTCTTAATGCAAAGAACTAAGATGTGCATATTTTATATTTCATAAATAATTTTCAAAACAATCATTACTAATGTACTCATCGTAATTTGCATTAATAATAAAAATGTTTTACATATTATTATATAGGAATCTGAACTATGGACTACTTAACAAAGATGATACAAAGATTTCAGAATGTATAATGAAATATGAAGATATGTATGTTAGGAGTAAAAAATAGAGATACATGGATAAAAGAACAACTAGACATCACTGACATTACCGAAAGAATTAAGAGGCTGAAATAAAGCAGGGCTGGACATATTTCTAGAAAAGATGATAACAAATGGACAGTTGAAGTCTTGAATTGGACCCCAAAATATTGTTAAAGATCTAGAGATTACATATGATACAGATGAATGAGATAATGAATAAAAGTTATAGATTAGAAAAAATGGATTAAAAATGGAAAAATCTTCATCCTATACTTGATCGATAATGGTAGAAAATAATGATGGCAGTTGGTTAAACCAGAATTAAATTGTTTCTGATAAAAATTCTAAAAACAAAATCTATTTAAATCAACGAGTAGATTTGACTTTCGATTGTAAGATTCAACGTGCCTTCAACTTAGTTCTCTTCTCTGGTATTTGTTTTTTGTTCAACTAAAACTTTATCTCACAATAAGATATGCTAAACAGAAATATTTTTACTTAATTACTTCTGAAATTTTTATAAATCCTTCAATTCAACTTATATGTTTAACAATAAAAAATGCTGATTAAACGTATGATCCAATTCTAAAATTCAGATGATAGAATAAATTGTATTATTTCAAGGCTGCAAACAAATAGAAACCATCATTAACATTGAACATATATCACCATTTGATTGTAATACTATACTACTCAATCTGACTTCAGTCAAAGAATGCAACATACTCCTATGTAATAATACATTTTATAGCAATTCCTCATTTCAATTATCTATATAGAATCTTACTATTCAATCCTTCAAATACCTTCAAACAATACATTTTCATTAATATCATCCCAAACTTTTAATACCAATTTTTTCTTTCATATCAATAAACTTCTAGACAAATTCTTTTTAAGGTTATTGAATTTTAGAGTGCTTTTCCATTTATTACTTTTTCCTTATATCCTTCCATACAGCCAATAGATAAAAAAAACACATATTAATGATTTTATTGCTCAGAATTCATAAGATGTTCGAGTGTAAAATCAATTCCTGATCCCATCCTTTCATATAGCAATAAATAAAATATACTAATGGTTTTATTATTCAGATGCTCATAAAAAGTTTGAGTGCCCGAATTGATCCATGGATCTCCTGATCCCAAGTCAGATACTCTATTAACTTCGCTCAATTGCATAGGGCAGATAGTCAATAATATTAACTTTGTGAATCCTGTCTTTTGCATGATAAAATATTTCTGATACTTCATTTCTTTTGGAACACACTAATTAGCAAATTATACAAATACTGTGTTATATAATAATATCCCAATTCTTTTTCCTGTGTTATTATCAATTAAATAACATTACATTGATCACAAATAAATTTAGAACATTTCTAAATTTTTTTTACATAAATCATAACAATTATAGGGAAGAAAATTCCTAAGCCTTTTTCCTTTAAATGCACAATTTTTTATATTAGACAACTTTTTTTTTTTAAAAAAAAAAACAGATTAAAAAGCTTTTATTTTTACAATTCTTTCTGTTAATTTCAGTAACACTGCCATCTACTGACCGTTAAGCAAAATAAAATAAAAACTTGGGGGAAAAAAGGGTCATTTTGTTTACTTTATTTATATTTCTGGACGTTACAACAATATAAAAAATAAATAAAAATTACTTTCATCTAGATATAAACACACACACAAATAAACCATCATTGCTTAATTATATGAATACAAATAATTATCATTAATCAATCTAAAATTCAGACAATTCATACTTAGCATTAATAATGGGCTATGAAATTGATTGAACATGAACATAGATAAGCCTTTAATATTAAATTATATAAACACTTCATTAGTCAACTAATCTAAAATCATATAATATTCTATATCTTGCATTAACAACCGGTTATGAAATAGGTTTACACCAATCACACTATGTCTGTAGATTCTGGATATTTGCTATTCATTCCAACATATAAGCCTGAAGTGCCCATGTTTTTAACATTATCAACATTCATGTCATCAATCCCTCACATATAGTATAGCTAGTATTAATTGGCAATATATCAGTGACCTAAAAAAACTGTGTCATTTCTTGTAAGATTCTACTTAAAAAAACTAATCAAGTTTTTCTACTCTGAATTTAGATTTAACATCTTAAAACTTTTAAATAAAAATTATACATATATTAACTTTCTCTTAATTTATTACTTTTTTTTTCATTTAAGTTACTACTTATAATCAAGTCATCTCAGCAGTAAGAACAAATTATCTTTCTAAGTTAACTTGAATTTTATACAAATTTAAGCTCTTTAAAAATGAAAAACTAAAATTAATTAATAAAAAAAAAAAAAGTAATCTTTTGGTAACCTATTATTATGTTATTTGTTTCTAATTCTTATAATTTTTTTTTTAATTTAAGGCAAAAGATACAGTGGTTTTAAGAAGTTACATAGAAATTATTGATGCATAATTATTATTTAGATTTTTTTAAGCATGATTGTGAATCTGATCCCCTCTGAAAAGAAATATACAGATTAAAGAAAATTATCTTTGACATTTCAAAAACTAAACAATAAAACATTGTTTTCATTCTTTTTCCCTTTATTAATTCAGAAATTTGAATTGGTTATTAAACTTTCGATGATATTTACAGACAGGTATACCTTGTAAATCAAAACAGAAAATAAAATAAAAAAAACTTACATGCTGGATCTAACATGGGTAAAAATGTGACAGATGCTGTAATTTGACGAATAATACCAGCAATTTCTTTATGAATTTCTTTTTCTGATTTCTCACGAGGTTGACTACAAAAAGTATACATACTATATAATGTACACATAGTGTTTGAATTGTAAATAGATATGTAACTTTAATATGTATATAATTTAATAATGCATAATTAGAAACAAATATAATAAATGACAAAAATCTATAGTATGTATATTAAATTGATGCTACATTTACGCTAGAGATTAATTACATGAGGAAAAAAAATTCACATCTCACAACAATTAGTACTTACTCACCCAATATCACCAGATTACTTTCATCTAGATGCAGTGCTCTCAGATCCAAGGCTCTTCAATGATGAAAGCCACAAGCTAGAAACTAGTCTGGGGATATTGGATAAATAGGCACTAGATAGGGATTTTATAGATAAGCCTACTGGCATCCATTGATTACTCTGGCTTGCACTGAGTGGCACTACTGTATGGAGAGTTTTGCTATTTTAACAGCTTGAGCAAACATAAGAAATGGTGATCATGGGTTGTTTAGTGGTTTAATTACTTAGGTACTGTTCCATTAGCGTGTTGATACTGCTTGACGGCATTGTTTCTTGAAAGCGCACATAAACATAATATTACCGGACCCACCACATTATTTGTGAAATAATAATAAGAATAATCGTACAGGTTAATGTAATTCATTTATTTTCCTTAATAAATTGCTGTAATTCTTTTTACAATTTCTTTTTGTCTCTGGATATAACTACGAAAAATTTTAGTCAGACATTTTATCATACAGATTAACATAATTCAAAATTTATTCAATTAACAATTTTACAATGATAAATTTAAACCTTTAACAAGTGCCTACAAATTTCATATTAGTCCTGCAAAGTAGGGGGAAAGGAGATGGTATGCCTTTTCACATCCGCAAGAATTAAAACTTATCAATTAACAGGGACGTTATTGCAAATATTCTATTCTAATAGAATTCCCCGTATATGCTAGCATTTTGTGCTGGCATAATCCCACCCCCTCCCCGCAAACTTTAAAAAGTCTACTATCATTGATTGACAGATAACTAACTACATCATGGTGGAAGAAATGAGAATGCTTTAATTAGTGAACTGTATTTGACCTTTTTTTTTTGTCATTTTTGAAAAGGAAAATTAATCTTTCTTTATTCCAACAGCTATCTTTGAAAGAATATGTGACTAAGGTATGATTGATAACATTAATGGTACACCTATTAATAATGATTAATAATTTCCAATTTGTTTTTTGTTTTTTTAAGATTAAGAAATGTAATCTTTTTACAATTTGTTTTTGTCTCTGGATATAACTACGAGAAATTTTACAGTCAGACATTTTAATTCTCATAGGTGTTCTCACGAACCGTGACTTTTTTCCAGGAGAACAATGAAATTGTGATTTCCCGCAATCTTTTCTAATTATTTACACCTTACATGTTGGGTTCGGAAGTGGGGCAAGGGGTTCATAATTACTTTTGAATGCAGTTTGCAATAGTTCTGCAAACTTTAAATCCACTTACCCTGAAGTGGTACGGTAGCGAAGTGTTAACACTGGGATAAGAGAGGATTGTATGCACTCACACAAACTACGCAAGACAAAGCAAGCCATTAGTTATAAGAGGAAAAAAAAGTTGTGGCTATTTGGTTTGACTGTGGATCACTAAACGGCATATTTAGATGCGTTTGGATGGGATCAACTCCATCAAGCTGTATCAGTACGCTAACAGAACAGTATCATTACTTTTATATGCATATATTTGTAATAATAAAGGTAAAACAAAAAAGGTTTAAAAATCAAATGCAATATATTAGTAACTTAAATATAATCTATTAGCAGATGTTTCTTACAAAAATTAGTAAACAAATACATTTTGATTTAATACTTGTGAATTTTTAAATGAAAAAAATTCAGTATAGTAATAAAGATGTCTTGTAAAAATAATCACTAAAAATGTTTAAAAAGGATTTCTACAATGCATTTCTTAATTTATTACTGTAATCAATATTCCTTTTAAAAAATCAAATTAAATTCATGCCTATTCATATTAACTTGATTATGAAGAAATTTTACATATATATCTGAGAAAATATTTAAAATTCAAGTGATTGTTTTTTTTTTTCTTTTTCTATTGATATTTAAAGGATAAATGTTTAGCAAAAAATTACATTTTTTTTTTTTACCTTTTGATATCAAATGTAGTAGTGAATTTCATACGACTTGAGGATAAGTTTAATTTCTTTATAAAAATGTACTACAAATTTTAAACTCTGACTACATGCCATTTCTTTTTTCCTGACTGATGCAATATCATATATAATTGCACCATATTATGTTAAAAGTAGAAATATTTAGCATAGATTTACAAATTTTTTGGTTCTGTATATTATAAACCATTGCACATTTTACACAGTTTAACGATAAGTTTAATTTCTTTATGAAACTATGTTATGGATGTTAAATTCTTCACAACTTGTTTTCCCTTTTAGTCTTGATATTAAAAGTTCCCATTGCATTTTGCTTTCATTTAGCATAGAATTAGATGTAGCATTCGAAAACAGAATTTGACTCATTTTTTAATTAAAACAATTTTTCCATAAAAGTATATAATACAGAAATTGTAGTTTATGTGTGTATTTTTGCAATATGATAGTGATTGAAAAATAAAAGGTTTGAATGCAGGCAGTTCATAATGATAGTAATCTATCTGGAAATCAAGTCAGACCATTTTCGTTTTTTTTTTTCCATGACAATTTATACCTTACATTTCACTATTATAAAAATATTTTTTATAAACATGAAAAACACACCTTTTTAAATTCTTCCTTCTAGTCTGCATTTACTCATATTTAAAACTATGATTACTATTATAAAGACGAGTGAGTGAGAGAGAGAAAAAAGAGATGATCATATAGAAAAAAATTAGATTTGAAAAAGCAATTATTCATTCAATGATTACTGGAATTTTAAATTTCCCAAAGCATCATGCAATTTTGAAAATTAGCTTTAATTTGATTCTGATTTAAAAACCACTCAATAAACTCACTTTAGTTTTTTTTTTCATATGTCATAGCATCTGCCAGGAGGCGAACCCGCAACAACCGTCTGCAACCAACTGCTTGCTTGCAAGGCGGCTGCGCTGACCTCTTGGCTAACACATAAACCTTTTAATAAAATAGAAATTTTTAGAGAAAAAAAAAATATTTAAAGAAATTTGATTTAAAAAAATAAAATATATAGTTAAAACGTAAATAAAGAACAAAATACAATGAGTATTTGTCTGAAGGTTTGTAATGACGGTGTATTATAAGATGTGATATGTTGGACTATTTCCATCATTTATGATGGAAATAGTCCAACATATCACATCTTAAAATACAATGAGTTTTTATAGAAAAGGTGTTTTTTAAAAAAAAAAGTCGGCTACTATTCATCTGCTTCACATGCCAAATCTATAAAAACACTTGTCATATCCACAATGCTGAAGAAGAGATCCATTGATTTTTCAGTTATGTCACAGTAGTTTCAGAATTTTATGGAATCAATAAAGTGAAATTTTTCCAGTACATGACTTAATTTCTTGTAATAAATTTAGCAGAATAGCCAGCTTTATATGTAACTAATTAAATTGCAGTAATTATATCACTATGATAAGATGCCCTATCTTTTAAGTCCAGTACACTGATCATTTTTCTACATAAGTATTTAAATTGATTCAAATTATATGTTGGTAACTATCCAGACAAAATTTGATGAAGATTTTTCTTATATCATTGGCTGAACTATGCTTTCTCAACATTAACTATGAAACCAAAATCTTTATATGTTGAATTTAAAATATTTAGAATAGCACAATTATCATCATATTTTAAAGCTAAGACTCAAAAGAAAAAAAAGGTAAAAATTATTTCTTTTGTTTTAGATAAAAAATTCTACCATCAAACTTTATTTATCATCTTGAATGGTTATTATGACCAATTACAAAAATGGAGTTAATAAACATCATGTTTAACACTAGTTTTCATTTCAAATGTCACAGATTTTTCCATTATCAATAGTAATACTTCTTCTCATACCATAATGTAGAAAATGTATAATATAAATAAATAATGGAGCATGCCCAGCTAATTTCAAATAATGTCACAAATCTTTTATTAAATAAGTAAATATCTTGACCAAATTGATAAAAGGAATGGTACATCTCAAGATTTTTAGTCATGATATTTTTTTTCTATTTATCTTGTAAAAAAAACTGCTTCTCTAAAACTTCATCTAAGACTAAAAGCAATCTATTTTTTTTTAAAAAAAAAAAAAAAACAAAAACAAACAACAAATTCTTAATAAGTACTTTTAGCTTTAGTAAAATATTCTATGACAATTATTGCTGCCTGTCCTACCTCTTTTATCTTATAAATAGGAAAAATAGAAGCATCTTCATAGATCAAGTGGGGGAATGTCAAGGTTTCACAAATTTCTAAAAAATTCTGATCATTTTGGAGCTAATATATTACCTTCATATTTAATTTTTTTTCAGCGTCCTATTTAGAATTTGAATTTTTTCTATTTTTTAAGATTGTAAAGAGTCGCTTTAACATTAGCAAAAAGGATGTCATTATGCAAATGTAAATAAGATCAGATATTATTAAAAGCAATCATCTAAATTTAATCATTATTCAAAAGATGCTTAAAATACTCCCTAAATCTACTTGAAATATTATCATCCCATATAAAAAAATGTTACCCAATAACTTAATAAGATTATATGGCTTTTCAGGTTCATATGTTAATTTCAATGAATCAATAAAACATCTAAAATAATTGTAATTAGCAGTAAAGTATTATTTTTTTTATATTAAAGACTTTGTTGCTATGTTAATAGGAACAAAAGACGATGAAACAAAATTACTAGAAATAATGATGTTCGTTCTGTGAACTTAAATGGCTGGTTGCTGATGAATATTTTACATAATATGTGGATTAACTGTACAAACACTTGTGTTTATCAAAAAAAAAATTGGAAAAAAAAAACAATGTTCAACAATATTTTATAAATAATGTTATAATTGTAACTCAGAAAGTAAAAGAATAAGTATTTATGGTTTTACATTGTTAGTCAAACCATAAAGGCATTAAGAATTTAAAATGAGACTTACATTAAAAAGGAATGTTTCTATTCCAATATTTATACAAAATTTGATGATTATTCTTTAGCAGACAAATTTCAACAGCTGTTAAATTCTAAAATTCATGGTTTGGATTTTCACGATTATTATATATTAAGATATGGACTTCTCACAAAGAATGTGATGTTATTATGGATAACTTTGTTCTTGGGAATCATTAAAAATAAAAATCCTTATTGGTTGTCTGAAAATGGCTATATTATCAATGCCTTAACAGAAAATACATGCCATTCTCTGCTTGTCAGCACAATGACATGAATATAAAACTTCATATGGAATATAAGGATTTACAAGTATAAATTCGATGATTTTCAATAGAAATTAAAAATAATTGATAGATTAAAAAAGTGCAAGAAAGATGCATTCATTTGTTGATCATTTAAAAATAACAAATGAAAAAAAAAAAAAATAGACGAAAATTTAAGCATACATATACATATGTATAATGCTAAATTATATTAAATATATTTTAAATACAAATTTATAAGATAAAATATATGTATGTATTAAGTTTTCAATATAAATAGGTCAAACAAATTTGAAAACAAAAAGTGACTGAAGAAAGTTCTAGGATCAGCCCCTGAAATTTGCATTGAGGATAAATTGTGAATTATTATTTTTGAAGTATGAGCTGTTTAAAAAAAATAAATTAAAATATTAAACAAATAAACAAAAAATGACTGAGTATACATACAATATATAAAGCATCACTATATTAAAAATATGTTAAAATGAACTATAGGAAAATGAGATTTATTTTATATATATTTGTTTCTGAAGTTAAAGTATTTATGCTCCCTGTTAGTTTTTTAAAACAGAATTACATATATATATAATAATAAATATAACATAATTAACTATTATATAGTCTTTAAATCCATAGAAGTACTTTCAGTTAATTCCTTAATCCTCCTCAACTGCCATTAAATTAAAAAAAAAAAAACATAACGCCAATAATTTATAATCAGTTGAGAAGTGTTAATGATTAGAACATACATATCTATCTAGAAAAATTAAGACTATTTCTCTAGCTTATAAATAATCTTAAAAAAAAATCAATATAGTATGAAAATCACTCTTTAGAAAAGAGTAAAAAGATTATAAAAGAGGAAAACCTAAAGAACACTGATACATTTATGAAACTGTAGACGAAGTTCAAATAAAATACAATAACATAATTGAAGTGTAAAAATAATGTATTTAAAAAATAAAAATATAAAATCAAACTATACATATTATTCAACCATTTAAAGATTAATCAATAAAACTAATTTACATATTTAAAAAAATTACGTTTTTTTTAAAAAGATAATTAAATATTACAATTTTCATTTTACTACATAAATGTTTTAGATTAATTTATAGACTATTGATAAAAAGTATAAGCTGAAGTATCAGCATAAACAAATATAAATTAATTCATCATAATAAATTTTTTACTGAAATAAAACAATTATGATTATACTGAATTATATCTTTTCATTTTTTAATATATTTTTAAGTTTCATTTAATTTAAAATTAATAATGATTATACAGGAAAAGCAATTTAAAAATCAAATTAAAAACTTAATAACTTTAATGTTGTTTCTTTGAAAAGCAAACAGGGCAAAGAAAAAAAAATCTAAAAGTGATTAGAAAGGCAATATTTGACCCAAGTTGAGATCTCAGCTGTCATTAATTGCTTGCAACTTTTAAAACTTTTCTTTATTGCCAACTAAAGTGAAGAAATGAATAGAAGTTTGTAGTGAGGAAAGCTACAAAGACTATAGTCATTGCTGAGTGGCTGATATACTTCCTTGTGTTTGTATTAGGAAAGCAAAATGCGATGTTGGCGTGCTGTCCCATATAAACTGAGAGATCTTTGAGTGACTTAAAGTTCAGTAAAATGGAAATGACACGAGGGAGCCACTTCAAATATAAAAACTCCCACAAGTAAAATTATCAAATAAAAAAAAAAAAGAAGGAAAAAACATTGGAAGAAATTCTGATATTGTTGTCATCTCCTGCTGCATTCAAGCTTTTAAGAATTATTATTGTGGATAAAGAGGAAAAAAATCAGTAATGTACAATAGACTTTAGACGAGATGGAAAGGACTTGTTGAAGACATTTGTGCTTGGTGCATGCAAAGAGAAGGGCTCCTTTCAAATCATTTCAGAAAGACTCCCCTCCGGTTTTACCATTCACTGCTCTAGTAACACCACAGTCGCCAATTCTATATCCCTCGTGTGTTCTGAAATAATACAGAGTGAGGAAGGTTCCACCAAACTAATTTTCTGTTTTTATTTTTTACAAAAATTATAATAAGATAATAAAGAAAATATATCCATCTATCACCAGGTGGCGCCACAATGAAGAGCCACTGGGGGACCCACCTGGCTCTAGCCTTTGTCCCAAGTCACTCACTCCTGCTGGGTCACCAAGGAAAGCTTTTAGACAAGACATCAGGGGTCTGGATTGAACATGAACGATCCAATTTATGTATATAATGATATCCTATTAGCCAGCAAATGTTTTCTCTTTTCATCCTCTTAGCCAACATTGTTCCAGAACCACTAGTAGTTGAGATGACGGTTAGCATTGGGTGAGCCAGTATAGAAAGATGTAATACAAGATTTCAAACATTTAAAAACAATTTAACTTTATCAAATACAAAAGCATATATGCCATCAAACATATATATGGTGTGTATGTGTATTCTAAAAATAATTTATACGTGTACATTATATAAACATTTGTGAACTGATGAAGCTATAATACAGATAATATTGAAAATATATTAAAAAATATAAAATATTTAAACACAAACATTACAGAAACAACTTATATATGCATAAGAGTATTTCTACCAAAATATACAATCCCAATTTTTATCATGAGTATTATAATAATTTACATTTTTAATTATGTTGTCAATTTCTTCCGTTTTCTTTGCAAAAAATAAAATGTATCCACATTTTTAATGTCCTGGGAGCTTGTTTCTTAAACTTTGCATAAACATTAAATTTACTATTGACAAACAAAACCTACCCAGAAACTAAGTGAATAAAATGACAAATGAAGTAAAAGTTATAAAATGTAATTTTAAAAGCCAAAAGATATCTATAAATCATTACATACATGTTTAAATATCCAATTACAGCCAATATTCATTAAAAAGCCAATAAACAAAGGGCCTACTTTCAGAGTCAGATTTATATAACTTACTGGGATATAAACATTTAAGTGCTTATATAAAATCCATGACTGTTTGGCATATTCTTATGTATTTGTTAGTGATGTAAAAACTTATTTTATGAAAGTCATACATATACAACTTACAAGTTTGAATATCAATATTTATTTGATTGTAATGAAGTTCAAAGCTAGTGTACAAAGAAAAAAAAAATTCTATCAATATAGAATATTTTAAAAAAATTTTGAGATCCATCAAACTAAATTACAGAAAAAATATGTATACATTATTTAATCAATCATTCTTTATTATTCCACTGCAGAATGATTTCTCCAGATTTATTTTAGTTAGTATTGTAATCCACTTTTCTTTTACACAGCATTTTGACAAACTTTTAATTATGTTATCTATTCCTTCTCAAAATTGAAATTGAGACTAGGTTTTCAAATTTTACATCTATTCTCATTCATATCTTAAAAACAATTTCTCCCATACAATTTTAAGATTTACCTCCTCTTGCAAGACTTTATGTTATAGTTATCATATAAAATGCCAGTCTCAGATTCTAAAGCATGTATTGGAAAAACAATTATTAAAAACTTTTTATTTCTAGGAATATTTTATATCAAATCATTTTTACAAAAAACACATCATGGAAGTGTAAATCTATGGTTAAATTCATCCTTTATATTAAGGCTATATTAATACTTTGACAAAGTTATTATTAACTTCTAATTCATTACTATCAAGTCTGCCTATCTCTTGTATATGTATTAAATGGATTATGCCCTGCATATGAGGGGTCAGATTGACTTTGCGTCAACATGGGTGTGACAAGAATCTCGGCCTCAAGGTGTCCTTTGAGCGTTCCAACATCAGATTTTCAATTGGCTGGACAGTTGAAGAGTTGGAGTGTGGAGTGGATTGAAGCCTGTCCATTAAAGTATAAAGATCGGCTATCTTAATATATATATATATATCTGAGCACTTATTGCATATATGTGTAGAGATGATAATCTGGACCAACGAATGATTGCTGGTTTAGCATGAAATACGATTAATCCATCACGTAAATTGACTAACAAATTTTGAGGAATTACCCTTCTGTTTATCTTTATCAATGTTCTTAGTGTCACTATGTAAGTTAATCATTGCTGCTGCATTTTGATAATTAGTATTCAGAACATGACAACGTTATGGGTCACTTCAAAGCCTTAACCACGGTAAAAATGCTTATAGAGCTGGTGTTTTAACCACCTTTCCCAGTTATTAAACTGGAAATGGTCAACAGAAATATAATCAAAATCACTTTTAAATACAGTTTGTTCTTTACATTGGTATGAGAAGCCAAAGCTCTCTAAAGATTTCCAATATATTCTTCCACTTTCTTGAATTACCAAATCACAATAACATTCTCCAATATCATTTAAATAATTGAAACATTTTGTATATTACTTTTCCAACCTAGAATAATTCCATCAGTAGATAAGTATGGCCATTCCAAATTCTAGAGAAAAAAAAAGGCCCCATTTGAGAACGAGTTTTGCGATGACTATATAAAACAAATATACCCAAATATAGAATATGCTGGTTCATTAATCTGTTTATTTTAATGTTTGTAATTTTTGCAGTAGAAAAATTTTCTTTCTGAAATATATCAATGTTATGTCTAATTGTAGTTCTCCAATGTAATTTATCTTCCGCTATATTTTCTCAATAAAAAAAAACAAAATCCAACATTGCATTTCTTTATGACTTTATGATAATTCTTATAAAATAAATGGTGTCTGCCTCTCCCATGCTCAAATTCACTGTAATTTTTTTTAGAGAGTCTTATATTGCTCATTCATATTGCATGTTGAATCCAATGAAGATGTGATTTTACAATAGTGGAGTAACATATACAGCAAATTCTTGCCATTGTACTTTTAAAATTTGATATAACAATTAAATAAAAATTTTCTAATGTCTTTATGTAGCATCAATATGAATTCAAATCTCACTTCGATACAATAAATTAGATAAAATATTTTGCTCTATATGTAGCTAATTTAGCTGCGGTACTTATTTTGCTATGGCAAAACACCCCACCTTTTTAATTTGTTGAAGTCAAAAGTAGCATATTGAAATCTATGCTACCCTCTAATCAAGTAAGTTCACTTCTACTTAAAAAGCTACAAAGATATGTAAAATGGTTTGTATTCTCAAGTTGATATCCACTCAAGTTAAAAGTTGCTCAAGGTTTTCTTCGAACATTAGCTGATAAAGGACTTGGATTTTTAAAAGTATAATTAGTAAACCAAAGTTTTACACATTGCATTCAAATATTAAGTACATTATGTTAATTTGTTTTATGAATTGGTCAAGATGACACAATCATTATAATAGTGTAAATCCAGAAATCCAAAAGATGGCATTCTCTTGCTTTTAATAAATTCAAATAAAAAAATTACACCACATCTGCATCACATCTTGATCACAATTTCATTAAACAATCTGTAAACAGTTCCAAAGACCATTTGTCATAAAAATAAAGAACAGAGTTGGAGCTAGTGCACATCCTTGTTTAACACCAGTTTTCATTTTAACTACCTCAGATTTTCCATCTGTAGTAATAACACTACAGTAAAATATGATTTTTTTTTTTATAGACAACAAAGTAAATTCTAACAGTATTGTAAACTATTCAAATAATTAAGTCAAACTATTCCAGACACTTTTCTTACATTTGGTGCCAACAAAAATGATATTTGCAGTTGCTTAATTCTATCAATGTAAATAATGTTTGATGTTTTTTTTTTTTTTTATAGATTAGACAACTTCCATATTTCTCCATTCCTTTTTATTTCATAAATAATTTCATATAAATACAGATAAAATAAAAGACAAATAACCCCCAAGATGCATTTCGTGCTGAGCAGCACTCATCAGTTGGGCCATCTTTATTACATGAAAAATATTTATGTAGAGCAAATTATCTCATTTTTATTTTCAAGTGTCAATTTACTCCACTCCCAACTTTTACATTATCAACTTTTTGATAAAAACATAATGATTATTACTAATCATTTATTAAACTAAAGATTTTCTCTAGCATAGATATAAACTTTAATCCAAGTTAAAGATTAATATATCTGTTGTTTACTTCTTCTTTATTAATTTACAGATCTTTATGGAATTTGTGATATATCATTTATGTTATTACTAACTATGCCATATTTTTATTCTAATTTCTCAATACCAAGATAATAAAATATTTCATAATTTAAAGATTATTGCCATTGTGACACATTATTACAAAAAGTTATTTTTTAAAGTTTTATTAGAATTTTATTAACTAATTCAGAGCTAATTTTTGTTTTTGATTACAAAAATACATTTTCTGCCATTATCTAACTTTATAAACAGTTGTCAAAAAGTTATTAATTTTATTTCCAACAAAATATTTGATAAACTGTGTTTTTAATGGTGTTTTGGCAAACTTTAGAAATAAAAGATTTAAATCTTCTAACTAAACCCTTATAAAACAAAAATAATAATTACTTTTAATAATTTAATAGCTATATCTTTAATTAGCTTCTATATTTTTAGTAAAACTGTGAAAATTTTGTATTTTATTTCATAACAAAATTAATAAATATGGAGTAAATTATTTCATTCCTGAGAAGGATTTTTTGATTCCAGTTTTTATAAACAGAGCAAAAGAGATTTTGGAAAAGACTTGGTAGAATTAAAAAAGTTTAAGAAACACTATTTAAAATATTTTACAATTTAAAAGCATTTTAAATTTCTATACATCTATATTAAAAAAATTCTCCATTCATGTAAACAAGAACATATTAAGACACATATCTTAATTATGGCAGGTATATGGGATTTTCTTGCTACTGACTCAGATATATCATCACCCTAAATATTATTCACCCATCTATTGTTTACAATGAATTTTCTCAGATGTATTTTGAATATTTATACTTTTATAATAAAGTATTGTCTTCCCATTTAACTTCATAAGATTGTGCAGAGTACTGCCTATGTAATAATAGTTCTTGTTCCAATTCATACTTCTCGGAAAGTGCACGACTTTCACATGAAGTCTGCCGAATCGCACTTCCTCAATTCTTAAATTGTGCCAGCTAACAAGGGGAGTAAGGACATTTGTGAAATAGTTAGAATTTATAGTACCTCATACAATATGTTTAACACTAACTATTTAAGACTGCGAATTGCTACACTTTTCGTCATTACAACTACAGACACCTTCACATGATATGCTGTTGACTGTTCAATACTAACTTGTATACAGAGTGTCATAACATGTCGCTGATAATGTTCACACACTATCGATGTGGGGGAGGGTTGACTTCTTCAACATCAAGTGTTTGAACAGTTATATGAGCGACCTAATAAACAGCATATTTCTGTGCTTTTGCATGAAAACAGCATCCGATGTTGTAGTACCAATTTATCTATATAAAATTAATGAATAACAGCCTACTTCTGAAACTCCAACAATCTTATTGTTTTCTTCATCACCAGATACTATCTAGGTTGATAAATGGGGTGCAAAGTTTTTTTTCTTATCATAAATATAAGTAAAAAACAAAACATTATACAAACAAATACATTCATTTGGACCTCATAAAATTGATCTAATGAACTTGACATTATTTTGAATTAATTATGTTTCTAAATTAAGCTGTAGCTGCAACAAAAAACCCTACTATCATGATTAGAAATTTTAAAAAAAATGAATGACTTAAAATGCAATAGTTCTTTATTTTGGGACAAGTAAATATCTAACTCTTTAAGCTAATGCTAAATAGTGATGCTTTATTGTAGTTACATTTTGATCTAACTAACTCTAATTCAAAATACACAAACAGAAAGATTTTCATTATATTTTGAAAACCATTTTCATGTGGAACTCCCTGACTCAAATTTTTATTTCACTGAATATCTTTTCAATTCTATTATTTAAAAAAAAAGTCATGCACATAAATTTAAATTTATAGGGGGGGAGGGTTGAATAAATGTAATACACTACATAAAAAAAGATTTACAAATATTTGAAAATAAATTTTGACAAGGCTGTTTTAAATTTCTATGTAGTACAGTACTACATAGTTCAATGTTTCATGGATAGATAATCACCAAAAACTATTAATTCAATAATTATTAAATATGAAAATTTATTTAGATCAAAAATTCTTTGACTAGCATTACTTTATAATATTTTAAACAAATTATGTTATATTAAATATCTTTAAAAATGTTATTTTAAAAATCTTTACAAATATATCTATTACACAGAAATTTATATCATATAAAATCAGTTAACATATAATCTAAATGTTTTATAAAATCATATAAGGACTAAAGTGCTCATTAAGTGATTAAAACTGAATAAAGAACATGGAATGCAATAGATAGTAGTATAAAATTTTTCTACATAAGCCGAACTTATCTATGTATGTAATTATCTAAGAAATTAAAGCATGATGACACAACCAAACACTCAACACAAATCCAACTTAAGAATAGATTTTAAGTAGATATACCTTTCAAATTTATTATCAATGGAAAAAATGTTATATTCAGAGTAATTGACAGTATAGCTAAAATAATTAAATATGGAAGGCCAGTGCTTTACCTTAAAATAATCATTTTAACACTCATAGCCAACCCCTTTAGTTAATTTTTTTTTTTTTAAATATTATATCTTTGATACAACTCAAAAAAACACTTTGGTAAATAATAATTAATATATATATATAAACTTAAAGTGATTTTAACCAATAAAGTGAAAGCAAACCATAGGTGATAAAGGCTACATCATATATTCATTTTTATAATCAGTAATCATCTTACACACCTAGAAGATCTTGTGATAATTACGATGACCACATAAGAAATTAAGACTAAAGAAAAGCTAAGCTTACATGTTCTGATTACATAATGTATATCGATATTTTTTGTTTATATTAAAATATATCGATAAAAACTTCAAAATAAAATTATTGCTATGCTCACAGACATATCCACCAATAAATTAATTTTAATATGAGTATGACAAAGAAATACAATTTCTGTTTATAATTTCAATATAGCTCACATCAATATATTCTAGTAAAGAAAACTATAGTGAGAATTAAAATTTAGATTAAAATAAATAGAAGATAAAACATGGGTTAAGCATTAGCTGAGACAATAAGAACCAATGTGGTGAACAATGTAGAATCACAAAAAGACTATTGTTTCTAGAAACTGTTACTTACATAATCTGAATATATAGATAAGTTATATTTGTTATCTTTTGTTTACATTAAATATTGTACTTTATAGTAAAATACATTGGAATAATAATAGATAGGTAAACTTCCCTTAAACAAACAGTAATATATCTATATGCATTGACACGCAGTTAAAGGTAAAGCTAAAATGAGAATTATAAAACTAAAGTTGCATAGCACTTTCGAGGAATTTCTATATCATCATAATTATAAAAACTTTTAATACAAAATAAAATTGACAGTTTATATATTAAGTGTCTATAACTTTTTAACATGAGCTACTAATATAGTGAGAAAGTACACAACATATTATTACATGATCTGATGTAACAAAGTATCATGTTACTCAATATTTAGAAAAAATAAGCTTAGGCCACTGTAATCTATCTAATATTTCAAATACCCAAAAAGGTTTATCTGAATCATTTTAAATAGATAAAGAATAGAACATTTCCAATTTCATATAATATTGTGGTTCTGTGAATAATTTCCAAATAATGTTTGAAAAATAATTAAATTCTGTGTTGCATATAAATCATGTAGGATGAAGAACAATGTTGATATTCTAATAATTCAAAAAAGATTGTCAATAGAACAGTCATCTCTACATGTCCACAAGTCACCATTCAGTTTCAGTCATTTTACATATTTTTTCATATCAACATGCTTTGTGTGCACGCATAATCACATCACTGCAAATTTTCAATTTGTTACTGTACAATCTTTTTCATAATTGCATTATTCTATTTTTTTATTTTTTTTTGCCAATTTTTGTCAATATCTTAATGTATATATTTTTAAAATTAAATTGTATGTTAACATATTATGTAGGGTTCATAAATATCCATGAATTCAAGTATCCAATCAAAAGTTTAAAATTAAATATGGATAGAAAGGGACAAATTTATTTAATCATATAATAAGTTTATAAAACTGAGATACTTGAAATATGTTAAGATACTCAACAGCTGGAAACTCAATGATGATGATCAATTACTGTTATTTCACTGGAGTATTGCACTGCAAAGGATTTCCACTTCCCTTTGAGTAACATAAATATATATTGTATATGTACATTCATTATCAGTGAGGATTCAAAAATTTAGTAATACTGACTCTATACTGGCTGTGCAATTAATTAATCTAATGTTGCAGTTAGAGAAATTTCAAAAGAATTTACAATGGGGGGAGGGGATAAGTCTCACCAACTAAATGGAACTATTGTATTTTTTGTTACTCAAATTTAAATTTTCCAAGCAGCTAATCATATTGCTAATAAATAAACTTTTTCTTGCATTTTATTTTTTTAAAAAAAACAAAAAACAACTAAATGTTATCTCCAGTAACTTGAAAATTAAATTCTTGAGTACTGCTAATTAAAATACTAACTTCCAAACAATCAATATAACGTTAATAATAATGTAAAAAAAAATCTATTAAATATTCAATTTTTTATAATTTTTTTTCAAAGTATTATTTAATTACACAGTCTAAAAGTCAATTATGCTGCAGGCAGCATCTCATGTCTATATAATGGATAGTGAACATATAAAATAACAATAATAAGCAGTACACTAGAAGGAAATGAAGCAAGCAGATTTTGAAGAAGATTAGTGATAGTCTAGATAATTTATTCAGTTATGCACCAGTAATAAAACATCAATAAACCATGCAAATAACATGTTGCTTATAATAAACAAGTAAATAAAAACCTATTGTCTTGTTTAGGTGAAATAAAATGAAAAATCACAGAATGAATTTATTATTTGGCAATATTTATTGTTAAAATCTTTTCTTATAATCTTTCTTTACTGTGACTCAGATTTACTTACAGCTGCATAAATTAATTTCTCTGATGAATTGGATGAACTTACAAGAGAGAAAGTATATAAAAAATGAGAGCATAATTAACTCAAAATAAAATCTCATTGTAAAATTAAAAAATAATAATAAAAAGATTGACAAAATAGTGTTTTAAAAATATAAAATGATAAAAGAATCTATTCATGTTTATAATACCCTCCCCCTTTCTATTTAAGGCAGGGACTCAAAAAAAAAAAATGTAGAATTTAAAATTAATTAAAAATAAATCATGACTTTTATTTAAAAACATATAAGGTATCAATCAATACATTAAAAGAATATTGACATATTTTTTACACTTCATCTTTCTAAATATTAAGCAGTCCATCTTTTAAACAGGTTAAAGCAACAAACACTTTCTTATAACTATAAACAAAAAATCAAAAACGTGTATAAAATAAAGTACTTGTAAAGTGTCAATAGTTCAACAATTTTCCTTACCATTTCGTTTTCTTTTAATCTCACCCCCCTCCTCTTTAATACTGAATTTTCCCTCTATTTCTCACCCTTTTCTTTTATTTTTGCTTCCATTCCTTAATATGATTTTTTTTCTCTGTCTTTTAATCTTTTATTTATTTCTTATCAGTTTCTTTTTACCTCTTTATGACAATATATACCTCTTATTCATTCTTTATAAATTTTTCAGAAAAATAAATTTATATATATAAACACGAATACATACACTCCTTATATATAAAAAAACCCAATGTTTTATGAAAGTTATTTATGTTTCAATTTATTGTAACACAACGTGACGAACATCAAAATTAAAACCAATAAAAAATACAGTATTTCAATATTTATCTAAATTAATTAAAATGTGGAACTTTTAAAAGGATTAGTTTTGTTTATAAGGTGATAGATTTTAGCATTTTAGTCAAAAAAAATTATGTTATTAAGATGATGTTTTCTTTTATAATGAATATATGTATAGAAACAAAGCCAAATTTAGAATATGGAAGATATACAACTGGAATTAATGATAACCACATTTTAGATATGTATAAAACCAAAGACTAATATATTTGTTGTTTCAAATTTTCAAGGAGTGACAAATTTATTTATATTCACATATTAAAAAAAAAGATATTGAGAATTGTATTTTAAAATCTTATTTTATAGAAAAGATCATATGTAGCTAAAAAACAGAATTATTTATTTTTATAAGAATTAAGTTTAATACAAATAAAATAATAAATATAATGGTGATTAATTATTACATATAGTCTTACAATTTGCAGAAGTACTTTCTGTTAATTACTTAACCCTCTTCCAACTGCTATTCAATTTTAAATATATAATAGAAGCAAATGTCATCAAATCAAAACCCAGGATTTCTGAATTTTAACATTAGCAGTTTGTCAATTAATTATATACATTTTATTTCTATTTATAAAAATTACCTATAAGATTGAAAAGATTTAAAAAGAAGTTTAATGATTTAAAGGACCTGAAAATTAATAATAAAAAAATGGATTTCTATTCTATATATTTCTAATTCTCAAGTTAAATTTTTTAAATATATGTATAAGGATGTATTTAAAGTTTCATTATGCATCCCAAATAACATTATTAAGTTATCAAAAAAGTAATGTTATTTATCAAATTTTTTGTGGATGTATGCTATCATATATAGGTGAATCGAGATGCAGTATCACTCTCCCGTGAAAATCATGAATAGATATTCCATCCATGTATACTAATTACTAAAAAATAATATAATTTAAACAAAAAAATTTAAGAGACAATTAATAATGATTCTAACACAAGAGAAATTAAGCAACTATGTAAAAATAAATAAAAAAAATTTTATTATTAATTATTTGAAAACATTATGGACACATTTATTTATTAATGTTTGACCATTGTTAAGGAAGAGCCAATTAAAGAGGCAGTTCCAGTGAATCATGAATTGCATCTGAAATTAATAATACATCCTGATTCCAATTTCAGTACAATAAAAACAACATTCTGGTTGTATTACTGCTTTCAATAAAGCAATTTATGTATATTATAACATTGCAGATATGATAAATAATTCACAATCAGATCTTGAAAAAAAAAAAAAAACAATAAAATTAGATGCAAATATAAATAAGGAATTATTAAAGTTCGATATATATTTGATTTGGTCAGGGGAAAAAGTACCCCCCCCCCTTCTATAAATATACTTAATATATTACTCCTGGAAATTAATAGTACTATAGTAACTAAAACTAATAAATTCAGTTTTAGATTTATTTTTTAACAAAGTAACATGTTGGCCAAAACTATACACAATATTAGTAATAAAAAAAACTACGTACTAATGAGAGATCATGGTTTTTTTTGCCATACATTCCTATATTAACAAAAACTTTTAATAAAATATTCTCTCCAACTTATAGCTTTGTTTCTGTACTCTCCCTTTACTAATAGGTTATTCAACAACTCCAAAATTAGACTTGAACCTGAATTCACCCTTAGCACTGTTTATAAAATTAAATGCCCCCAAACCAGTTGCCAATCAATCTACTACAGTGAAACTCGAGCATCCTTATCTACATGCCTTACACAGCATCAATATCTATAATACCACAACACAGCTCTATCTTCCTGAAACACCAAAAGGCGACAGGACACCAATATATTCCTTCTTCTACAACTATTCAATGCATAATGAGAAATAACTCACAAGAGGAAAATTAGAGAAGCATGCTATTTATACAACAACGATGCTATCAATTGCAAAGATTCGTCCTTCTCCCTCTCCAAGAAATGGATGCTCTAATTTAATAATTAACATTGTAATTTAAATAAATTTGAATTCCATCAACTGTACATACATACACACTCATCTCTCCTTTATTTTCCAATGTTATCTTGCTACGAATATGAGAACATTATACGTTTTCAAAAGCGCTCAGCCATATAATTTTTATAGAACTAATAAACTTCTCTATTAATGTGTACAATAGCACATATTATGTCTGTTACATTAATATATTAATGAGAAGTAGAAACTGTTAACACTTCATAACAGAATATAATAATGACAATATGTATTTTAAAACATTATCCATAATTATGATAATTATATTCATAAATTTAAAAAATTTATATATTAAATAAATTAATAATTGATTGATGAGTTGGTCCAGTATCACTAAAGCACATTCTCAAAGTAATAAATTACGAGGCTATTTTTCAAGTACGTAAAAATAGATATAAAATCTTTATTATAAAAAGCATATTACTATCACAATTATAAAAACTATAAAAATAAACCATGGCCTAAGTACCTGTAGTATATGAGATTTCCCTCATTACTGAAAAAAATTATACCATACTATTGTATCGGACGTTAGACGACAGTACACAGACATGAGACTCGAATTAAGACTGTTGAGGATGAATCCCCAAATGAGATATAAGAATTAAAATAATACCTAATTATATAAAACCTCTTTATTTTTAAAAACTAACCAAAATAAAGATTCGAACTCTGGATAGGATTAAAAGATACTTTAATTTAATATTATATAAAAACAATTTATTCTAAATGTACATTATTTATATAGTTTATGTAGAATAGATTCATTATGTTTACATCTGTGATTATTATGGGATGTCACGCTAATACATATATAGTGCGGTTTATTTATATGCCAATGTTTGAAAAAAAGTTACATAATGAGTTTAAGAAGAGAAACGCTATTTTAACAGATGTTTAAATAATGACCTAGACAAAGGAATTTACAACAAGACACTTTAATGTTTGAATAAATCAATACCATGTATTTAACAAAGTGAGATCGATGCTACTTCGATCACACCAGGTAAATTGGTCTCTGACATCCGTTACATTTATTAATTATTGAACAATAAAGTTATAAAACAGTGATTTTGAATACACATTCAATATGACAAATGTTATATTTCAATTCTTGAATTATAAAATAAGAATTCATTTATGCATGTGGAAGTCGCTCGTCTAAGGGAAATAGCTTAATGCAATCTTTTCGTAATATTCTACATATAAATACTATAATAAATAACAAAAATGGTTGTTATATCACAGCATTACGGCTTACAGATTAGTTTTAGGCATAATTCTAAAATACTATAAGAAATCGCAGTGCAAGCATGAGGCAGCAAAATATAAGATTCGGTCCATTTTGGCTGAATAGACACTTCATCATTTAAGTGGGAAAAAAGAAATGATATGACCGTTCTTCTGGCAGACCATACCTGGAGAAAAAGGAAGATAGGGAGATGCAATTGTCCGAGTAGGTTATCAATGCAGAGCTTCCACTACTCTTTCCGAAGGTATCCTAAGGCATTTATAATGCCAGCTAAAACATATATAAGTGAAGATGGAGGATTCGGAGTTCCCGATGATCCTCAAATTATGACAAAGCAAATAATGACGATGGCTGACCTATGCTGGCAACGCTATGAAACTATAATACGTCCTTTAATGACGTCAAAATAACTAATGGCCTAAATATAAAGTTTTAATCGGGCATAACGGCATGACTTATATACTAAACCAAAATTAAATAACTGAAATATAAAACTATTATGAATGTCTTAATAACATACGATTTCATTTCCCTTCATTAAATGGGTCCCACATGAATTTGGAATCAATAAGCATTATTTAATACTATAATGCTCAAGGTGTTACATATAAATGATTATTACATTAAAAAAAATATAACGGTCATTATTACTTAAATTATCTTAACTGGAAGTTAAGCAATAGCATTCTTGGATAACATTAAATTTATACTCAATAAATATATACTTATGGCAGTATTAAAATAATAATCTGCCTAGAAACGGAAAGGATATTATTTAACTAGTTCTCAACCCAGGAGCAATGGCTTTAAAACAAATAATTTAAAGTAATTAAAATATCCCTGAAGCGCTGGGGATTTAAAAGACTAATTTAAAATATAGGCTCGTGGAGTTGAGTTGACTTGGCATATAAATTACATATAAAAGTAAATAAAATATCAAATAATTATAATAGTAAAATGTACCGCACTAAATAAAATGTAGGATTTAAACTTAAATAGACGTAAGCATTTACTTATATATATTTGAGAGGATTAGAAAGAGTCTTGCATGCAAAGATTAAATGTAAATATAAAAAAAAAACATATTAATTAATACTTATAGACAAGCCCAAACAACTTTACATGGATATTGGACTGTTACCTCAGCATACTCTGGGTCAATGGCTGAATAGTTCGCTCTCTGAGCTTCAGTTTAGGATAATCAGCTTGGTGGTCAGCAATCTTGGTCATTATTACTTCTTCATTGGTGACAGCATTCTTCTATCGCAGGAGTTTCTTGGCAGCATTCAGGAGGCAATCCCGAGAGTGGAGAAAGATAATTCAGGCCCTACTCAACTGACATTTTATTACACTATCTCAATGGTACAAGAAAAGTAAAACAGCAAAAATCAAAAGAAAAGCAAAAAGCAAAAGCCAAAAAGTAAGAAAAATCCCCATATCTCCAATCTACCCTATTTATACATTTCCAACTATGACAGGAATGCCTCAGTTCATTTGCCCAGAGGCAGATAAGCAATTAACAAATTACATCCAATTTTAAAAACAAGACATAAGAAGATAATAAGGTTCAAAACACATTCCAGCTTGAAAGAATTTAAATTAATATAAATGAAACAAAAAAATTTCATTAACGAAATATTTTTAGTTAAAATAAATATGACTTTGATAAGAACACAATGTTTTAATTAATGAAAGTTGAGCTTTTAAAATATTTAATTAGTGAAGCAAACTTTACAATGGATTAATTTGAACCTGCCATCTTAGTTATATCTTCTTTCCTTTAAATTTTTACAAAATTAAAAGCAAATAAATTTTTACAAAAATGACAAACTTTATAGACAAAAAGGTTTCACATAATATTCAAAAGTATCAAAATATCGAAATTATAAAATATTTATTATATTGTAAAGTTTTAGTATGTTTTAAACATATATATATATACATTGCCACATAGTAGGTGATGGCAAGATTAGTACATTAAATATAATTGCTGGGTTTAAACCCTTGTAGATAGTTTTTTAGGAAGGAAAACATGAAGCTCACTCTGACTACAGAGTCATCGCTTCACTATAGTCTTGGTTTTTCTTTTATTACCATTCTACAATAATAATCTTATTGAAGGCATTTATTTTCCAGCTAAGAATATTCATTTGTAAATTAAATAGATGAGTCTGCTAACTAATAAAATTTTTTGATAATGCTTGAGAAATTCCATTTCCAAAAAACTAACTTAAACTTGAAAATGCAAGTATAGGACGTTATACTAATGAACTAACTAGAAACTCATAAAGCCTTTCAAAAATTATAAGCATGGTGTATAGTCTTATAACTGCAAAGTAATATTAGCACATTGATCAATATGCACTAACAATGATCTCAAAGAGCTGTAATAATATTAATAAAAAAAATTCAATCAATTGTGAACCTTTTCCATAGATTAATTTTTTTAGATAAAAGTTTGTGTCAAGTCACTAACAAATAATAAGATTAATCCTTATGTACATGATAATCCATTATTTACCAAAAGTGAAAGATACCAAAGAAAATAAAAAACTAAATACTGTAATTAATTACATATATATATATATATATAAAGTTGAACAAAATTAATTATAAGCATTATATACGAGTAAAGTACCTTCAGGTATAACAGGAAATTATAAGAAAGAATACTTGGATTTTACACAGTCTACAAATTATACATTCAGATAAGTGAATGAAATAGAAAATTCAAGCAAAGTATTATCTAAATGTGCTATTTTAAGACTGTAAATCTGAAGAATAATATATTGCTATATACATAGCAAAAAAGACAAATTTGTTATTAAGAAACATTCTTAGAATAATAGAATAGATCATTTAGGTAGATTCAGTTCATAAAAAAAAAAAAAAAATCATAATATCGGAATTTTCTGATGGTATTGTCCATACTAAGCATCATAAATGTAAAAAAGGTACCAATCTTAGATGATCTAAATCTCAATAAATTATTATGTAAAATAAAAAGATAATCTGCAATCATTCTTATAGATATAGAAAGTAATTACTATTATTAACAACTAACTTTTTGGGAATATATCACAGACTATTTCATTTAAGTGTATTTAAAACAAAACAAATATGCTCCGTTTGATAACCCACAATTTCTATCTAATAAATATAAGCTAGCAACCTAAATAACATAACTGCCAAAAATAATTACATTAGTAGATAGTAGTTAATTAAATCTCTTAAAAACATAAATTTATAAACCGATATCTTAATATGAATGATGATTGCTGGTTCAGCATGGAATGCATCTTGGGAATCATTTGTCTTTTATTGTATCTAAATTCATATGATTTTAAAAGAATATGTGGTGGTGTGGAGATTATTTAATAATACTAACAATCTTTTATTTAATTAAAAAAGCTGTTAATAATATAGAAGTTAGATTTCTTGCCTCTTCGGCCAAGCAAATTTATCTCAAAATTACAACTGCATCTGTCTAGAGGTTAATATACTGTTCTCTCAAATAAGAAAAAAAAAATCTAATTTCTATTTAAATATAGTTCATGGGATAATTCTTTGTCATATTAAAACATTCTTGACGTAAAGCCCCATTGAAAATATCAACAGAAACAAGCTAAATCCTTGTATAAGTTTAATACATATAAGTACTTTCCCATCTGTCATACTCATACACCATTCAAGTTGTCATCAACAATCTGATTGTTAACATCTATTGTAGAAACAAAAGGGAGTAAATTATCCTTCTCAGGTTATGAATTAAAAGCACTCTAAATGTTGAACAAAGGATCAAGAATAGAATGAATCCACCTACTCTTGGGTGCTCTGATGTTTATAAGCATACCTTTGTCAACATTGTTGGTAATTCAGAGTGAAATTAATTTATCAACCAAATGGTAGAGTTATTAAACATAATCAATTATATAAGTATGGTGATAGCATCTCTCTTTTAACACATTGATTGTAATAATTAAACAAGATTTAATATGTAAACTTTAAATTAAACATAGCCAAATATATACCATATAATACTAAATTATCCAAACACTTTACTACTGTTACACAATGCTTTATTTACCATCCTTTCTAATACTAAATTATCCAAACACTTTACTACTGTTACACAATGCTTTATTTACCATCCTTTCTTACCGTTTACAGTTTCGATTGCCCCAGCCCTACAACATAATACAAACATATGAATATAAATATAAATGAACATATAATTTACATTCTATATATACATCTTATAATATCTTTTTATTTTACATTAATATTATTCATTTCTTACCGTTTTTACATTCTATATTTATTAATCAAAATATTTCTCATATATATGTATTATATTCTTATTTTTTATTTTATTCTTATAATATTTGAATCTAAGTTAATGACTTTCATATTTTACATTATTATTATTCATTTTACTAACAATCACTATTTAAAATTTGAATTTAGCATTGAAGTTAGAAGATTATAAGAGGTTTAGAATAATATTATAAATTAAAATAATTATAAATTATTGAATGAATAAATTATAAATAATAATTGTTAGTAAAATGAATAATAATAATGTAAAATATGAAAGATATTAACCTAGATTCAAATAGTGTAAGAATGAAATAATATAAAGAATAAAAATAGAATACATATATATATGGGAAATATTTTGATGAATAAATATAGAATGTAAAATGGGTAAGAAATGAATAATAATAATAATTTAAAATAAAAAATTATAAAACATATATATAGAATGTAAATTATATGTTCATGTATATTTATATTCATATGTTTGTATTATGTTGTAGTTCTGAAGAAGATTGCTGGGGCAATTGAAACTGTAAACTGTAAGAAAGGGTGGTAAATAAAGCACAATAGTAAAGTGCTTGGATAATTTAGTATTATATGCTATAATCCATAGCCTGATGGAGGTGATTTACTAACTTTGTTTACATATACATTGAGCAATGTTTAAAATTTAATATTAAATATTGCTTAATTATTACAATTAAGATGTTAAGAGAGACGCGGTCTCCAACTTGGATAATTGATTATGAATTTAATAACTCTTAAGTGTCATATTCATCTGACTGATAAATTAATTTCATTCTAAATTATCAACAATGTCGACAAAGACATCAGAGCTCCCAAGAATAGGTGGATTCATTCTCCTCTTGATCCTTTGTTCATTATTTAAAATACTTTCAATTCATAGCCTGGGGTAGGGTGATTTATTCTTTGTTAACATATATATTGACGTATGTTTAATTTAAAGTTTATATATATAAAAGTTTGACTGAAAACACCAATTTTATTGACAAATTTATACATGAATCGAGAGGCATATGTATGATTAATTGATCTTACAGAAAACAGACATTGGAAGAGATGCATGGCTAACAGATATATTGTATACCTCATTATTAATTTGATTGAGATATTCAATAAATATTGTTTGACAGAGATGGAATTTGCACTGGGATAAGTGATTTGGTAATAATATCTCACTTGTAGAAAGAGAGCCGAGTACAAAGAAATATTATGTGCAATTAACAAAGTTTATACAATGTTTGGGATAAAATAAAAGCTAATAAAATTCAAGCAATGAAAATAGATAGAGAGAAAAAAAGTTAGAAGTATGCATTGGACTGAAAACTATAGAGCAGTTGAAAGTTGCGCTAAAAAAAATTAGAATGACAACCATTGCTTAACATTAAAACTATATCTAACAAAGTGCAGAAACATGGAAAACTAATAAAAGTGAGAAGAAAAATGGAAAAAATGTGAATTTGGAGATAGAAAGGGAAGTATAAGTTAAAAAGCTATGAACAGAAATGTAAGTGCTGAAATAAGTTGGAAAAAATTATCAAAAGAAAAAAACATTGCATTAGATAAATTATGAAAGATATATTAGGAAAAAATGTAGAAGTTATGAAAAAAACATGTAGAAAAAAAAAATTGATCTCATGATCTTAAAAGACAAATAATTACGAGTATTTAAAAAAATAGAGCAACAAAAGCATGAAGAATGCAATCTAGTTAAGTAAAGGCAATTGGACGCCAACTAATGAAAAATTTATCCAAGATAAATGTTAAACTTAGTTTCCTTCAGAAATTCATTATTATTGCTCTTAACATTCAAAATACCATACAAATTGAGTATGAATTATGGGATGATCTCTCTGCTTTCAGCACTAACTTTCGATTATCATTTTCTTGATAAGATTAATCTTAGAAGAATCTCTTTTAAATAAATTAACTATTTTTCAAATCATAAAGTTGTTTCTTTACTTCTTTAACTATGACATACAATGGAACAGCAAACTAAGCTATATATTGTTTTAAACCTTCATCATGTACAAAAGTGTATAGCATATAAATAGCTCACATTTTGTTGATAAACATTGAAATATATACTGTCAAAAATGGAAAGAAATTTAATCAATTATGCTGTTTTTTCATATATTTAAATATATCATATTATAAAAATAACACATCACACTAATAAGAGCAAAAAAGAGAGAACATTTTGCCAAAAAAAGATTTATATTATAACCCTAGTAGCAGCAGTGTAAATGCTACATAAAAAGATTTCAAGAATAATGCATGAGTGTGTGCACTAACACATACATATATAAGAAAACGATGAAGAAAAAATGCAGTTAATAAATAAAATGGTATTTTGAGTTTAACTTATTCCAAATCATGCTGAAAATAAAATCATATTGATTTTGATAGAAAAGAGTATGGCGATTTCGGATGAAGGAAAAAGAATTATGAATTAACAATTTTTTTTTGTTATGAATACAATGAGAAATGTTGTCAAAGGATTTTCTTTTTGTAATACATAAACAAAAGAGAGCAAACAGCTACTTCTTTCTTTTGATAAAGAATACTAGAAAATATTTTTCTCTGGGTCTGAGATTAGTCATCATTAGGATAGGTGTTGTAGATAATAAAGAAGATTAGCTACTTTCTGGTTGTGTGATAATGGGGCCACACAGAAAAAACAATTAGTCATTCAACAGTCAGTTTGTTTCAGTGAGGATTAATGGAATTCTATACTGCAAATATATGCAAAATATAGCAGTGGCAGTGCAGAGAATTTGCCTTGCTGCTAATTGAAATTACAAGCTTATAAGAAAAGCTATAAACATGTTTAACATGAGCGGCTAGGCAAAAAACAAGTATCACATTGATTAAAAACCTTCTAAGCACCCAGTAAATGAAGCCTATGAAAAATTATAGTACCAACTCTTAAAAATCTTCCAGAAAAGAAAAAGATTGGACTACATAGCTAAATTACCAAAAACTTACATATATTTGATACGTAATATACTAATACTAAGCTAATCTATTTGTCTAGGGTGTGAAGAGAAGAAAGATGTTTCAATTTATGAAAAAACCAAATGTAATTGTGAAGAACAAAACATATCTAAAACCTAGGAGGGATGACGTTAGAGATTGGTGAAAGATAAGTTATTAAAAGATTAAAATAAATTCAATATTATATAAATGTATCCTGCATTTTATCTGTAAGTTATGATCATAAACTTAAATTGAAAATAATTCAAAGAATAAGTTATGTTTTACTTCATATAATTAAAAGTAAGGACTGAAATAGATGAACTGTTTGTTGAATAAAAATAATTTAACGATTATTATATTCATACATGAAGTTGATAAATGGGATGAAATGAAATGCCTGCATTTGTTTATTAAAAGTAGATTCAATATTATATAACTGACTTTTTTAAATTCATATATGAAATTACTGAACGGGAAAACTAAATATATGAATTTGTTGGTTGGAACTGACTGATTATTCTATGATTGATTGTGAAATTACTAAACGAAAGGGAATAAACTTATCTTAAGAATTTTATGCAAGATGGGAAATTTACAGTTGATATTTACTTCATCGAGTTACAATCAAACAACTGATACTTTGTTGCATTAATAAATGGTTATTTTATTGTTTATTAATCCATTTGTTCATGATGTTTTATATATGTTTGAATGTTATAGCCTTAACACACACATAAGCTAGTTCAGGAAAATATCCACAGCTCTGAGAATATGCAAACCACTGAGTGATGTGCTAATAAGTCACAATAAAAAAAAAAAGATAAATGAAGATTATTATCTTAATTCCAATTAAATATTCTCTTTTTGAGGAGGTTTGGCACCTGATGTTTTTGAAAATAGAAACCTAAAAACAAACAAAATACTTTGGTGTGATTTTAATAATCAAAATCATCATCATCATACTCATTGTCTAATTTAGTTATGTTGATTTAAACCAGAAGTCCTAAGATTTATAAATCTATGTAGTGAGATATTTCTACATTCTATCATTATAAATATATGCTTGGGGAACCTTGAATATTTTATATTTATTATATATATTATTGGTTACGGTTCAAATTTGAATTACTGAGATATTATCACTACATAAGGATGGTTAAAGCATTAATATGCAATTTTATCACTACAATATATGCAATTATTGCAGGTATATATTTTATTGTGATTTATGTAAATATGTATTGTTTATTGAACTGCAAGTGTACAATACTTTTCAACATGCACTATATATAACACAGACACTTTTTTATATATGTATATATAAATTAATATTACAATATTAAAATTTTAAAAAATAGTAATAATATAGTTACTGAAGGAACATATTTACAAATATTTTACCGAGAATGTGTTCACTCATGCATTTACTGAATCAATATGAGTTAGAAAAAAAAAACAACAACTAACTACTGTATTTTTATTTTTAAAATAAAATAAAAAGCATAATGTCTAATTTTCAAGGTTTTAAATATGCTCTTGACAATAATCTTTTTTTTCAATAATCTTTCTCTCTTATAGAAACATAATAGCGGTCTTGTTACCAAGAAATTAAAATCCATTTAATTGGTTTAATATTTTTAATTAAATCAGTATCAATTTTTAGTATGTTTTAAAATTTTATAAAACTTTTAGCTTTAAGCCCAGAAAATATTTTATTATACAAAATAGTGCACATCAAACTTGGAAAAAATAATAAGGGAAGAATAAAATGCTTTCAACATAAATTGAAGTAATTTTAACATATATAATAATGTATAGTGCCCAGAGACAGAAAACCAGCTAATGGCCTTGATAGCGCTATATGAAGTACAGAGAAATAAAAATGGCTGCTTGGATAGAGTAAAATTTGTTAAGTTTAATGTTTTTTTTTTGTTTAATTACATTTTTGTGTACATTTTTTTTTAGGTAGCATATAATTGAAGTCATGTAGTTAGATACAGTATAGTTCATTGGCTCTATTGAATCTCCTCTGAAGAGGTTTTCAGTCCCTCAGTATGTCATATGTGGACTAGACTTTAAGATGGAGTAACAAGTATAATTTTTATTGTCTATCATTCTGATTTCTTTGTTTAAGAATTTAAATACATTTCTATGATCTTTAATTAATAAGAAACTAGTGCATCCAGACAATAGATAGATATAGATTATTCACAGTACATATTTTTTAAAATATTAAATAACAGAATTCATGATAAGGTAAGAAGAAAAAAAATATAAATTATGACTGATATTAATATTCATATATCATGCTATTGATTGTATGAAAAGTCAAATGATCAAACGGAGTTTCTTCTTTTTAATTTACTCAAATGAGAATAAATTCAGGAATCCTTAAGTTCCCTACACTCATATTGTAAAAATCATTTAGGGGGTTAATATTAACTAAATTTGATTTAATGATTTTTTTCTTGAAAATGGCACTCAACCATCATAACACAATTTCACAAAATTATTAATATATACATACTAGATTAATAATATTAATAAAAAAAAAGGTAACCACCTGTCCAAAGTAACGCTCATATCTGTCTCAATATCAAATTGCCACCTTTCCAAAATTTCTTGATTTTCTTGACTCACAATGACTAGAACAAGTTTCTTCAATGTTTTGTTAATTAACCAAACTGTGTAATAACATAAATGAATTTAAATATTAATGAAAAACAAATAAGGTAATCATATACATATATAGATAGAATTCTAATTTTTAAAAAAACAACAAAAATGTATATCAGAAAAGTAAATATGAGTTTCAGTTATAAATAAAAGTGGATAGTTAATACATCCCAAATATATTTAGCTATTAATTTGAAAAACTTTATTAGCAATAGAATATTATTAATAAAACTTCAACCAATGTTCACAATGACAGTAAATAAAACAATAGTTAGTTGCTAGGAGGCTCATATGAAGTTTCTTCAGTAGATTGAATGCTACAATTCCATTTATTAAAGAACTACTGAAATTTACCTCTTGACTTCGCTATTCTAATACTACTAAACAGCACAGGGCATAATAACAATAATGATTCATTAAAAAATTCTGATAATGATGTTTTACTATTTATTTATTTATTGGCTATTAGCATATTGAAGCGATGGATCTGTAGATCAGATCCATGCTTCACATCTTTCTATATTTCTAACCCAGGATCGAACCTGATCCACGCTTGTAACGATGATTATAAAACTTTCCATCTGCCATCTTGTGTATATTGAATTTTTAGATCAGTTAATAAGTAAAAAAAATCTAAAATTTTCTATGTTAAATTTTGATTATAAATATTGGATGGACTCAGATATATATATGCGCGGATACATATACATATAATTATAGACGGAAACTTTTATAAAAATCAAGAAATTAATTTTTTAAAAATAATATTTTTTTTAAAAGTCAAAGTATTTTATTCTGGAGATTTACTTTTACGATAAACCCTGATTACATTCTTTAGTGTAAAACAAAAGAAAATCTATTAGCAAAGTAGTAATGGATTTTCTAATTAAATTAAAAATAAATTATAGGAAAAATATTTTAAAGAAAAATTCCTTAAATCTAAATTAAACTTAAATAGATTTGAAACAATAAAATTAGTGGATTTATCGGGAGAGTGGATCTTAAGAAGACAATACTAAAAATATTTTTGATTGATGATCGCCTGAGTCAAATATATTCGCTTTGCCTTGGGCAAATGAAAAAGAGGAATTTTCAAGGAGTACTCTGGAAAAGTATAAATAGACCAGGAGAACAATAGGAGAGATTAGTTAATCCACACTGGTTTCATTTTTAAAAATATGTGCAGCAATATGACAGTAGGATAAACAGCCCGAACCTGCCCGTTTCCCGTAGTCTCCTGAATGATCGTCAAAGTACCATGAAGCTGGAAAATTTTCATTAAATGATTGAATTTTGGACTGCTGAACTGTGAATACTTGAACCAAACTCAATAGCTAGCTATTTCTATGCCGAAATAATGAAAGTCAACTCCAAACTTATTCCGTCGTAGGACCTAGATTTCCAATTAGACTCTGAATAAATTAAGTAATTTCTTTTAAATTGTTTTCATTTCTAACCACCTAATTTATTCTCCAAATTCCAGTTGAACATATAATTTAATGTTTCTATAAATGTCTTCTTAAATTAAATTCTCCCTAACTAAATATAAAATACTTTATTAACTAAACTTTGTAATCTTGACATCTATTAACTTAACTTTAATGTCTCTGCTATATAACTGTTATCTGTCTTAAATTATATCTCTCTTAATGCAAAACTTTTCTCATTAAAGCGGTCTATAAAGATATTTATTACTTACCTATAGATATATCGTTTAGATTTATAAATATCTGATTTAAGATGCTACTTATGTGCCAATTTGTTCCATCTTGACAATATTCTTATGATTAAATAATTTACTTATTTCCCGGCCAACATCTGTCGGTAAATAAATAACTAAACGCTCTAAATGATTATTACTTGGAGCACCCATTTTTGTTGAGATGAAATAATTTTGTTTTATAATATTATAATTCTAAAAAATATTTCACGGTTAGTTTTTGGGGGAGATGCTGGATCAAGTGTGGAACCTTTACTTAATTATATTATGTCATTTTAAAAGAATGAAAAGGGGGGTAGAAAGTTGCTTCTCACTAGGTAGTAAGAGAGAATTTAAAAATGCTAAATTTAGAATATTGGTGGGATTTTGTTTTGAAGGAAGAGACGGGTCACCCCAAGAAATAATATTCGTAATAATATTTGAGATTTATTTGTTTAGATCCGATCTTGCTCCCCTATAATATAAATATGATCTTATGTAGCTCAAAATATTTTTCATACAATAATTTTAAAAGAATGATATTTTTCCAGTATTTTGCTTCACCAGCATTCTGCTTGATCACCTGTTTTTGTCCTTTTGATTGCTAAATCAGAATTATACCATGTGATATATTCACTGGCTTAAAATGTCGGTCAGGATATGAAAGACAAAATGGAAAGACCCAAGGTAAGCTGAGCTTAGCAAGCCTTGGCGATTCTTGGTCTTTCATATGAAATATTTTGAGGTGTGCAAATTGCACAAACCATTTTGTCTCTATTTTCTTTGAGTCACTGGATCCGGACAGTAGGATTAAGTTTGTGCTGGTTACGCTATTTCAAATGCTGGGTCTGATTAATTTTCTATTGCCTCTGAGCACATCATGACGGGTTGACGATGGTCTGATCATGGTTTACATTTTATTAACGTTAGCATATTGAGTTGCGAATATCGCGAGCCGCTTGCATTCAAGCATGTCACTCTCTTCGAAGCCATTTCTTAAAAATATAATCAAATTATTTTCTCTCTTAGAATGATTTTTACTTGTGTTAAAGTTAATCAAAAGTAGTGCTTTTAAATATTTGCTTTTCTTCTCACACATACTTGAATTGACATCTATCAAAGAACTTTAATCATTCTGTTTAAATTGGCATATAAATTATACTGCTCCCTTACAAGAGGCATAATAAGTTATATAATCGAAATTGATGTTAATAAACAATTAAATTAATTAGCGAGATATTAAAGAATTATAGATATGCTTTTTATTAAAATATATATATGAATTTAACCTACCTGTGGTTCGTTTCAATTAATTTTACTTTAAAGTTAGCATTTCCATCTAAATATTGTGCTGCTATCTGATGACTCAAGGTCACGCACACACCATTCCTTTTTTAAAAACTCGTGCATACTTATATTTAAACTAAATGCTGGGTTTAAATTTAGAAATAGTTGAGAGCTCGTTTTACTGCTGTAGCTGCTGGCCGGAGTTAGAAAAAATTAACTGCTTGTCTCGAAAATGTTGTTAATTGGTTGTTAGATTTAGAGGGTGGGTAAACAGGTTAGAATCCATAAATATTCTTGATTTTCGATCTCGTGTATAGTTGGATTCAAGGTACTTTTACCCAGACAGTGAATCATGTTGAATTAGCATACAATTTCGACCGGTACAATATCTTATGTCCAACTTTATAATAAATTTCATGTTAATGTATTATGCATAGCGTAATTAAATTAATAGATATTTTCTTTCAATATCTCTTTATCACATAAAAAACCATACCAAATTTATTAATCTTCAATCTCAATAAAAAGATATGGATTATAACAATAGTATAAAAGTTAATAAGAATGATTATGATGATTTTGAAATTCATTTTACTCATTTGATACTATATTCACATTATAGAAAGCAACATACATCCATTTACTAAGATATCTAGAAAACCATATCCACAGTGATTCTATTGTTAGGTAAATGTTTCAAATAGATAGGATCATAAACTTACCTTTAACCATTTAGATCATGTATCAAAATGTGCCAAGTTATAAGATCAGATTGCAAATATTAAAGGTGCTGTAGGAGAATAAAATAATTAGACAATCAATTTCAGAACCACAAACAATTACAGAAAACATTAGATGGATGATAATAACAAAAGACATTCCTGTCATGAGCTGAATTGGAAATTTGAATGGAAAAAAAAGATTAAACTTTTGGCAATCTTGTGATATTTCTCATAGACTCATTTGATTAGCTTGAAGACTAACAAAAATGAATACTAAACAATATAATACCAGTGATAATTAAAAAGCCTATTCGAGTGTCAATGTAAATTCTATTAGCTGGCAAATGTAAACTATAGTTCCATTGCTTAGAGAAACATGACATTTCTCTATCAATGAAAATCTGAAAAAAAAATTAAAACTTCAGCCTGGATTTAATAAGTAAATAAAATAGGCAAAACTCTCTCCATACAATAGTGCCACTCAAAGCAAGACAGAGTAATCAATGGATGCCAGAAGACTTGTGCATAAAATCCCTATCTAGTGCCTACTCATACAATATCCCCAAACTAGTTTCTGGCTTATGGCCTTCATCAGTGAGGAATCTTGGATCTGAGAGCACTGCACCTAGATCTTAGGATCTAATGCAACCCTCCAGCAGACATCTTTTATCTTTATATAACTACAAAATTATAAGAATAAAATTGAAATAACACAAATATTTTCAATCTAAGCTCAGTAGCTTATATAGTCATATGGGTCTGAACTCAGTTCAGCACCCATACATTTTGGTGTCTTTGGTTCTTTTATAACAATAGCCACCACCAAACCTTAAAACATCATATGATCACTATTTCCCATGCTTCTTCATAACTGTTGTTAAATTAGGCAAAACTCTCTCCATACAGTAGTGCCACTCAAAGCAAAACAGAGTAATCAATGGATGCCAGAAGACTTGTGCATAAAATCTAGTGAGGAGCCTTGGATCTGAGAGCACTGCACCTAGATCTTAGGGATCTAATGCAACCCTCTAGTCGCCACTTATTATCTCTACATAACTACAAAACTATGAAAATAAAATTGAAAACACAAATATTTTCAATCTAAGCTCAATAGCTTATACATCATATGGATCTGAACTCAGTTCAGCACCCATACATTTTGGTGTCTTTGGTTCTTTTACAACCATAGCCACCACCTTCCTATAAGGCAGAATTGGTATTAAACCTTAAAACATCACATGATCACTATTTCCCATGCTTGCTCATAACTGTTGTTAAAATAGGCAAAACTCTCTCCATACAGTATGGGTGCTGAACTGAGTCAGACCCATATAACTATATAAGCTACTGAGCTTAGATTGAAAATATTTGTGTTATTTCAATTTTATTCCATAATTTTGTAGTTATATAAAGATAAAAGATGTCTGCTGGAGGGTTGCATTAGATCCTAAGATCTAGGTGCAGTGCTCTCAGATCCAAGATTCCTCACTGATGAAGGCCGTAAGCCAGAAACTAGTTTTGAGATATTGGATGAGTAGGCACTAGATAGGGATTTTATGCACGTCTTCTGGCATCCATTGATTACTCTGTCTTGCTTTGAGTGGCATTACTGTATGGAGAGAGTTTTGCCTATTTTAACAACAGGTATAAGCAAGCATGGGAAATAGTGATCATGTGAAGTTTTAAGGTTTAATAAGTAAATAACTAATCTTGGTAGGCTATTTCTATTATGCAGAATATGACACATAATATTGGAATAGTTGAATTTGCTATTATCTATAGATTAGTAAGCAATTATTTAAATAAACTTAACATATGATTTCTGTTTATTTGGATTGAATTGTATAATCGATTTTTAATCTACTTCTACAGAATGGATTTCCTTCAAATTTTGTGCATGTATTAGCCTTCAATAACAATATAATAACAAACACACAATTACTTCTCTATAAAACTGCTTTAATGTAATATTTCACAGTTGTCCATCTGTATTCAAATCAGTTCACTAAGTTTTGAGTCATGTACAATATTTTTTGAGTAAGAAAATTGAAGAGAGTTTACACATAATTAAAATAGAAAGAAAAAAAAAGAAAGGATGAAATCTTAATTTACCTTTAGATTATTTTTACATTAATTAAACTAACTTTTTTTAAACTGTTGTCTTAATAAAGGCAAAAATATTGTAATCAATTTTTAAATTACTTCTATTGAATGGTCAAATTTTATAGTCTCATTTTTTTAAAAATTTACATTGAAATAGGAATACTTTCCTATTTATATGAAAAAATTAATTTCAAAAAAGTGAAGTGAAGAAATATCAGAATATAATATTTCAGGATTGATAGCTTAAAAGGATTAGCATTAGTTTTGAATGATGCACAATAAATTTATGCTATATTTGTTAAATAAAGACATTTTCATTTAATTTGATGATCATTGTACTTTAAAAAGCATTTATAGTTAATTGAAATACAAATAAAAAGAAATGAAGGTGAAATCTTCATTTCTCTTTAATGTTTATCTAATGCTTTTGCAAGCCACTATTTTCATAAAAACAAAAATCTTGGAACTGAGCCTCAATGTGTTCAATTAATTTCAAATACTGGAAATATAGTGAGTGATATTGTTTACATTTTGGTTTTTAAATTTGAATATGAATTATGACAAATGGTTTTGAAAAATTGAAGTGAAAAGTAACAGACTCTACTATTAAGAATAAAATGTACTAAAAATATTTTCGAAAAAAATGCATTAATTTGATGACAAATCCATTCAAAAACAAAAAAAAATTTTTTATATATGTATTATTTTGTTTTGTTGAATGACTATGATATATAGCAGAAATTTTTATCTATTAATAATAATAATTTTCAATGTGAATTACTTGTTAACTTCTAATTATGTTGAGAGGAAGCGAAAGGTCTTACTTTAATTTTTCAATCTACAAATGTATAACTTTCAATTGATATAAATTTATTGCCAAATTAAAAAATTGTCATCCACTTAAAAATAAAAATTTGAAGATTAATGATATAAATGAAAATTGCTGCTATGCTTTTAGAAATTACTTTTTATAAAAGTTCCTAGTTTAATAGATGATAAAAGTACTTACTAAACAATATAATATGTCTCAGTAGATCTAAATAAAAGAAAAATTGAATATAATAGTAAATCCATTCTACAATGGTGTTGGGAAAAATCAAATCTTCTGTATATGAAGCTTTGAAGAAAAAAATCCTGATATTGGTGAAAAATTGACGGAAGAGCAGCAAAAAGTGGAACAATAAGTTAATGTCCATCTCAGGTTTATTACTAGTAATTCACATAATACCATTAAGCCATTTGAATAAACTGCTCATTCTTGTTTCAAAAATTCCAAGAATTCTCACAATTCTAATAATTAAATAATCCATTATCTCTCACAATAAAATAACTTTTCTTCCATGTACAATATGACAATCTGAGGGTCAGGTTAAAATCACAAGTTAAATTAATTCCTCCATATTCCAAGATCTTTTCTAAGTTTAAATTATTCTGGTAAAAGTTTTTAATATTTGTACCTATAGCATCTACATTGATTATGAAAGAGACCCAAGATTACAATGCCCTAAATCAGAGGTGGAAAACCTCCAGCCTTCAAAACTTACCATAGGATCCCTGGACATTTTCAAAATTGTACAAAACTTCTATTTAAACAAGTGCATAGTTCAAATATTAAACTAAAAGATAAATAAAAAAAACTTTCTAGTTCATTTTATAGAGGTGCAATATTCCAACAAATTATCTACATTGTGTGAACTAGTTTCGCATACTAAATGTATATTTGCCAAAATAAAATTAGAATTTTACTCTGTTTTATTATTATTTTGCATTTTTTGATTATTATGATGGCTACACTGAGCAAGATAAAAAAAAATTGCCACAGAAAATTGCACATTTCAATAGAATGGATCAAGGCATGTTTTTTTTAATAATAATAAAAAAAGAATAAATCAATATGCCTGATATGTTGAGAAAATATTTCATTTAATAAAAAGCACTATTTATTAAACATTCTGATTACAACAAAATTGTTAGGAAAGAAAGAAATATTAAAATAGAAAATTTGAAGAAGAGCTTCATCGAGTGGCTGACATGTCTCATAAAAAGACCAAACAAGTCAGAAAATCATATGAAAGGAAATTCATTTTTATCTGTAGAAAAAGCAGAACCTTTGATATTATTTTCAGAAGGGAAGTTTATAAATATCTGCATCCTACCTGCTATAGAATTAATCTGTCTAAAACATAAAAAGAATTTGAGAATATAAAAATATCATGAAGATTAGTTATAAGGCAAATTGGAAATTTTTTTTAAAATGTAGAACAGTCATATTACTTTATTTTTAAATCTTATAAAGATTATAGCCCTCATTTAAAAAGGGCGAGTTGAAATTGGCCTGCCAGCTGAAACAATTGCCTCCTCCTAATGATTATGGATAAATTGTTTGATCAAATATAGCAGTCTAATTTTTAAGTCTATAATTTTGTATGGCCTGTGAATATTACTATAAATATCCAAATAATCTTTGGCATAAAAAGTTCTCCACCCCTGTTCTAAATATTTTTTGCAGAAAAAAGCAAGCTATCTACCTCAAGCATGTTAAATTCTCAATTATTAACCTGCTGATGTTTTCTTTTTCCCAATGACAATGAGAAAGTTAGTAGAATCAATAATTTACAGGAACAAACTATTTAGCCCATTCCATTTCTGTTATCTATTATAGGCATAAGCAATCTGGGAATTTTTTTTAGAATCAATGATCAAATTAATGAATTAGAAACATTTATATATAGATTACACTCCAACATTTTTATAAACATAAAAAGAGTTGACTAAAATAATGAAAAGATGGCAAGTTTAGTCTTTCTTCCCACTTGTCAATGTATTTAAAGAAAGGTGATGAAATTCAGATAACAGTTTTAAGAAAAGAGATCATCTGCTATTAATTGAATATTCCAAAACAAAGATCAGTTATTGTTTCTTGTCAACCCTCAATTTATTTTGATGAAGCTTATCTTGAAGACTAATAACATGTTTCATCAGCACCTGATTGAAATATTATTTACATTTGAGAATATTTTGATTAATTATGTTTAAGTCAAAAGCAGTGTCATTCCAAACAATGCCAACATTTGATGCTATTGGATAGTGATGTTTAATTCCATTAGGTTCACACACACAAAAAGTAGATTTTCAAGCTATCACTACTCAGTTGAAATGAACCCTTTGAATTTCTCAGCCTTTCCACAGAAATATATGTATAAGTGAATTTATGCATTTTATGTGAAGAAAGTGAAAAAGACAGCAATATGTGAGACACACAAAAAAAAATCCAGTCATATTTCTGAAATTAATAAAAATAAAATAATCACATTTAACACTGTTTCAACTATAGAGCAGGTTATTGAGTTTATGATGTTATCAATAGTGAAATGCTAAAATAAATTAGAGAGATTATAAACAAAGGCAATTTAGTATGCCAATAGTAAAGTGTTATCACTTTATAATAGTATCTTTATTTAATTTATGCCATCAGCCTTCTGTAAGACAACTTAAAATGTAACAATCCCTAATAATAATAATAATAAATTGTGATGAATGGATATCCAAGAGAAAATTGATGTTTTTAAGTTAATTTAATGCCTCATTAATAATTCAATAGTATCAAGATATCTTAAACTAAAAACCATTATTCAATTTTTCTTCACAAGATTTGCACCATAATAAAACAACTCCACAATGAGTCAGTTTAAGTTCGATTTTTATCATAATTTTAAATAATTTTGTTGTAATAGGAATGACTCCATATTTTAGTTTTTACTTTCGTTCCTAGATAGTAGTTGTAATAAAATGATAAAAAAGCTTTAAAATGATTTTAGAAGAGATTGTTTACGTTAGGTTAGAGTAAAACATTTTTTTTATCTTTATTTCTAAAGTTATTTTGTTTAGCTTTACAAACACTTCCTTAATTTGAAATATAGTTATAAAAAAAAAAATTATGATTAAAAAGTCAAGGATAGAAATTTTTTTTACATTATTTTAGTAAAGGCAGAAATATTTAGTAAACTCAGAAATGTAAGTTTTTTTTTCTCATTTCATACAATTTTTTTTTTTTTTTAAATTCTTTCATTGGTTTAGTTATTTGGAAAAAAAATTTAATAATAAATATGCAAAAAAAAAATTATTTTGTTAACAATTTTATCAAACTGAAGACTACAAATGTGAAACATTAGCTTTATGTTTTGAGCCCCCATAATGGTTAAAAAACATCAAATAATTCTCTACAAATTATAATTCTATTAATTCTTACAAATTATTGCAGTTATTCAGTCAAATGCATAAATAATGTGCTTGATATTTTGTTTCTATCAAATAGGTATTCTTAAGAACTTACATTTTTCTTTTAAAAAGGGATTTTTAAAGATTGTTGTACTAAATTATATATCTATTAATTACTATCAATTAATTAATATCTATTAATTACTTTTTAGCATAGCAGAGCTAATTTGATCTGAATGTTTTAGTGTCATGCTAGTAAAGTTCCCATATTAATCCTCAGTTGATAAAGTCAAGAAACAACTATAAAATCAATTCTCAAATAGTTAAACATATGATTATTCTCCTTTGCATCTATTTAATGTAGTAACTGAATGGTTAAATTAAAAGGGAAAGTTTTCTATAACAACAATTCACAAGTAAAGAAAAAAGTCAATTTAGTCACTTGAATAATGAGTTCAATATGCCATTTTGGTGCACAAATGACATATAATTTCCCAAGTAAGGGACCATATTATCATTATGGTAATTTGCATTACTACATAAAAAAAATCATTAAATATCACATGATCACCATTCTTTATGCTTACTCAAGCTGTTTAATAGGTATCGCCACTCAGTTCAAGCCAGAGTAATCAATGGATGTAAGAAGGTTTGTGCATAAAACCCCTATCTAGTGCCTACTCATCCAATATCCCCAGACTAGTTTTTAATTTTTTGGCTTTCATCAGTGAGAAGCATTGGATCTGAGAGTACTGCACCTAGATCTTAGGATCTAATGCAACCCTCCAGCATCTATATGAATATACAAGCTAATGAGCTTGAATCAAAAACATTATTGTGTTTTCATTTTGGACTCAAAGCTTTATAGTTAGCTAATAAGGTAAAAGGTGGCTGATGGAGAGTTGCATTTGATTCTAATATCTAGGTACAGTGCTCTCAGATCCAAGGCTCCTCACTGATGAAAGCCACAAACTAGTCTGGGAATATTGGGTGGGTAAGCATTAGATAAGGATTTTATGCACAAATCTTCCTGCATCCATTGATTACTCTGGTTTGCACTGAGTGACGCTACTATATGGAGATTTTTGCCTCTGTTAAAAAAATCATATCAAAATTAATCTCAAAAGCCCATTATGCAATTGTTAAAATGTTAAGAAAATCTTTTGCATTTTTTTTTTTAGGTTAAGCAAAAATAGCATTCAAAGAAGTTAAGAAATTTTTCAAACTCTTGTTAATTAAATACAAACATTATTCAAACAAGCACTTAAAAAGAGTTTGTCAAAGTTTGCATGAAGATTATTTATGGAGGTCTATCATTAAAAGAAAACCATGAAATTAAATTTCTCACAATTCGATGTAAATCTGAGAAAGTAAAAACTTTTCCATATATCACTTAATTGAAAATAACCATATTACTTGCACTTGTTTGTGACCATTAAAAGTGGTGACCACAAACATGCAATATATGAGTACAAATTAAATTCAAATATAAAGCTATTCTGAAGCACAGACCGATTTCAATATATTGTAACGATCCGGAGAAAGCGACTTAACGTAATCTGCACTACGGGGCGCCATCTAGGCATTTGAACCTAGAAAAATTTATAAAGTAGGCAGATACGTCAGTCAAAAAAAAAAAAAATTTTTTTTCTTTTTTTTTAAATTTTGATTCCGGTCGTTAGCCCATGTCACTAGCTCAGTGAGTAGCAGAGATTTAATAATATCATATCTTATCTAATTAGATTTCAACATTAAAAAATAAATAAAATAAGCCACTGCCAGTAATTAACATACAAAAATTTATTTACGCACATATATATAAGATTTAAAATTATTTTAGTATTAGTTTTACATTTTAACATTTAACATTATTTTTAACTTTGATTTTTGACTTTAATTTACATTTAATTACTATTATATTCTAATTTTACATTTTAATTAAGTTCGCACAGATAAATTTATGAAAGCTTGTTTATAATGTTGAATATAGATCGGTTACATAGATTTCACGGTCAAAAACATTTCAAAGTAAACATAAACGATCAAAATACAAAATTATTGATTACTGACAATTGCGGAGGGAACTTTATACGTAACCCAATAGTATTCACCATAAGATACTTGCATTGTCACCAATAACTTAAAAGACATCCGAATAAATACATTTTAGATACTCACCGTAAGGTATCATTATTTATCGAATGTCTATATATTTTGATCAAATATAAAAACCCAAAACATACTTAACCGATAACCAATCCATGCAAGCGTCTATAAACAACTTAAATTTAATGCATTTTTATTTAGGGTCAAGTATGAATAGACCACATAGATTTGCATTTGAAAATAAAATATTCTGTCCCTATTTAACCTTAGGCTAAAATTCGCAGTCAAACTGGCATCAATCCATCTGATACATCGATGTATTCAATGTAATACGGAATACGGCAGCACCAAAAAGGTTAAGAGAAGATATTCACTCTCATTAGACAGGAATATTACTTCTATCTAACGAGAAGAACAATAAAAAAAACTCCATAGAAAGGAACTGCGCTCTGCGTCTTATAATTCCTTCCATAGGCAAAACGGGAGAGTGCGGCGTATGAAGCGATTCTGCCAGTAGCGAATCTCCGACTACATCTACTAACTACATCAATATATCCAATCCATTGACCCAATCTAACAACGACACAAATAACCTAAGATTACCCTCCCCTAATATAACTTTACAAATCTATACAGCCATTCACGCCCGACTTAAGTTTAACATTTATATAATTAATTTAACGAAAAACAAAAAAAAATCATGATAAAAACTTAAAGAATAAAAAATAAATAAATGGAAATGATTTTACATAAATAAGAAAAAAAATACATCAAATAACACTATTACTAAAGAATTTAGTTTGGTCAGATAGGATTCTATTTGTAACAATTAAATACTAGGAAAGTTTAAAATTTAAAGTTCTTAGTGTTTTCAAATTAATATTGTTCGTTATATCTTAGAAAGTTCTTACGGTTTTAGAAATGTTCATCTTTTACAGTTGCTTGCCGTTTGAAATCCAGCGTTAAATTTCCCGATGATCCTGTGGTCCTCTGAATATAAGAAAAGCGATGTTTCATTTTTCCATTTTATAACAACTGAAGGGATTGAACGTGCGTCCTTCAATCTCTTCTCCCGCACCTCCGCACTAACATCTATCTGTCACATCGTAATAATCATAATAACTCACTAATTAATAATTTCCAAATTTTCCTTTTATACGTATTCGAAGGATTGACTTGGCATTATGTCATCGATGTGATGATCCTTTCGCTGAGGTCCGATTTCCTGATGGATTTCTTTCATTGGCTATTTGTTTCTATTGTTTTCCTATCTGACCGCTGTTTTTACATTTAAATGCCCAAGGCTGGTTTACATTTGACTAATTAAATTTATCATTTCCATTTCTGATTAATTAACCTGTTTTCCAAATCAAAGATATATTTAAAGATAAATTTAAAGATATAATTTTATCTCCAAATCTTTTTAAAATTTAGTTTTAAAATACTTTTTCTTTAATAAAGTTTTATTTTAATAATTTTTCATTATCTGTGCGATTTAATATATATGAGTTTAAGATGATATTTAATTTCAATTTTTAATTCTTAAAGAAAATTTTTAAATGCGAACTTTTTAATTTACTTTCATGTTTAATAAATAATAAAAAAAACAATGTAACAAACGTCTGTGCTCGTTACAATATATATATATATTCATTGGCAACAATGAAAAAAAAAAAAGATATAGGAAGTCTGTTCAGTTATTATTATTTTTAATAGAAATTATGCTATCAATATTTTTTTTACAATAATTATATAAGTAAAATGAAGTATTTTTGTTGATATTTGACACATAATCTCATTTTTATATTATTTTTTAATTATATGTAAACAATTTCATAATATAGAAGCTTTATAAGAAAGTCATAAATTATTTATATTGCAATAATATTAAATGTGATTGATTTATATAAGGGCACGTTAAGATTCATTAATTAATATTTTATTTGCATTGTTTATTATATAATTTTCTGAATTTGTTAATTAAAAAATGAGAACCAAAATATTTAAATCTGATTTTAACCAATTATAAAACCCATTCAAAACACATTTTACTACCATCTTCTCTGATATTCTAAAACATTTTTATAAAAATTGAAAGAAACAATTAAAATCTCAATTATAAACAGTATAATATAATTTTTGTTAGTTTTCAATAAATAACCATTATTATTTAATATAGATATATAGCAAAATACTGTATATAAAATCTTAATTAAAATCGTAGATGGCAGCACTATCTAAACTACATTTTCTTTTTAAAAGAGGGTAAATCTATTAGGTGAATCAAAGTTAATTCAAACCGAACTACATTATTTTTTTTCCAAAACTAATTAACTATTGAGATAGACGAAAAATATTTAAACTGCTAACGTTTTTAAAAGAATTATTTATGCAATAAAAAATACAAATTTTAATTATTAATTGACAAATACTATTTTTTTTTAAATTTTCTTCTTGCTTTCTTATATCCAAGTTCTATTTTAATTAAGGATACATAATTATCTCCTCCATGACAACTAATCATCTATTTATCTTAGCTTTGTGCATTAATTTTTTTTCCTATATCATCATTACCAGCCAATCGCTAAGGAGTATGGCCATTCCAACTCCAAGAGAAAAAGATAAACAAAAGACGAGTTTTGCAATGACTAAATCAATTTATGTATCAAATATATAAATTCAACATTCCTTTTCTTTTTAAAACTTGTTTTTATTCCAACTATAATTTTCTTTCTCCTTCCAATACAACGTTTCAACTACATTCTGTAGTCATTATCAAGTAAGAATAAATTAAAAACTAGATTAAGGCAGCATTTATATGATAAAAAATCTGCTATATATATTCATAAAAAGGAATTTAAGCATGAAAATTTTGATATAAGGCCATTGGAATGCGTTACAAATTTTAAAGAGAGAATAAAAAAAGAGGAAGTATATATAGATCAGTATAAACCAGTATTAAATAGAATGTTAATAAATAGAGATAAAAAATAAGATAATATAGGAATAATATATAAAAATAAAAATAATGGGGGGGGGGATTATAAAAAGAATGTTAATGGGTAAAGATTTAGAGAAAAGATAATAAATTTATATAAGAAGAGTATTAATTTATAAAGGTAATTTAAAAGAAATAATTAAAGATAGGGAAGGAGGTAAATAATTGTATTTGTAGATTATAATAATATTATGGTTTTAATTGAATATTATATATTTGGAATGTATTAATATTTTATTTATTTGTGTTATTATTTTTGTTTTTTATTTTTATTTATTTATTTTATTATTATTATTATTTTTTAAGGAAACTTGATAATGACTACAGAATGTAGTTGAAACGTTGTATTGGAAGGAGAAAGAAAATTATAGTTGGAATAAAAACAAGTTTTAAAAAGAAAAGGAATGTTGAATTTATATATTTATTATCATGGAGCTATAATTTAAAAAGAAAAAGAAGTGAAAAGATGTGTATATAATTATATTTATGTATCAAATACATTTCGATGTATATAATAAACTGATGTACTTTTCGGTTTATCTGATATTTTTGACACTTGTTTATCTTGAGCAGAAACTTGTTTTTTTCTGGAACAATTCAATAACATATCTAATTATAGCTGTCTAATGTTTTCTATTATCTGCCATATTATGTCCAATAAAGACAATCAACACTGCAATTCTTTAGAAACTCTTTGAAATTACCTTTGTAATGCAAACACGATCTGCTTATTTCATGAAAACCATGCTTAAGTTCATTATACAAGACCTTCATAGGGCGTCTTGTAAATGTTCATTTAATTAACATGGTTAAATCCAATAAGATGTGACTTTACAATAGTGAACTCTGTATTTCTTCCAGCCAGATGAACATTTTGATTAGTCTTAGAATTTTTCCAATATATTGTAAATTTTATGGAGCATTCTTAAATGAAACTTTTGTAATGACATTATGTTACATGTTCAAGTCTTGTTTCCATAGCTGCATTAATTATTTTGTAGTGATGAAATATCCTATCTTTTAACATGTTAAATGGAGCAGCAGAACATAGGAGTCTATGTTGCACTTCAAAATCTAAGCCTATCTTTCTGCTTAAAAAGCTACTAAGATATTTAAATTGGTTTATATTCTCATATTGATGACCAACAGAGCAAAAAGTTGCTGAAGTTTTTTTTCTAATTGATAAGAACTTGAGTTTTTTGAGCATAAATTATTAAACCTAAAACTTCATAAGTTTCATTCAAAACATTAAATACCTCCTGAGGATTATTTTTTGAATGGGGCCAAAAAAATTCCCTGATGATTAGCATACTATATATATATACATACAGAATCCAAGAAGACAGAGTTCTTGTTTTTAACCAATTCAAATTCAAAATTCCGCCAACAAATCTGTATTGCTTCTTGATCCCTGTTTCATTAAAGTGTTTATAAACAGTTTCAAAAATCATTGTAAAATTCATTATCCTTTTCATTTTTGTTTGTAATAAATTAGCTAAAACATTTCAACTATTGGCTAAAGAAAAGGTTTATTATGTGCATTTATTTTTATTAAATGTAGCTGAACAAGCTTTCGGTTTATAAAACCAGATTCATAGCTTACCCAACCAACCCACGAGCGCTATGAATCTGTTTTTATAAGCTGAAAGAGAACTCAGTTACATTTAACAGAAATAAATACATATAATAAACGTTTTCTTTAACTAATATTCGAAATGTTTCAGCCAAATTATTATTAAAAACCATTGTAATAAAAATTAAAAACAATATACACATCCTTATTTAACATCAATTTTCATTTGAAGTGCCTCAGATTTTCTATCTGAAATAATAAAACTTACTCTCATTTTATTATCTACAATCTGTATAATAGAAATACACTTTGGTGGACAATCAACTAATTTTGGTACTTAAGTATTAGTCCTGGTAATTTTGTGATCTGACCAAAATAACGTGTACATGGATCTTATACATATTTTCACAAAAATTTACGAAAATAATGTGTACACCTAAACCTCACTTAGTGATTGGCTACTTAGCAATATTTCACAATAGCAATCATCATCAATTTGTACCCACTACTTCAATTTACAATTGATTATTCACTATAATGTTCGGGAAATTTTTTTTGGCAGCCATCTTGAATTTGCTTTACTGATGACGTCAGACAATAGGTATTTTAAAGTCATTTTACCCAAAAGCAAAAGTACATTACTGTAATACATATACAGGTAATGGATTTGCTGAAATTGTATAGCACGTACAATATTTTATTCATAAAACACAATGTTAGTGCTGCATTCAGTATTTTGATTATAAAATGTATAAACTTAAAATATATATAATTAATGAATCTATAATACTATATACTGTGTATATAAGTGTTGAATGTCTTTAGAAAAATTAAATTTTATTTAAATATAATGTACAGTACTTGGATTATTTAAATAAAGTTTAATTTTTCTAAAGACATTCAACATTTATATTAGATGGTGAAATAGTCCAATGTATAAATACAGCACAGTACAACTAAAATACCATCATCACAAACTTTCAGGCAAACACTAATTACGAATATTAAACTGCATGTGTGTTCCTTAATTATTGTATATAATTTTTATAATACCTGGTTAATTATGTAAAAATAATTATTGATTTTGTAACTTCGTTAAAAATGTTGTTTACACCCAAGTGGTTTCAAATCAAGAGAAAACAATATTTTAAAACATGAATGTTGAATTAGAAAAAAGTTTAAAAAGAAAAACAGATTGCATTTAAAATAAATGTTAATGAATTTCTTTCTACACGAACAGGGGGAGGGGGGGAGAGCACTATTACATTACTAAAAATATAATACAGTACTGTATTTATTAAGATTTCAACAATTGACTTATAGCAAATATAAAATAAAAGAAAAATAAACTTAGCTATGTTTTAGAAAATCAGTACAGTTAGATTTTTTTTTCTTTTAAAATAAGTTGAATTTTTTTTTCTAAAGTTGACTGATTTACGATACACATTAAGCGTTTTGTTATTCTGGTGTACAATAATAAGTCTTATAAGTTCAATTAAATATATTTATAATCAAACATTGTGTTTTAATTTTAATAATTTTACATAAATAATAAACATAAATGTATAGTATAGTAATATGTATTATAAACAAATTTTTAAAAAATGCACTTCAGTATGGACATCAAGAAATTGAAAAAAATTATTTCATATCATGAGACCATGAATAGCTTTTTGGATGAATTTCATTCTGACTTGGAATGCAGCATTACATTTAAAAATGCCTTCAGTCAAATAATGAGACCTTATAAGATGTTGAATGAAAAGAAAAGTCAAGAAGTATGTCAACTATCCATTCTAAACTTTGTCTCCATGGATGCATCGCCTCCAAAAAAACCAAGATCAGGAAAAGATTTAGAAGACAGCAATAGATCTTAGAATGTGCAACTGATAACTCAGAAAATTAAGCTGTTTTTTTTTTTCTTTTTACTTATTCATACATACCATACATATACAGTACAATGTATACAGTATGTACATAGTTCAAGTGAATATCTGCATAATACAACACAGTTTGCACAAGCATATTACATTAAAGGTTTTTGTTTTACATATTTTTATACACTGCATTCAATAAATAATTTTTTAATATGTACTTTATTCCCAAGTTAGTGCAATTTTTTAGCTTTAGGAACCGACCAATTTTTTTCCCATAGACCCCCCATTATAAATATGTATTCTGTATACAATATTCTTGCTTAACAATGAGTTTTGGAGAATCAATTGCCATCGCTAAGGGGGATAAAGGTGTATATGGATCTTTTGTACATATTTTCCCAGAGATTTACAAACTTATCGGCAGGTTGAATACGTATGTGAATACGTGCAGCATGTCTAATACGTACTTGTGTCACAGGACTAATTCCACACTATAAATAATTTTTAAGCAATTAATATGAGACACCATTAAACAAAAAGCCATAAAATCATTAAATTTCAACAATTTTGGAGAGTATTTTACCAGAAACATATATGCCTTTCACAGGAGAAATATACATTTAATATATATATAGTGGGGTACATTTTTAAGCAATTTCCTGATATATAATTAAAAAATGAATGAAATACATGCGGAGTTTTCAATAAATATATACGAAATTTAGATGAAAAAGTTTTATATTCTACTACCAATATTAATCAGCAAATTACAAATTATAAATAATTTTTAAGCAATTAATACCAGATGCTATTAAACAAAAAACCATAAAATCAGTAAATTTCAGCGATTTTGGAGTGTATTTTACGACAAACATATATACGACTTTCATAGGAAAAATATACATTTAACATATATTAATGGAATATCTTTTAAGTAATTCCCTGATATATAATTTAAAAAAAGAGTGAAATACATGCGGAATTTTCAGTAATTATATATACGATATTTAGACGAAAAAGGATAAAATGTATAACAATACTAAAGATATCAAACGCTGTTATGGACTGAACAATAACTAAATTATCAAAATTGTTCCTGAAAACATAAAATATACACATATGTTATGTACTGTGCAATATATAACAGGAATTGTCACAATAAATAAATACAAGTGGTTTCTTCAATTTTATTAATAGGTTGATTAAATTTTCCGAATAAAATGGAGATTCGAAATAAAAATTTTATACCTTTTCTCTCCAAAATGACTGTGTGATTGTGGTGAGTATCACATGAACAGGTTCTGGTCAAAAAACGATAATAGATATAAGTATTTTTTTAAAAAAATGTTAAAAAAAAAAAAAAAAATTTTCCCACAAAATAAAAAAAAACAACTTTCATTAGTAATTCATATTGGCAGCCAATTATTTTTGATTTCATTCATTATACAAATGAACACTTTCTCATCTTTTTGATACCTATGCCACATAAATTTGGCCAAATACGAATCCAAATGTTGGTGAGATGTTCCCTATTGTTGTTTGTTATGCCATTTCGCAGAACCCCAAAATCTTTCAAAGTTTTGCATATGGAAGCCTGTTTCAGGATTGATGAAATTATATGTCGTTCACAAGAAAATGGTCGTGATCGACCCTTTTCAATTCTTCAACAACAAAAAAAAAAATTAATTACGAAAATTATGCAATAGAAATCAAAAGGAAAATATAGTTATTTACTCACAATCAACTTAAAACGATGAAATTAACTATGAAGAAAAAAGTACAATGACAGTAACTGAGAAGAAAATCTTGAAAAATATTTGCGGGGAAAAAAATTAGATCAGAGATACGATAAGAACTTTTGAAAAATTCTCGGAAGAAAAAAATTAGATTGGAGATACGATTAAAAAAAAACACGTTTTGACACATCATATAAGAACATACCAGGGTTTACTTGGATTTATTTGACCTAATCGCAATGTTAGGCATTTACCTTGAATGTGAAAAGGTGCCACAGGTCTAATATGTGCTGGGTCACAGGACTAATATGCAAGTACCCTAATTTCAAACAATGCCATAGACTTATTCACTTGAGTCAAATGCCTTGACAAAATCAATAAAAGCAATATGTATATTATTCTTCTGTTTACAGAATTTTTCTTGCATTTATTTTGGCTGTTTTTAATGTATCTTAATTTTCTAAAATCACACTAAATCTCTGGTAACCATTCATCTATGACAGAAGCAACCTATTGAACAAAATCTTGAAAGTAACTTTGCTGTAGTGGGTAATAATGATATTTCATGGTAATTATTTGAAAACTTATCTATTCTCTTTATTTTTAAAAAGTGGAACAGTAGAAGCATCCTTATGACCCGGATTCATATATTCCTAAAAAATTGAAATATTTTTGAAGCTAACATATTACTAGCATATTTTAAATCTATTCCTGATATTTCATGAGGATCTGCAACCTTTCCATTTTTAAGATTACAAAAAGTTGCGTTGTCTTCACTAAGTTGTATATATATGCCTAAATCTATATGAATTGATAAAATTGATATATCATTAAGTTGTCATCTCAATTCATTTCTTCCACCTGTTCAAAATATCATTCCATCATATAAAAAAATATCATTGCAGAATTTAATAGGATTACAATACTATTTTACTTTTAAGATATTCCATCATATCCATTTTTTAAGAACTTCATGAAATTTATAATAATACATTTTATTGTTCTGTGATAAACAAAGACAAAGAAATTGTTTTATCACAAGATTGAATCTAGAAAAACTTAAAACTTGCAATTTTTTTTAATAACTTTTATAAATCTTTTGCATTGAACAACCATCCATATTAAAAATCTGCTCATTTGTTTTAAAATTTTTAACTATTTACAACTGTATTTAATAATTCTCTTTATGGTCTATTTGTCGGAACAATATTTACCACATTTAATGCGGTTTGTTTTTAAATTAATGGACTGTTATTACAGGTAATTTAAATATATACTTGTTAGGAATGAGCCAAAAATTATATATAATCCATTATTTGAGTAATGTGAAACAGATTTAATATTTACAAGGAGGCATATGAACACAGGTTTGTTATGTTTTGGATATTTGTTTTTAATTAATGGTAAATTGAATGGTATTAATATAGTTTTTTCTGGCATGCATCTTCAAAAATATAACTATTAACAAAGATATAATAAAAAATATGTTAGAATATAATCAGGTGACAGATTAACTAGTGACTCCAAGTCCTTCAATTCTATCATTGTCAGTCATTAATTTACATGGTTGTGTTTGATCTCATCTATATAAATCTACAGCTTTTAAGCTTCAAGTGCAATGATTGTGGGTTATCTTGAATTTATTGATAATATTCTAATAACATAATAACATCTAGAAAATCAAATTCATCAGACTTTACTGTTGAATTAGAGGGATTCTTTAGAATCTGACAAGTTCTTATATATATATATATATTATAATTCTACACTTGTATAATTCTTATTAAATATCCAGAAATGGGTAAAAGACTTCTATCAAGAATTATATAGTAATGAAGAACAAGTACCTCCTATATCTATTATACCTTCCGAATTGCCCAAAATTTTAAATGAAGAAGTGAGACATGCAATTAAATGTATGAAGAAAGGAAAGGCTCTAGGTAATGATGGAATTATAATTGGTATATTAAAAGAAGCAGGTGAAAATTTAGAATTTTTTTTAGCAAAGTTATATACTAAATGTCTAAATGATAACGATGTACCAGATGATTGGAAGAATGCAGTATTAATATTAATATTTAAAAAAAATGATAAAGATATTAGAAATTACAGACCTATCAGCCTGTTATCAGTTTTAACTAAATTTTTTACCAAGATAATTACAACTTGTCTACAGAGAACATTGGATTTCCACCAACCACGAGAACAAGCTGGATTTAAAAGTGGTTTTAGTACAGTAGATCATATTCAGGTATTGAGAGAAGTTATAGAAAGGACAAATGAATATGAGTTGCCATTATGCTTTGGATTTGTAGATTATGAAAAGGCATTTGATTCTATAAACATTTCTTCAGTGATTAAAGCAATGGATCATCAAGGTATAAATCCAGGATATTGTCATATTTTAAAGAATATTTATAAAAATGCAACAGCAACAATTAGATTACATAATGATACTAGGAAAGTCAACAGTGAGAAGGGTTACTCAGTATCTCCAAAATTTTTTACAGCAGTGCTGCAAGAAGTATTTTGTGGATTAAAATGGAAAGCTAAAGGAGTGAAAATAAATGGAGATTATTTAAGTCATTTAGATTTTGCAGATGATGTAGTTGTTTTTGCAGAATAATGCTTTAGAGCTGCAGGAAATGTTGCAGGAGTTATCAGATGAAAGTAGGAAAACAGGACTAAAGATAAATGGTTAAAAAGACTAAAGTAATGTTTAATGGATTTTTTCTAAATATGAAAATAAAGATCGATTATGGTCAGATTATTAATATAGATGGAAACATAATGAATGGAATTAATCATAGAATTAAACTTGGTTGGAGTGATTTTGGTAGAAATAGCTTGATACTAAAAGGAAATATGCCTATGTGTTTGAAAAAAAAAAAAGGTTTTTAATAAATGTGTTTTACCAGTTCTTACTTATGGATCTGAGACTTGGACACTTAATAAAAGAACAATACAGAGACTTCAGACCACTCAAAGAAGTATGAAGAGATGCATGTTGGGAGTAACAAGAAGAGATCGAAAACGGAATATATGGATAAGAGAACAAACAGCTGTTACTGACCTCATTGAAAAAATTAAAAGACTGAAGTGGAATTGGGCTGGACATATTTCTAGAAGAGATGATAATAGATGGACAATTGAAATCTTACACTGGATTCCAAGAGATTGTAAAAGACCCAGAAAGAGACCACATGTGAGATGGATGGCTGGAATAAAAATGTGTGCAGGGGTGACGTAGATAAGAGAAGTTAAAGATTGGTGATGGATTAAACTTAGAGAGACCTTCATCCTGCAGTGGATTGATAATGGTTGATGATGATGATAACATTTCACCTATTGTCCATTAATCATGAAGATATTATACAAATTGTATCTCAGTCCAATTGCTTAAAAGTCAAGAGATAGTGTCCATTGGGATTGAAGGAAATAAGAAAAGTTTATATTTTTTAATTTTTGGAACTTCCTTCAATTTTTACCATGCTTTTTCTCTTTATTTTTGTCAAAGCAAGATATTAATATTGGAGGATTATGGTCATGCCAATAGTTTTTAAAAATAAATAAAATAGCATTCATAATCACCAGGAATCAATTTTGACTTAATGGTATATAATAATAACCAAAATAAAAATCTTCTACAAGATAAAAATATAATCGTTTTAATGCTTTGTCGACAATACCTTTAACAATTTGTTTACAATTATCTTATTATTAATGATTAAATAAAAAGAATGAGATATTTTCTGCTTGGCAGAATAATAAAACTGAACATGGAGATCCATAATTAAGAAAGTTTAAAATTGATTTAGGAATTTTAAAACTGCAAAAATATAAATATTTCTTGATTGTAATTATTTTAAATCTTTCTCTGATACATTAAGAGTAGCATATAAATCTGAAAGTGGGTGGAATTTTTCATATGATGATAATGATATTTTGAATAGATGTAAGAAATATTTTAATCATTTTTTGATAAAAGACACAACAATCAAGAAAATTCCTTTTAATAAGTGATCCTGTTTAGACAACCATATGGAGATGATAATAGATGGACAATTGAAATTTTAAACTGGATTCCAAGAGATTGTAAAAGACCCAGAAAGAGACCACATGTGAGATGGATGGATGAAATAAGAAAGTGTGCAGGGGTCATGTGGAGAAAAGAAGCTAAAGATCGGAGAAGATGGATTAAACTTGGAGAGACCCTCACTCTGCAGTGGATTGATAATGGTTGATGATGATACATCTTACAAATGTTAAACCAGCTTTTTCTAATCAGAAGGTAATAAGCCTTTGACATGGGCTGTTTAATGATGTTACTAACATCATCAATGTTATAGCAAGTATGCAGGACACTCTAAAATCCAAACACAAGATAGAAATTTTAAAAGATGTCTGTATACTCCCTACAACACATTGGTGAGTTAGTAACATGATTAAACAGCCCATGTTGAAGGCTGATTATTTTCTGATTACGAATTACTAACAAAAGCTGTGCTTATAAATTATGTTGTTATTAAATAAAACAGCTTTTTGTAACTTTAAAAATTTAAAAGATTGGAGTCCTGATGAGATACCTGGAGAACTTTTAAAATATAGTAATGATGTGCTAATTATAAAACTTCAAATTTTTTTTTTTTCAGAATATAAGGATTCATGAAGTTATACCACTTGATCATGAAAATGCTTCTATTGTTTCAACTTATATATATATAAAAAAAAAAAAGGAATAAACAACACTGCAGTGATTATTATAGAATATCACTGTAATAGATGGATAGTTATTGTGGTTTTTGAAAATCAAGAAACCTAGTAAAGATGGTTATTGTTGCTAGATAATAAACACAAGAAAAAAGTCATGCACAAAAGAGAGATTTATATATTGCTTTATTGATTTGATTAAGGTATTTGACCCAATTAATCCAACAAGTATGTAGTAATATTTGTATCATTATTATATGACTTCCTGCTATATAATGGAATGAAAAGCATTATTACTACTTCTGGAAAATATGAGATATTTGAAATGAAATCTGGTGTTAAACAAGAATGTGTAATTGTCCCAAGATTATTTCCATTTCTATGACAGTTTATAACTTGTTTCAGGAAGATGACATCAAGATATATCACAAGTTTAAAGGTGAAATTTTTAATTTTCAACTGATTAAAAGAGAAAAGAATTTAAGCTTGACTTCTGGATTTGCAATATGCGGATGATTATGTAGATGATCTACAGAATGGACTTAAATGTTTTGAATGCAACCTATAAAAACATTGCCTTAGTAAATAATGTCCAAGTCCTCTTCATAATTTTTTTAAGCAAAATGACAGCTATAAATATTAATGTGCAATACAGACTCCAATACGTTATTCCAATGAGAATGGCTTTTGTGAGAAAGGCAGACCTCATTTATGATATATAAGATTATCTCAAGAACTCGATTTCAGAAATTCAATACTGATTGCTTCCATTAGGAAAATATGACTGAGGTGAGAATCCTACAATTAAGCAAGGTGTTGACATGTTTTAATGAACAAAGTTTGCAATAAAAGTTAAACAATATTTCAAATAAATTAATAGACCAATTTGATATATATTGTACCATTTATTTATATATGGTACAAATATATTGGCATTTGGTAAAAGCTAAAGGAAAAAGTAAATTTAACGATCTTATTAAAAGACGCAACAAAAAAAATTTTTTTTTTTTAAAACATACAATGAAAGTTATATTTTTCGTTCATATTTTTTTTTATGTAATTAAAAATAAAAGTTAAAATTGGAAAGAATAAAAGACACGCAGATTAATAATCCAAATAAACTAAAAAAAAGAGAATTCCATACGCAGCTTATAATCAGTAAAACCTTTTTAGAAGCTAATTAAAGATGGTAGAATTATGTTTTAAAAAAAAAGACTTTGTAACTTAAATTTAAAAAAGAATGTTCAAGATTAATTAATATCTTGTATATTGATAAAAACACAAAAGAAAATATGCGCAGAAGTTTGAAAACCGGACCTCTAGTATAAAAGAAAGAATACCAGTATAATCAGGGTTTTGTCTGTTTTTTTCTTTTGGCTGGTCCTGGATCCTGAAAGATACAGGACCACTCTATGCTGAAATAACTAGTCATGCTGGAGTGAAGCCTTTGGCATCATTTATCATAAAGATGTCGATCGCAGAAAAGCTTTCATGACTAGCCTTTAGGACAGACCAAGAACAAGTTAAAACCACATGGCCATGAGCTCATTCTACATCATGAAAAACTATGCATGGTAATCAACCATCTACAAAAATTTGCTAAACTTACTGGTAAGCTATGATTAATTATTCCCGATTGCGACTAAAATTAAGCTTATAATATAATCCTGATAGAGACATTAATTTTCTCAATCAAGAGACTTTCATTTTAAAGAACTTTCTAGAAAAATTTGGAAATGAACTGTAATTATTAAACTTTTTTAATTAATTGATTCATGTCTGGATTAGTGTGCGTGCATTCTTTCCAACTTATTAGTAATTAGTGTTTTTAATATTTTAATTTGTTAGAATAAAATATTTATTTCTAATATCAACTATTCATTGTGCGTTATTAATGAGATTATTAAATTTATTAAGGTTAGTTTATTAGAATTTGAGTGTATAATTTACCTTTTCCAATATTTGTTAAGCCCCAGGAATAATATTCTCTAAAAAAATAATGTTACAGGAAAGCATAACCCCAATCTTTTAGTTATTTGCATCAACATTATGGGATACGAGGAAGTTAGGTGTCTACTGACTATGGCACCCTCTAGTAAATTAAAACTAACTTCATCGGCAATTCCTGTCATAGTAATTAGTAGGCCAGTTAATCAGGAAGTATAGCTATGTTTTTTTCGAAATAGGAACAAGATATTTTCTTATCCATAGCTTAACTTTCACTTCATAGTGTGTAAAAAAAAAAAGACCTACCAGAATCTATCAAAACGGGAAAAATGTTACAATATATAGGGCACATTTGTGCTTCACAAATTGTCATTATAAAACTCACTTTTAATGTATTGTTATTATTTTTTTGTCTTTCCTCCTTTTTCTCCAACACAAAGGCAAAACTCTTCATACAGTAGCGCCATTCTGTGGGAATCAGAGTAATCAATTGATGAAGGAATTATGCATAAAATCCCTATTTAGTGCCTACTCATCCAATATTCTCAGACTAGTTTTCCAGCTAGTAGCTTACATCAGTGAGAAGCCTTGGATTTGAGAACCCTGCACCTAGATCTTAGGATCTAATGCAGCCTTCCAACAGCCATCTTTTACCTAATTAACTAACTATAAAGTTTTGAGTCCAAAATAAAACACAGCTTCTGTAGGCATAAAAAATAGTAATCATGTGAGGTTTAGTGGTTTAATACCAATCCTGCTCTTGTTTTCCTTTTGGAATAGATATGATCGAACTTTTGGGAGTGGCTGCTGCTGAAATTAATCTAATTAACACTTTATTAATTTAACCTTGAATATAGAAACATAAAAAAAAAAAAAAATACAAAAAATAAATTAATATGAACATACATTTGAAAGTAAAATTGGTTGTTTTCTCATCCCTGGTGTTCGCCTCGAGATCGCTATTTCTAGGTCAATTCCTAGAAATATACCATTTCACCGGCCTTCACCCAACAAAAGAGGAATTTTTCTATGTTAAAAATGCAGAAAAGAGTCCTCATGGTATGTTGAACGGAGGAGGCAGTGGCGGTGACAGAAGCCAACATAAAGAGACTTCTTTCTATGATAAAACACAGAAAGAGTTCCTGATGGCTGCCGGTTATGGCTTTTTTTCTATGCTAAAAGCAAAGAGAAAGAAATGCCTTGATTGGCTGCCATAGTAGCTGATTTTGTTCATCATTTTCTCGTAATAGTAGAATATCTATTTTCTCTGTAGTTTGGTGTGAGAGTGTGTGTATTTGAAGCAGTCGTAGTTTTTTAAAATTTGATAAGACGTCTATTTTTTTTAATGTGTTGTAACTTACTTTATTGTTGTAAGTTTAGTAATAATGTCCTGAAGATTCCATTACAAATGGGTAACCCTCAAAAATTGCTTTTAAGGGTGCGGAAGGGAAAAAAATTTGAAGGATCACGCGAAAAGTACCGTTTTCGCGAGAATTAGTCTGTGACCAGTTACTTTTGCTATATATATACGCACAAACAAAAACAAACCAGTGTCTAATTATTAGTAATTACTTGTCCAAAAAATAAAATTAGTCGGTTATTATTTTTTTTTTTTTGTTACATTTATTATTTCAAAATAAGATTAGTTTTTATATCTACACACTAATAAAAACAACCCAGTTCCTGATTAATTACGGTCTTTAAACAAAAAAAAAAAGCAAATTCAACGGGGTTTGATTTTTTCAAAGGAGTATTTGAATTACGGTTTGTTTGTTTTTATATATACACAAGATTTACCAAAAAAAAAAAAAAGGAACCCACTTTCTGATTAATTACTGTCAAAAGAAATGCAAATTAGTCTGCTATCATTTTTAAATTTAGTATTTCAATAACGGTACCCTTTTTATATAGACAGACTTAACAAAAACAACCCACTTTCTGATTCATTACTGTCCCCCCAAAAAAAAAAGAAAACGGAAATTAGTCGGGTATCATTTTTCAATTGAGTCTTTCAATGACGGTCCTTACTAATAGTAGTCGGGTATCAATTCTAAATTGTAGTATATAAATGACTTTACTTTTGATAGATTTAGAATTACATCTTGCTTTTTTAATAAAATGATGGATTTACTCTTGACCAAAAATACTGTAACTTTAAAAAAAAAAACACACGTAAAGTCCAAAAAAAAATGAGAAAAAGCCCCATAACTTTAAAGACACACACACACAAACTAAAAAACAATCTAAGATTAATAAACATTGACTTATTACGTCTTGCTTTTGAATCAAATTATTGATTTACTCTTGCAAAAAAAAAATACCGTAACTTTAAAAAGACACACATAAAGTCCAAAAAAAAAAATTTGAAAAAGCCCCATAACTTTAAAGACACACACACACAAACTAAAAAACAAGATAAGATTAATAAACATTTATAAAAATGAAAAAAACTAACATCATATAATAGTATTAGTAGAATATTTTATTACAAATCTAAGAAATCAGATCTTTTTATATCAAATCGATCATTTAGGTCCGGCCCGGAATCATTATATGTATATGTTTTTGATTAGCATCAACGCCATCCTGTGGCGAACACTAGAGATGAGAAAACAACCATAAAATTAAAGGTAACAACTGCTCACTCAGATATGTTCAACCAAACATTATTAAAAGTGTATTTGATAATTCCATTCTTGTAAACATTTTCAATTCTTTATTTCACCAATTTATTTATTCTCAATAATAGTTTCAATAGTTTTTTTTCCTTTAAATTTTGTATTTTATATCTTCAATTTCTTATTTTTTTTTTTGTATATAAAACTATTTCAAATTTTAAATTGCAGAGATGTTTAAAACACATTTTATGTTTTCATGTTCAAAATCATTTATATATAGTTTTGATAGAAATGATTTTATGTTTTCATATATTGTTAATTCAATTTGTTCAAAAGATTATTTAGTTCCTTAAAATGCTGTGTCATAAAAAAAAAAAAAAACATTTAAATATTACAACTTTGTCAACTCAAGATAAATAATTTTCAAATAAAAAATGAAATTTATTTTTAAAATTTGACTACAACTAAAATGGTACTGCAAATTAGATATATATAGAAAATTAATTTTAATTTATAATTGGGTAAATTTATACTCAGTAAGAGCTTGTATATGTATATAATTAATAACAATTGTCACAAATTGATTGAAACTTATTTTTGAAAGCAATATCTCCTCATAGGATGACTTAATAAAATTAAATTTAAAAATGTTTGAAGTATTTAACAAATTTAATATTTATTTTCAATTGTTATTATTATAAAAACAATTATTTTTAACTGGATGTTGATTTCTGTAAATTCTTTCATAAATTCTATAAGATTGTTTTCCTGTTAAAAAAATCAACTTACCTTATCCATTAACAATGGCAAATTGTGTCTAACCAGTTATACATGTACTCTAAGCTAAAGAAACCAAATACACTTTGGCACACTTTAAATCACAAATAAATTGAAAAGAAAAACCTCATCTAAAGTTAATATTTGATCTTTAAATGTGTTTCAACTTATTGATAATTCTTTTATGTTTCATAATAAAATCTCTTTTTTTTTTAAATTGCAAATAAGGAACTGCTATGTTCCAAAGAAGCTTTTTTTCACATTATTCTTGTGAAAAAGTTTTTATAAATCACATAATATGGCATGCCAGATAAAATATAGTAGATATATTATTTTTTAAGCATTAAAAAATGATTCAAGAGATTGTTTGAGACTAAACTATTGTTTTAATTTTTGAGAAAAATTTTTCTTCCCATTTCTATTAAAGAATCAGGACATTTTTTGTGGATGGATTCAAAATGTCATATTACATTATAATTCCAAATACCAAGGTTTTTATTGTAGACAAATGTTCATCCATCTTTTCAATAATTCCAAACTTAAAATGCCACTCTTCATTAAGATTTGAGTCTTGTGATTACTTCATTTGGCTTCTGTTTCTTAATTGTTGATAAGATAAATATCTTGAACTACTATCATTTATAATTATGAATTTTAAATATTTTTGGGTGAATTAGTGAATTTAAAATAACTAAATACCGAAACTAAATCCGATATTACAAAACTAAAATTTTAATATTACCAAAAAATTTTTAATGATAAAAAAATTTCTCTGAAATGAGAATAATTAATTCTTTAATAAAGAAATTTTTATTTAATCAAATTAAATTTATAAAACTTATTGATGATTTGTTGGAAATTTATTAATAATGATAAATATGTTGCTGATCTGTTTCAATTTTTTTTCATAGATGCCAATAGATAATGCACTTATGCAACATTTGTGATTTGACCTCTCTGGTCTTTTTTTATGTGAAATGTATTATCGGTTATCTATATGAATGATTGTTACAATAATGACTAGTTCAGCTAGATTAGATAGTTTAACTACAAAGATTTTTAAAAAAGGCAAATCTATTTTATATTAGATCGTGTTTATTTATTCCCTAAATGTAGGATCATTTCCTATATGCTTGAAAGTTTATACTATTATAGTGATTTTTAAAAAATAATAATCTTTTGCTTATTGTTAATTATACAACCCTTTGCTTATTTCTGTAGATTATAACTTGTTGGAAATTCCTGGTTAAAGGAAGAAATCGGTTTTAATTAAAAATATCGGAGCATCAATATGGTCTTGCTGCAGGTGGAAATACATTAGATGCATACTATAATTATGTACAGAATATGAACATTACCATTGGATAAGGTTCTTAAAATTGTTTCTATAATATTTAAATTTATCTAAGGAATTTAACTATATTTAATGAATTGGAAACAGTCAATAAACATTTCAAGTATTACCATTATTATATTATAATTAATCATGATGTATTCTAAGATTAAGTTCAGAGTCCTATTTTGTTTTTAATTTAAACGAATTATTTTTCACTCTCTATTGGAAATTTATGGATTGGCAGATACTGCTTTGTCCAATGATTTAATTTTAATTAACAAATGGCTATCCTTTAATTATTGACCAATGAATCTGAATAAAACAAAAGCAATATTTTTTATTTATAAATTTATTTCATGTTCTCTTGACATCATTATTTATAGTAAATTTTGGTTCTCATACTTTTGACAATCCATCCCAGTCAATGGCGCTGTTTCCATGCAAAAGCAGATATATGCCATTTACACGGCCAGACTTAAGGCCTATAGAACAGTTGTGTTCATATTAGCCATTGCAGGCCTAGATTGCATTGCCCACAATTATTACGGCCCGCTAATGTGCTTTGTGACACTATACAACTAGCGCGCACTTCACAGATCACTACCGTATGATATGAGGGTGTATAGAAATTCAACTGGCCATAACTGTTTTAATGTGCATTCAAAGTAATGATGATATACCCTACCTGACATACTTTTACATAGCAATAATTGTAAGCCCATCGCTGCTCTTCCCTACACATCTTTGAAGGGGAAAACAATTTCAAATGGGTAGGTCCCAACAACATTTCAGAGAATTCATGTGAAAAGGCATGTCTGTGTGAAATGTCTGCGATTGCAAATTTGTTTCGGAAATCATAAGTTTGGTTTGATCAGAGTAGTGGATTTATTGGCTGATCCTTCGGATCTGCAAACCATCACACACACACACACACCCTCGCACATTCCATCGCTACGTGCTGTAATATATAATGTAATTAAAAACTGTAATTTAGAAAATATTGTTTTTTTAAAAAAAAATGAAATGTAATTTGAAAGAAAAGAAACTGGTGAGAAATGTTATTTGAAAAAAAAAAAGAAATGTTTTAAAGAAATAAAAGAATGAAGTCAAATCTATTTGTTTAGGAATAAATAAATAATTAGAAAAATGTAATGTTTTTAAAAAATAAAACAACAAAGTTATATTTATTTGTTTAAATAATAAAAAAATGTAAATCAGCCGGTAATGTTATATCTATTGATGTGATATGATGTATTATGGCTTCTCCTTAAACAAAGTCAAGAATATCTCAGCAATTATGCCCAGATAAACCTGTTAACCACTTTATTTTACATTCCCCACTCTAAATTTACCCATAATCTGATATATCCCATTTCCACAACATAATCTTTGTCAACTCTATAACCTTTATATCTAAATCCCCCTTATCTTTTCCCAAACCCAGCATAAAAACCAATAATTCACTTTCTGTATAATCACTTTTTTCATATTTATTCTTCCACAACTTCTTTATATGTACCCTTTCTGTTTTCAAACATTTACATTCAATTAACAAATGCCTAATATTTTCTATTCCTTCCTTACATAATTTACAAAATAAATCACCCATATTTTTCCATTTACATGTATATTCTTTTGTAGCTAAAGATCCCGTTCGAGCCTTAAACAATAAACTACTTTCCTTACTATTATCATATATTAACTCACACTAATATTCTGTTTATTTCTATATATATTTAAACTCTTTTTACTCTCCATACTATTTCTCCATCTCTCTAACTCCCTAGTCTTTATTAATAAATTTATTCTTTTATCCCATTCCTTACTACTATAACACTCAATAATTCTCTTAATACAATCATCCCATCTTTTGTACAAATATACTGATATAAATTCTTTATCCAAATCTTTTGCATACCGCATTACCTTTCTCACCCATCTTGTTATCTGCCCTTTACTCATAACCCAATTAAATACTATTTTAGCTATTCTTTTATTATCCATAAACTGCAATCTACCAAACATTTTCATTTTACTTCTTGCATCTCTCATATGAAAACTTGACCATCCCATTTCTCCTTGAATTGCCTCCCTTGCTGTCCATACTTCTGCATCCAATGCATGTCTTCCAACTTCCCTTTGAGCTTTTTCTAAGTAATCTAATATCTTTTTACTAACATATAATGTATCATTACCATATGTTAACTCTGCTACTGTAACCCCGTTCCATATAATTCTAGCTACATCATATTTATTATATGAAAACACTGTTAATTTCTTTATCAATCCCTTTCTTTTCTTTGCTTCATTTATCAATTTTTTCTCCCATTCATCCAAATAATTTTTCTGATTACTTAAAATAATTCCCAAATAACTATATCTATTCACCACACTTAATATCCCCCAATAAAAATTCTACATCTCTTTCCCCAGTATTAACCATCATTATATTTGATTTTGCTTCACTAAATTTAATCCCCATCTCTTTACCCACCCTTGCACATGTCCTCAACATAACTTCCATATCTTCTCTTTTTTCTGCACACAAAAAAATATCATCCGCAAAAAAAAGACCTGACAAAATATATACTCTATTACTACCTATTAACGGTATCTCTATCTCTCTTCCTAATCTTTCTAGTGCTCTTTCCATTTCACTCAAATACAACACAAACAAAATAGGTGACATAGGGCATCCTTGCCTTAGTCCCACACCATTTTTAACTTTAATTGATTCTATATTCTCTAATTGATATAATAATTATTTTCATATAATTTCTTAATAATATCTATTAAAGCTTCATCCATTCCCAAATTTGCTAAACTTATCCATAATCTATTTCTATTTACTCTATCATATGCCTTCTCTATATCTATAAAACTCATATATAACTGTTTACCTGCATTCCTACTCATATCCATAAGTTGTGTAACTACAAATAAACTGTCTCCTATACGCCTAACTAATCTAAAACCTCTTTGCATTTCCCCCACTACATTTGTTTTTAACTAGCAACAGTGCCATCGAGCAGGATGGATTGTCATAAATATGAGAACCTAAATTTTTTTGTATTGTCATACTTACATTAATAGCTCATTTGTTAATAAGTATCTGAAATTATTTATCGATTCTGGATAATCTCAATGAAACTCATTATTTTTACACATTTTATTTAACAAAGTTTTCACCTCAATCAGTTTTAATTAGTTTATATTATTGTTATCAAAGCTCACTGTATTTTTATTTCAGGGAAGAGTTGTTCTATTTCTGTAATGATTATCTGCATTATTTTTGGTACTGTGCTAAGGGATTTTGATATTGATTATAAAAAATCATTTTAAATTTTCTTTAAAAATACATCTAAAAAATTGCAGCTAATGTTATCAACCTTTATCAAATTCTCTAATTGTAAATAGTTATAATGAACCCACATTATTTTAAATGTTGAAAGACAAGGAGGTTCTGTAAATCTGTTATTTGGTTTTTTAAAAAATGTTTATGTCATTGATTATATTGTAATTTGTGATTTTATTTCTAATAGTTTAAAATCTTCATTTAAGTTTTTTTATATGATATTATTATAATTTTTTTGAGGGATGGAAATAATGAGAATTTATTTAGAAAAGAGTGGAAATATAAATCAGAAACATAAATAGGAAAATATGTAAAAAACAAATACTACTGAGGATATACAGTGAAATTATAAAATACATGTTGAAAATGATAATAAAGGATGTAAGCGTAAGAGTTAGTAAATAATTTGAAAGAATAAGATAGGTATAATCTGAAAAACAGAACATGTGGAGATGCATGTGGGAAAGTCAATCAATTCTTTTGGCAATAACTGATAAAATTTTCTAATAAAATGCAACTTAATTACAACTATGAAGAATTAAAAAATAATGAATACTCACTTTTAAGATTGTCTAATATTGTAGTAAAATATTTCTTCAATAAATCATCTGCTGAGACAAGTAATGTTAATCCATATTTTGGTACTGTTTTAAAAGTATCCGGAGGATACACTCCACGCTGATATAGAATACTGTTTATTCCATAATCTAAAAATATTAAATTACATTTCAATTTTTCGATTATTACTATGAACTAGTTAATTTTTTTTTCACAACCAAGAGAAAAGGCTGCAAACAATTTATTAAGACAACTGAAAAACTAGAACAACTGACATTATTTTTTAAAACATTTTCAAGCATGATGTTTAGTCAGAAGTTAACTTGAAGAGTTAAATATTTTGTTAATATGTACATTATTCACTTGCAATTTACAAATATTAGCTAGCCACAATCTTTACACAGTTTTAGTCCTTACCTTTAAAATCCGTTTATCTATCATTAAACTTCCTTAAGAAAATCATATTTTTAATTTATCGTCTCTTGTTTATAACCATTTATAAAATCATAATCAAAAAATTCTAATAAAACGACAATATGTAGTTACAATAAGGAATTAACATGTACAGGATAAAATCGCGGTATCGTCGGTCAGTTTGAAATTTTACATGTTACAATGGCACTGCGATCACTACTTTTCTGTTGTTTTAAAGCATATCTATAACTTGTATTGCTGTGCTTTTCTCTAACACTACAATTTTAATGTATTAATTTAAAGAAAAAAACCTGAAAATGTCAGCATTATATGGACCTTTTTGTGATTGACAGTATTCTATTGTTATGACAAAGCCATGAAGGTAGCTTAGAAATGAGAATTTGTGACTGACTGATTGCTTAAGATTATTTAAGCCTGCCACTAAATAACAGAAAAAAAATGTGATTTTCAATAATTGGTTTAGACATTAATGATTATGATGCAATATTTTTTATAAAAGACTTATTGTTAAACCAAACACTACATTACTAATAGGGAATTGTCTTTTAAAAACATTTTATATTTAAAAAGATAGCTCTTAGAAAGTTCATTACTGCAACTAGAAGCAACTTCTACTGCATAAAAAAAATCACTTTTGTGAAAATGGTACAGAAATTTTTTTCTTTCTTTGATAACTAATCTTAAATATAAGATTCTTTTAATATACATAAAATTCTAATATCTAACATTTCATTCTTCTAACTTTTTAAATATAAAATTATATCCAATGGCAATATATTCCATTGTTATAGGTAAGAACAACATTTACATATTTATTTTTTTAATTACAATCACTGGAAAACTTAAATATAAAATACATTTTAAAAATATAATACACAAAAAAGATTTAAATGTAAAAATAAGATATTGCAATATGGAGAAATGTTTAATGGAATATTCGGTAGTTTCTAGTCAAAGCATGATAGGCTGGAAGTTCCACCGAAGTAGTTAAAATGAAATACATAACTGATAAAAAATAGACATTTGATATATTTGAAAGAATTAAAAGGCTGGAATAAAACCAGACTGGTCAGGTTTCTAAAAGAGCATTATATGGACAATGACAATTTTTAACTGGATTCCACATGATACAATTGGATGAGAAAGTTTGCTGTAATGTTATGGAAAAACCAATAACTATTGACTGAAAGTATTCAAATAAATTCAGAAGAAACCACCATACTATAAAAACTGAAAGTTACTATTGATTTACTGAACCGTTTCAGATATGTATGGTTCAAATATATTGGCATTGGTTATATTTAAAAAAGCTTAAAAAAAATTTTTTTTAATCTTTAAAAGTTGCAATTGAATTTTTACTTGGTGAAGTTTATTTTTTTAAAACATACAATGAAAGTTATTTTCGTGCTTAATATTATCTGTTTAATTAAAAATAAAAGTTAGAATTGGAAAGAATAAAAGTATTTAAGATTACTAACCCTGATAAACAAAAAGAAATTCCAAATGTAAAAAATTACAATCAGAAAAATCTTTCTAACGCTAATTAAAGATGGTGGAAGAATGAAAAAATAAACTTTGTAGCTGAAAATAAGAAATAATGTACAATATTATTATTTTGTATTTCTGATAAAAGAACAAAAAATAATATATGTGCAGGAGTCTAAAAACTGTTCCCAAGTATTAAGAAAGAAAATAACGGCAATCAAGGTCTTATGTCCTCTCTCTAACTAGCAGTTTCCATTAGGTCCGAGATAATGTCCTATCCCAGACTACTCATATTCTGAGGTAAAACATCACATGGAGTAGAACCGTTGCATTTACAGATACTTTTCGTCGTATAGGTCACTCAGAAAAACCTTAGAGTCTAGCATTAGGGCGGATCAAAAACACACAAAAATGTCGAGAGTAAAACTAATTAACTTCAATGGGCTCTTCAAAACATGTACTATAAAACTTACCGGTAAGATTATTCATATCCCAATTGTGACTAAACTAAGTGTTTGCAAACAATCCTTACTATAAGCTTATAATATACTACTAAGAGACACAGGTTTATCATTCAAAGAACTTTTTAGAAACTTAAGAAGTGAATTTTAATTGTTAAACTGTTTTAATTAGTTGATTAATATCTGGATTAGCATGCATGTATTCTTTCCAATTTATTAGTAATTTATCTTTTATGCATTTTAATTTGTTTAAATAAAATATTTCACTTTTATCAACTTTTCTTTGTGCGTTATTATTGGTAGTTTATTTATAATTCATTGTGTATAAATTACCTTTGCCAATAGATTTGTTAGAAGTTAAGCCCAGGTAAAATTTCTTACAAAAGCTTTAAAATGATAAAATCAGCAATCCTGATTTTACTTTTAGTTACTTTCTTCTTAATTTGCGATGTGTGACATGATGGATTCTTGTATGAATTCTGGCGCCCTTGTTAAAATCAATAAAAAACTGATTCCATCGGCAATACAAATCATAATAATTAGTAGGCCAATTAATCAGGAAATATAACCATGTTTTCAGAAATATGAATGAAATATTTTTCTTCATAGCTTGATTAACCATGTTTTCAGAAATATGAATGAAATATTTTTCTTCATAGCTTGATTAACTCATGCATTCTAGTGCGTAATAGAGGGCCTATAAACAAACATGAAAAATGTTATAATATATTGAGATTTATTTTCTCACATTAGCAGCAGGATAATCTAATTGTTAAATAAGAATCCTGCTAAGTTAAACTTATTAAAAGATTTATATACAAGAAATGCCCACGTTATAAAATTTAAGACAATTTAATAATAATATTAATGTTTTTTATTGGGCGTAGATATAAAAAAAAAGGGGGTTCTCTTGTGTAGTTTTATTTTTTTTATAAATATTTTATTTTTGAAAAAATAAAAAACCAAAAGGAATTAAGATCCCTATCTCTGAAGAAATAAAAAGTTGTTTACCAGCTAATGTATAAATAGAATTTTAAAAAAAATTAAAGAGGGAAAAAATGTTATTCATAAAGGAATGAAAGGTGGTTTATCAATTACTTTATAATCTTTTTTTTCTTTTTTTAAAAAAAAAAATCTGTTGTCATCTGATCCTTTGTGTCAGCCGCTAGAGGCGCGATTTCTAGCTTAATTTCTAGAAATATGCCGTTTCCTCGGCCGCACCCAAGCCTTTAAGCATTCTTTCTAAAATAAATCCTAGAAAGATTGTTAACTCGGAGTTAAGTCTTCTTTCTACGATAAAATCTAGAAAGAATGTTAACTCCGCTTAGCGGCTAACGGTGTGGCTTTTTCAGATGTTAAAAGCAGAGAAAAATGCCGTAGCTGTTTATGTCATGCACTATATCGTAATGCTGTGTTATGTATTTGATGTAACAATATCGTACGAGGGTGTGTTAATTTGATCGTGTCAAAATAATTTAAATTTTCATCGGTGCCTTTTTTTTAAGACGAATTGATGTACTGTTACATTGTAACAATTTTAACAGTATCGTGATTGTTCCTCATAAATTTGTATTCCTCCTAAATTTTCGATTACGGTGGGTTAGCATAATATTTTAAAGATCATGCTTTGAGTCACGTTTTAGCGAGAAATTTTCTGAGACAAAAAGTATGGCAAATTCGAAAACAGAAAATATGAAAATATGGAAATTGCCAGACACGGAAGTCAGTGCTGTAACATTTCTACAGCAGAAAACCATCCTGCTGAAAGAAAAAAAGATGTTTGTGCGGCGAATGTATGAGACTTGAGGTCCATAAAGATCTTTGGACTTTCATCTGTAAGTCTCATTCTTGCCGAAAAAAATGTGCACTTCGAAAAGGCAGCTGGTTTGAGGGATTTCAAATGCCATTCTTCAAGTCTTTACGTTTGCCGCATTACTGGAGCCATGACGAATTGACCGTACAGCATGCCATTAATGATATTGAAATGTCTACCAGTAAATATTATTAACCAAATTGATAAATAAAGTAACATAACATACACACATAATAATTGTTTTTAAAAAAATGTAAATTATTATTTAAAAATACACAAAAACACCCCTCCCACTAATTGTTGTCAATGAAATGTAAACAAATTAAAGTAACGAAAATTATTATTTAAAGATCCATAAAAAAAAAACCCTCGTTGTTTGTTTAATTTTGTCACTTAAATTTTTAAAAACAGTATTATTATTTAAACACAACCCAAATTACTATTTAAATGTACACCAAAAAAGATCCGTTATTGTCAATAATAATCAAATTAAGAACTATTATTGTCACATTGTCAAAAATATTAGGTTTTTGGGAAACCAAAACAATAATTTATAAACGAAAAAAAGTCAATCGGTTGTCAATCAAATGTAATAAATAAAAGTAACTGAAAAAAAAAACAAAAAAACAATCCCTTTCTCCAAATTATTGTTGTCGGCAATCAAATGTAAAATAAAAGGAAGGTAAATTAGTATTTAATCATCATCCAGAAACACCCACCCCTCTCACTAATTATTGTCAGCAATCAAATGTACACCACCACTAAAAGTTAACGTAAACTACTATTCTTTAAACGGTTACACCCCTTTCCCCAATAATTGTTGTCTACAATCCTACATACAAAAAAACACCCCTCCCAATAATTAGTATCGGCAATCAAATGTAAACCAAACAAAGTAAGACCGCAACTTAAAACTACTATTCTTTAAACGGTTAACCCACCCCTTCACCCAATAATTGTTGTCTACAACCGTACACACAAAAAAACACCCCTCCCAATAATTAGCGTCAATCAAATGTAAAACAATCAAAGTAAGAGGGTAACTTATTATTTAAACATAACCCAAATTACTATTTGAAACTACACCGAAAAACAACCTTTTGTCAATAAAAATTAAACAAACAACAATTATTATTGTCCCATTGTCAAAAATATTTATTTGTAGAAACAAAAATCATAATTTATAAATGAAAGGAAGTCATATCGGTCGTCAATCAAATGTAAAACGATAAAAGTAACGGTTTTGATTTTTATTTAAACATACACACACACGCGTGAAAAAAAAACACTTCTCCCAATAATTGTTGTCGGCAATCAAATGGAAACCTATCAAAGTAACGTCAATTATTATTTAAAGATCCATCCAAAAAAAACCCGTTCTCTCTTAAATTTTGGCAATCCAATTTTACAAAAACAGTAATACTATTTAAAAAAAAAAAACACAAATTACTATTTGAACACACACCAAAAAAGACCCTCTTGTCAATAAAAATTAAAAACAACTATTATCATACCATTATAAACTTTGTAAACAAACAAACAAAAAAAAAAAAAACACATCAATATTAATAGAGAATCGCTGGCCCGGAAATGTTATATTAATGTGTTTTTGATTAGAAATCGCACCTCTAGCGGCTGACATGAAGGATCAGATGACAACCAAAAAATCTTGTAAAAAGATAATTGGTCATGGCTTAATGCAGTAATTTCTGACGTAAACATGTAATATCAGGGTTGTTTTTTTAAAGCAAAAGAGGGTGTGGCAATAAAATTCAGTAGTGGTGAGTTTAGTAGTGAAAAGCTCAACTTGAAAGTCTCATGCTAGATTGATCTTACTCTTAATTAAAAAAAACATGTTTGCAGAGTTGTACAACATGAAATTTACAAGAATCATGTGCATTACTGAACTTACTATGAAACTAATTGCACTAAAACAAATGCAGGAAAAAAATATCCCTGAGAAATACTTTCAAAAAGTTTTATGTATTGTGCCCTTTTCTATAGGTCGGTAATAGTACATAACAGTCAATTATTAAAAAATTTTAAATTTAGAATATGTTCTTTTAATACATTAATGATATTAAGTCAATTATATCTTTAAAGTACAATTTGAAGCTAAAGAGAATACGTAGTATATAAAATCATTTAAAAATGATTATGTAAAGCTTGAAATATTGTTTCATATGGTTGTAAAGGCTGGCCATATTAAATAACACAGCTATAAATAATTAAAATTATATTTAAAAAATTCGATTTTAATAGTTTAAAACTTATAGTTAATAAATGCTATGTTTAAATTTGTAATCATATTTAAATAGTCAAAATTAATATCGTACATTTTAAAAATAAACTTTATGATGGTGAGAATTGTATTTAATTCTATATTTTCTAAATTGTTCTTCCAAATTTTATAATTATATTATATAATATGATAAGTGTATCAATTTTATTAGTCTAGGCAGAGAAATAGATTGAAAATCGTCTGTCAAGGTTGTTAGTCATGTGACTTTTGGTGTATAGTCACACACACGCGTGTTTGAATTAATAACAAAGTTTAAAATATTTTAAAAGTTATATTATAGAATTGGATAGAATTATTGCCTATCATAAAAGTAAATAGTATTAAACATTAAGTTAACTATCGTATAACATGTTTTAAGTAATGTAATAAAGATGAATACATTCATAATATAAAAATTAAATATTTTATTTAAATAAAAATAGATAAATTGAATACTAAGAAATGGAATAGGTTATTAAAATTGTTTTAAAAGTTATTTTAAATGTTTAAATGGTTTTAATAAAATAATAATTTATTTAAAAGTAATATTTTAAATAATATTTTTAAAATTTTATTACGTCATAATTTCTAATTTTGACATTCAATTCTACTTGAAATTGGAAATATGTAAATTTGTTCTCAAGCTAAAGTAAGAATTAACCAATAGGAATAGGTATTCTTACAGACGATAAATATCATCGTAACTAAGTTATAGGGGGAGATTAATAATTATTGAAACCGAAGAAAGGTAAATTATAACTATCAAAAGATAGTATTTTTTTAAATCTTTTATTTTAGTCAATTTTTTTAGTACTTTCTTATAACTTTATCTGCAAAAAACTAATTGATAATTTTAAAAAATATTTTTTGCAAAAGAGAGTATAAACTAAAAAATATTTTAATAATTTCGTTTAACATGCTTTGTTAAATTTTTTAAAGTTCTTTATCAGTAGTATTTTATCTAAAAAGTAAATGGATATAAGTTGTAATGCTGAAAACATATTTGAAATATTTATTGATACAGCTTTATTAATCTTTCACCGAAGAACTGTTCTGGTACATAAAAACCACAGCTCGGACATTATACGGAGTCTAAAAATGTATTGAAACGTATTATTTATAAGTTTATCTAAGATTTATTTTAAAATGGTGATAAGACAGTTATGTCTCATGAATTATTTTATAGAATATTATGTTCAAAGGAGTAAAGTGTTATATACTTTCTGAAAGTGGCATTTTTAAAAGTGTTTTCAAGAATTAAAGAAAGAGCCCAGGAAAATATGTTACAGAAGCGTTTTGGTATTAAAATATCCATTCTTCGAATTATTTAAAATGTACTTGGAAAAGATTTGTTCAAAAGTATTTGAAGTTTTTATTTTAGAAGAGATTTATAAAAATACCAAACGAAAGTTTAAATGTATCAAGAAGGAAACATAGATAAAAAGTGAACACATAGATGAATAAAAAGATGGATCCATGGAAATACAAATAGTACTTAAAAGTTTATCGAATATTTTTAAAATTAAATTAGATGGATTGATACATCGGATACGCAGAGAATATTGGTAGAGAAGATTAAGAAGCTTCACGGGATTAATTAATATTATCGTCCTAAAAATTAAAACCAAAGATTATTTTCTAAATTTTACTAAATGGATTAATAATTATTTTTATTTTAAACTTTAACGCGCTTAGAGGAGAACATTTTTTAAAACTCTAGAGAAAATGATAAACATTTTGGACTTATCAGGAACTATCGTCAAGAAAATATGTAACTATAGTTTTGATTCTTTTTATTTTGTTAACCTAGTTTAAATCTAAATTTTTTATATAAGATTAGGAAAAACATAAAAACATTAATTTATTAATATTAAAATTTTATAATATAACAATCTAATAATTTAGCTAAAAATATTTTAATATAAAGTGTATGGGTGTGATTTTTTTTTTATATCTGCAATGCTCAAGTGGATAAAGAAAAGCCTACTGAACACGATGACTAGATAAAGGTTATTGGTAATAATAATAACTATTGATAATTTATAATGTATATATATATATTTTTTTTGTTTTCTTTAGATCATCCATAAATTGGAAGAAAGAAGTGTAAAAGTTTTTTACTTATATGTACCGCATTTCATACAACATTTTAAAAAACATTATGAGATAGGATTGATTTGAAAATATGCATACGACAATTTTTTTATTTATTAGTGATATAATCCAACATAACAAATAATTATGTGATTCTTTTAAAATTTTTATGTTATGGGATATTCAAATCTTGTCTAAGTAGATTGTATATGATTAGACATATAGAATAATGAAGCAAGCAGACTCTTATTGTGGAACAGCTAGATTGTTTAACTATTAATGAATTTTATTTATTGTTTTGTAAATGCAGATAGTTATTTATCGATGTAAGATGTAGAAAAATCTTGAGAAATAATGTTGAGATAGTGGCTTGGAAGTACTTAGTGAACAGGAAACCAAGATGATGTATTTGTTTTAAAAAAATAGGATGTTATAAGGAATGGAAATAATATTTAGTCTTTATGTGAATATTTTTAACATAGCCCTATGACTGATACACATTTTATTGGACAGTGTTTATATTTCTTTAAATATTTGATGTTCTAATAAAGCTGAAGAAATAGCTTTAACATCGTCCCTGTACTAGAGGATATTAGGCAAGTAAATGTCATACCTCTTCGCACTGTGCCATGATTTTGAGATATGTTAAGAGTAATACTCTAGCTTTCTTCCTTAATCCTATGCATCTGTTTTCGCTATCTTTATTTCATGTAACTGCATCGTTTAGTAAGATATTTTAAAAGAAATGATAAATAATTTAGAACTTAGGTTATGCTATCGTTTTTTGGATAAGATTAGTTTATTTGCTTATAAGGAGCAGATTATAACTTAAAATTGAAGATCCAAAGTATCCTAAGGAAAGAAAAAAATCATAGAATATATTTTGAATTTTATTTCGGAAATGAAATAAAAAATTTTTTAAAATAAAATATCTAAACAAAGATATTTTCTTTAAAGTGATAATAATTTTAAATGCTTTAGTATTATTTTTTAAGAGAAAAATAAGTATTGCATATTTTTTAAAATACAATAGTACAAAGTAAATTATGTAAACAATATGCATAGTATATTTTTGTTTATTGATTAACAGAAATATATTAATGATTACACTTATATCATACTAAAGTAAGGCTTAAAGAAGAATATATTATGATTAGTAAACATTGTGTGATAAATACTAAAATCTAGTAATTAATTTTGGATAATATTTTGTGTAACATCTTGGACTTTGCAAGATGAAATTTTTTTTTTAATATTTTGAGAAGTCCATACTCATTATAAAATTTTGTTTTCTATAGAATGTTTTCTAAGTATGAATTTTTTAAAATAAGATAGTTTAATAATATTAAGGATAAAATGCTGTTGCTAATAAAGTAGATAAATATACTTGTAATAAGTTAACCATAATGAGAAACCAAATAATAACATTTTTTTAATTTTGTCCTAAATCTAAATAAAGACATGATTGAAATATAAATTATTTTTTTTATAACCAGGTAGATCAAACAGTAAAGTAAAAAAAAAGGTTAAGGATATCCACTGTAAATAGTGTAAATAAATTGTTTAGTTATTTATCGTTAGTAATAAACTTTGTTAAATTTTGTTATTTCAAAAATTTTTGTGTCAGAGTTATTTATTTCTCCACATCGCTGCATGAAATCACGATATATGCATAATAACTGAAACAAATATATAATTTTGAACAAAAAATAAATAGAGAATTATTTTAAGAATTTTAAATATTTTATTGGTATTTATTATAATTAAATAATCATAATCTTACATTATTTTATTGGTCATAAATCAGTTATCACAATATTATATTAAATTATATGCTATCAGTTGCCACACATATTTTGTTTGTCAGATTATTAAAATGCTACCACGTATTTATTTATTATATTCATGAAGATAAAAGATTATATAAAATTATTTTATTGTTTTATTATGGTAATAAAAAATATAACGAAAAGAAAAGATATACAGAATTAGTTAAACAATGAAGAATACTATTACTGTTATTTATTATTATTAGTTTCAGTGTAGTAGATTATGACATAAAATCCCTTCTCATATTTTACTACCGTATTTTATTAACTTAGAATAAACTTTATGAACCTGAGATTATTTTATTTGAGCTAGATTATTACAAATAGAAGATTAAGACTTAATTATTAGTTTAATCTTAGTGAGTAAAGTTAATAAAGTCGTAAGAATACTATGAGTTTGTTATTTAAAATAGTAATAAGGGGGGATAGTGTTCTTATGCCATTGAGGTAGTATCCTGTAGGATATTGGCTCAATGTAATCTATCTTGTCACCTGTATTTTCACTTCAAGTCTCATGAAAATATTAAATATTTATTTAACTTATTTTATAAACTGAACCTTATTCGAATTTTAAATTTGAGCTAGTGAAATATTTTAATTTTAATACTGAATATTTTAGTTATTAATTATTAACTGAGATAGAACCCGTTTTATTTTATATCATATACTATCAGGAAGTGGAGATGCACGAGGGCAAGGTTAGAGTATTAATCTATTCAAAAATATTACTCCTTCAATTTGTGTTAATCTCAAATGAAAATAATTGTTAAACTGGAAACCTGGAACTACAAAAATAAAAAGCTACATATATTAAACTAAGCATAGAGACAGCTTATAATAATAATAATAATAATAAAAAAGCCAGAGGATTAGCTAAACTATTAGCTGCAAGATTCACAAAAAAAAAAAAAAACACTCAAGGTACTATAATAGAACTAATGAATCATGATAAGTTATTATTGATATAAACATATCATTTATAAATGTTACTTTATAGGAAAATGAATAATTGAAAATCTAGAATTTTTTTTTAGTGTTTTTTTTACTTATTAAAATTGTATGGGGACATTCTCATTGTCAAATAAAAAAGGAAAAGGTTCAAATTAAAATTATTTTTTCTTTCTTTATTGTGCAATAACTTTTTATAGGGTTTTGATTACTATAAAAAAATAACTCATCTAAAAAAATTAGAAGTGTATAATAATTGTTTATTATATGAAATTATATGTATGTGTGCTTATGTGCATTAAATTTGAGATTTCTCATTCTATCATTTACTAAATGTTTTCTTTTATTTATTGGTTAACTTCATTAAATAATGGTTTAAAAAAATAAAATCTCTGAAATTATTTGACGCCTTTATTCTTCTAGCTATGTGTTCTGCATTATGTATGACTAATTTCATCACGAAGTTGTTTTAGAGAATTTGTAGGTTATCCCAATGAAATTAGTTAATAATAGAATGAATTAAGCATATATATTCTCTTATTCAGTCTCTAGGGTCTTTGAAATTCAAAGCTAACTCAGGAATAACAGTATTTCCACGTTTGTGGGAATGTGTGTGAATATCCAGATGATTCTTTAAAGAACTATTTGGATAATGCGATGGTAAAGATCACCTTTAATTATTGTGGGCTCAGCACATAGCATGCATTTATTGTAATGGATAAAAATATTTCATTTTTATCTTCAGTTATTTCTTAAACTATTTATATATTCTGAATCTTAAATTTATCAATTGGTCACCCCAGTACTGTTTCATAACATCAACTATCAGTATTTTAAAGAATCAATTAAAGGAAAAATTGAATGTAGATACCTAGGTCCATCGGTATCAAAAATGTACATCTTAAAAGATTATTTTAATTAGGGAGAACATTTTTACAGCCAATTATGATAGCAAATCAGAATATGACTGTCAAATTTATTGTCAGTAAAAGCTAGTGAAGACAAAACAGAAAGGTTCAGCATATACCAAATTCGATGACAGCTTATTAAAATAAAAAAGATATTTCTGAAGAAATGAATAAATATAATGACTTCCATATCCGTGACATTTGTTTCCACACCTTGCCATTGATATTGGTGGACAATATCAATTTTAAAATATACAAGTATATATAATAGCAACAAAAAAATTGAATTCCGAACAGTATATTTTTAATACATATACAAACATAGAGGTTTTTTTATTAAAATAATATATATACATTTATATTACAAATAATCAAAAAAATTATGTAAACACATTAAGATTTCAAAAAAAATTTTTCATTTCTTTTGGTGATGAAAATGTAAAAGTCACAAATCCTAGGCGATTTTAAATAAGTACATTTTAAACATGTTTGCCTATGATGTAAAAGTGTCAGCACCCATTTTATTTAATGAGGTGTAGCAAAAACAATATCAAACAGTTACAATGCGAACTGAAATTTAGAAAATTAAGTGTCTTTTTTATTTACTAATTTAGAATTTTTTCATTTAATATACTGTAATTTTTGAACCATTGGTAAGAGAATCGGCAGATTAAGATGATAAGGAGGTTCTACGGTACTAGGCAAAGGAATACTGCAACCAAATTATTATTATTGATGGTCGCTTATCATCTTCTTAACACAATTAATTCTATCAGTTTAGTTTTAGAACTACAATATAAATTTTAATATCTTACATAATTAAGATGCACATCTGACTGAAATATATGAAACAAATGAGTTTAAAAAAATGTCAATTTATTAACAAGCAACTTGTGAAACACTGATATTTAAATATTTTTGATTCTGTTTAAATGATGATGGAGATCAATGTGTTTAAACAAGAATGTCTTGACATACTTAGAGGGCTACAACACTGATGATGAGAAGCAACATAATACTTTGTAAATATAAAGTACAAGGAGAAATTAACTGAATAAAGCAAGGATAGAAATGATTGTTATTTAATGCCTTTATTAATAGACATAAAAAAATAAAAATGTTCACATTGAAAAGAAAGCTTTAGTTCTATTGCTATAATTTTTTCAGTACCTTTTTATGCAAATTAGGCTTTCTTTACATTAACAATTGTTAAAACAATAAAAGAAAATACAGTAAGTGGAGGAAAAAATGAATATCTTTGTAGTACTTCACTTAAGATTTAAAAAAAAATCTGCTAATTGTATCCCATCAAATACCATATTAAATATATTATTCAATATGTTTTCAATCATTTTATTAAAAGGATTATAAATAATTAAAACTAATTAATGTATTATAGATATAATTATATAAAGCAATGAATTATGTACAACCTAAATAAAAAAACTGCCACAAAAAAACAAATTAAGAATGCCATTATTAAAAAAGATTTAAAAAAAAAACCCAAGAACTAATGTGTATATATGTAGCAGCAACTTGAAAATAAGTACGGCTCTTCCAACTCCAAGGGAAGAAAAGAAAAAAAAATTTTTAGAAATGACTTTTGCAATGACTATACAAACACATCTGTAAATCATAAATACATCCACATAAAGAATATGTTGATTAATTTGTCTATTTGATATTTTGAAATACTATTTATTTCTTCAAGATCATGTCTAATTATAGTTCTCCAATGTATTTTATTTTCTGCCATATCTTCTCAATAAAAACAATGAATACCTCTTTTGTTTAAAATATCTGAGATAATCATTGGTCTACCTCTCCCATGAACACCGTGGTCAATTTTACCAAAAAACATCCTTGAAGAAATCTTCGGACTATTCGTTCTGATCCAATAAAGTATGATTTTTACAAAAGTGAATTATATCGTAACATACTTTTGACATCAAAATAAGAGTCATGGATCACATGACCCTATCTCTTACGCTTGTCTTTGCTTTGCTTGGCTTTGGGTTGGTATTTTTAGATCTAGTGTCTGAACCTACCCTGACACCTCTCTGAGGAGTGCCAAAGCACGAAACCATGATTAGGGGTTTGGGGAGAGGTTCCTGACAGAGATATTTTAAGTGCTGGCTCTGGCTAAGCATTTATCATAAAGCTTGTAGAAGAATTGGCAATCCTCACTATTTATACTTTTGACATTGTTTTTAAAATTTTATGGAGCATCAAGTTTTCTAATGACTTTATATTGCCTAGAAAGTGTCCAAGTCTTATTTCCATACAGTAAATTTGGTGAAATAACAGCTCTATATATAGCTAATTTAGTTATGATAGTTATTTCCCTGACATGAAATCTTATCTTTTAACTTGTTAAAGGCAGCAGCACAACGAAGTCTATATTGTAACTCAACATTTAAGTTACTTATAAAACAACCAAGGTATTTAAATTGGTTTATATTGTCAAATTGATAACTTCCAAGTAGGAAGTTCCTGAGGATTTTTTTCAGTCACTGGTTGGTAAATAACATGACCTTTTTGAACATTAATTATTAAATCAGTCTTTAAATGTTGCTTTCAAAATATTAAGTACACTCTGTAAATTGTCTTTCAAACTTGGAAAAAAAAAAACATAATCATCAGAATACTGCAAATCAAAAAATATGGAGTCTCATTTTTCTTTGAATGATTCAAATTAAAAATGTCACTACCGAATCTATATTGCATTTTAATCCCTTTCTTGTTAAGATGCTTATGAATAGTTTCAAAAACATCTGTCATAAAAACTGCATTCAAAAACATCTGTCATAAAAATTGTATATTACGCTGGAGCAAATACACATTCTTATTTAACTCTAATTTTCATTTCAAAGGCCTCAGACTTTCCATTTCTAGTAATAACACTTCTCATTCCATCATGTAGAAACTATATAATAGGAATAAATTTTGGCGGTTAATCAACTAATTTTGAACAATGCTATAAACATGTTATATTAACTAAATCAAATGGCTTGACAAAATCAATGTATAAATTATTCTTTTTGTTCCCAACACTTTTCTTGCATTTTCTTGGCAACAAATGCCATGTCTATAGTACTTCTTGATTCTCCAAAACCACATTGAATTTGTGGTAATTATTCTTCTACAACTAGAAGCAGCCTATTTAACAAAATCCTTGAAAGTACTTTTGCAATAGCAGAAAATGATATACCATGACAATTACTGCAATCATATTTAGTCACTTTATTTTTAAAAATTGGAATAATAGAAGGATCCTTATTATCAGATGGCATAACTTCATGGGTCCATATATTTCCCAAAAATTCAAATATTTTTAAGCTAACATACTATCACATTTTAAAAATTCTCTATATATTTCCTCAAAACCTGCAGCCTTCTCATTTTTAAGATTATAAAAAGCTATTTCGACTTCATTAAGCAGAATATTTTTGTCCAAATCTAAACGAGTAGCTAAATGGGCATATCACTAAAATTCATCAATTCAATTCTTATACCATTATTCAAAAGATAATCAAAATACTCTGTCCATCTGTTCAAAATATCATTATCAATTAACCAGATATAAGATATGATGCCACAAACAAGCAGACATGCATGTGAAATTTATATATTTGTAATTCCTTTTATTTGAATTTAACTTTTACGAATTGTGGCGAGTCTGTAGATAAAGAAAGGTATGGAGGCATATATTATTATATGACTAATCTAGTTCAAATTAAATCTTTTTCCAGCCATGTAGTATTCAAGCGTAGAAGTAAATGGCGACAGCTATCTATCAATCCTCAGAAATACTACACCAATTCTATTAATTATTTCCCCATGAGAAGTAGGCTTCTTACAAATGACTTAATGACTTAGTTAATAAGAAAACATGAAGTCTAATAAATTCATAGATATTGATTCCAAAAGTATGAATCACACTAATATAAATTATTAGCTATAAAAATGAAAAGACATCCTTGCAAAAAAACACTCTAAAATAACTTGAACTAAACATCAAAGATAAATCAAAATTAAAAATGAAGATTCTCCACAAACTAACAGGTAAGTTGATGTAATGAAATGATCAGCTTAAAAACTCTCATTTCATGTTAAAGGTCAGAACAAAACATATTTTAAATGAACTGATTTTAAAATCAAAACAACTTCATTAATTTTAAAGTTTCAATAATAAAACAATTGCAACACAAGTAATTTCAATCTAAGTTATGTTTTAATAAATAATGAGCTGCTGTGTGAGTGGCCATGAGGTTATTATAAGACACTAATAATAATAATTAAATAAACAATCCACAAATAGTGACTGACTGTATAATTTATGAAAACCTGTCCTATTATGATAGTCCTTATCATCTGGTATTTGGGACAGTATGTCAGCACGTGTTAAAAATCTGCCCTGCCTGGTATTCAAGTATATATATAATCATATACAGATATTTCAATCCAACATAGCATGCATCAACTCACATGATAGTATAAAATTGTTGAGACAAACATTCTCAGAAATGGCTTATGGTCAATTATAACTAAAATTTTGTCCATAGAGATATTGGTGGAACTAAACATGATCACTAAGGCTTTTTTGTGTAATTGGTTATACTTTCGTTCACCCCTGGATAACATTCTTGAAACATAAAAGTATGATTTTCATTCATACATGCTTATTATTGCTCCTACTCCATATTCCATTGCATCAGTGATTAGTATTGCCTGTGCATTGTTATTATAATTTATTAATAGTTCATCCGATGCTAGCAAATTTTTTGTCTTGATGAATGATGCATTTTTATGGGTGCTATCCCAGCTCTACTTCCGATTTTTCACTAGTAAGTTGTATAGCTTTTTGGCTGTGTGGGCTTTTCATTTAAGTAAGCATTCAAAATATCCCATAAGACCAAGAAAAAATTGAAATTCTTTGATGTTCCGAGGTGTTTTTGCATTTTTAAAAGCCCATACCTTTCCAGGCATTAGTTTCTTATCAAAACAAATTCTGAAGTATTCGAAATAAATTTTTCTTCATTTGATTTGGACTTTGCTCTGAACATCTCTCTCTCTATGTTGGCTGTTATCAAAATATTAAAGTAAGCCATCATACCATCTATCACTTAGAATAGTTAGTCCATATTTATATTATCCAGTGAAAATCATAAATGGTAATTGGTTGCATTTGAACAGGCCAAAAGGCGAGGTCCGGGTTAAATTCTCTGCTGATTTTTCTGTTACACAGGTATTGGGTAGAATGTGGCACTGAGATCTGATTTTGCATTTTGAGTAATCCCTTCAAGAGTGGGCAAAATATCACATACACTTGGTACTGAACAGTTTGTTTAAAAAAAAAAAAAATTTATTTCAGACTAAGGGTTATATTGCTTGTCAACGGGTACATGTTTATATTGTTTAATTAGGAATATATGTACAATTTTAATTTAGATGGTTACGCATTTCAATGGCAGGAAGGGGGGAGAAGTTTATATTTGTGCATAGGTTGAATAATTATTTTTATTAAAGTTGGGTTGACTGTTATATGGTCATCACCACAAAAGCATATACTGCCATCTGGCTTAATAATAATCACTATAGTTGCAGCCTGTTCTGAATTTTCTGTGGCGTTAATACTCCTTTATTTGTTAATTCTACCAGTACATTAGCCAGATTTGCACATTGTGTATATAGTATCTTTGGTGGTTTAAAAAGCATAGATTCCATATTTTCCTTCAACTGTATTTCGAATGGTTTCATTCCGATTTCCCCTTTCTCTTTTAAGTAATGATGAGAATGTATTGCGTATTTCTTTTTTTGATCATGATTTTTATTGTTATTTTAATGTCCATAGACTGCATATTTCTTTTTTGATCATTATTTTTATTTACATTATTTTAATGCCCATAGACTTGTAGCAGTCTCTTACAATAATTGGATTCATTTTGCTCAGAATGTGTAATGGCAATTGGATAATTTTATAATTTGTCTATACCAGTACAATAAATTTTCCAGCAACCTCAATCTGCCTCTCAATTACATCTTTGCTATAAGGTTTGCTTTCTCTATTTCAATCATTTTATTTTAAGTCTGTAATATTAACTCCCAATCTATATATGACATTTCTGAACTGTCCATTTCCATGGAAACTGGTAGGTCAAATATTTTAATTGATAGCATTATTTGATAGTTATTATTTTTCATTTTTAATCTTTACTTGCCTATTATTTCCATTAATTAACCTATTGAATTGAGAATTTTTTTTCTCCTTTCAGTTATTTTCCAAATCTTTGCCAGATGACCTATATTCCCATAAATTTTTACTTTCCATTTACAGATTCTAACTATGTTTTCAGACGTTCCATAACAGTAATATTTGACTTTTTTATTTTTGTCCATTTCTTTTATTTTAATCACATTTATTTGATGCAATTCAGCTATTGTTCAGAACTGAAACTATTTTGATTGCTCTAGTATTGTTTCAAGGGCGAGATCCATTTTCACCACTCTTTTGTATGTAAGGTAAGAGACTGTCAATAATTATTCCTGGAACCTCTCATCACATATGCCCCATAAAAATTGTTATAATAGTGCTTCTTCTAAATAATTGCCGAAGACAGACTTTTGCTAATTATTGTAATGTTAAAATGAATTCACAGATTTTTTCCACCCGTTTTATCAGCAATTCTGAAAATAAAGATATGCCACATATATAATGAGTTTGGGGTCAAAATTATTTTGTAATATGTCATTTAACTCTGAATACTTTAATGCTTCAGGTTTGTAACGGTTACATAGATGATTAGCTACTTGAATTATGTCCTGGCCCACAAAAAACAACAGGTGGCAATTTTTATTTCAACTTGTTGAAAATTGTTCATTGAAAAATATTTTTCTATATGGCTTATATAGCGAGGCCATTCGGATGTTCTATGCATGTCAAATTTTCCAATATTAACCTGTGATATTATAGTCATTTACCCAATTCAGATTCTAAATGGCATCACTTAAATAATTTCCAATTTGCAAGTAGCTTTTATGAAATTCCAATTCCTATTTTGGGCATTTTAAAATAATTTCAGATATCCAAATAGTTTCTTGAATTGTGCCAAATGTTATTTGGCTTTAATTAAATTTTTCGGAATTCCCAATAGTTTGTCAGATTGAGCAAATTAATACGTACTTTTTTGCTGTGAGTGGTTGGCTGTGGAGTTATTATGGCATGGCATACAATAATAATTAAATAAATAATCTCACAAATAGTGACTATTAACCATTTATTATCTGAATTAAATATTTTAAATACAATAAGCTCAGGTTAGTAATAAACAATAATATATAACCAACCTGGTCAAAAGCAATCTTTCCTAAAAAGTGGACCTGCTCTATTTAATAAACTATATACAATTAAAGTAATAAAATAAAAGCACAAATACATCACTTCTTATATGAGTAGTCATAAAATCTGAGCCCTAAGGCATATAAAAAATACTAAGGTTAGTATAACCTGTATAAGTCCTAAGTTCCCTTTGGACTTTCAATGGTGAGCTCCATGGGGATCTTAGCCGCTTCTGCTGAAAAGGTCTTCAAAGTATAACTTTCTTTGTTTATTCTTCTGTCCAGCTGCTTCAGCCATTGGATTTCCAGATATGCTAATTTGAATTATTTTTTGAAGGGATTTTACATTATATATCACTATTGTTCTCTGAAGTTATTATTGATATTTTAATTAATTTTGTATTGCATTCTGCCTTCCACAGATTCTGCTTTCAATCTTATCTATAATTAGATTTTCTCTCAGGAATTTTTTTTATCTTATTTTATATTTTTAGCTTACATTTTTTAGAAATGTATATATACAATCACTTTACAAGCAAACTAGTCCCAATCCTATTCTTACAAAATTTTTCCAATATCCTCCATGTAAAAGTAATTTGCCAAAATCATGAAGCAGACACATTAGAAGACATTTAACAAAAGAACTGATTTAATACAACATTACATTAAAATATTAAAAATATACTAAAACTGATTTTATAAAATTCAGGATTTCGGTTTCCTGCAAGTATTTGTACATATAACGACAGTATCTTAAAAATGTTGTTAACTATTACACTACTACCAAATTCGTATACATACTTATCATTCGTTACTTAAAGAATAGCATGAATTACTTAAATCAATTTTATTGCTAGGTTTTATTCAATATTCCAACGAACGTTTTCAGCACTGTTTTGAATTTATATTAGGATAAAGTGAAGCGAAGGAACTTTATTTACAGGTAAAAGTAATTAAGAAAGCTTATTTTACGGCAAGCGCAACAAAACAATCTGACTTTTGCAGCTTTCATAAATTTTATACATTATGATTTAAGAAAAATTGTTTTGTGAAAAACTGAGTTATTTTAATTCAACGTAGAAGTATAGGCTTATAGTAAATCTTTATGAAATTACAACGTTATATTTATTGCGTATTACTGTTATTTTAAAAAAAAATTGTAAATTTCGAATGAAAACATTTGTTAAAATTGCAATATAAGTAATAGTTACTTACAAAAAAATTCATTTACGATTTCAGCAGAGCCTTTTAATGTTATTGAATTTTTTAAAGCAGATTGTCCGCCCGCCATGACTTCAAGCTAAGAAGTTTAATTGGTCTTTTTCCTATCTCTTACTAATCTAAAACCTTATTGGTGAATTTATTTATAATAACGCGCCCTCAGTGACAAAGTAATAAACTACAACTCCTTCAAGTAGTCAGAAGATGTCACTACTTTACAGAAAGGCTAGAAATACTCTTTCACAAAAAAAAAAAAAATAGTAGAAAAGGCAAATAATAACTCCTAACTAATAGAGAGAAAAAAAGGAATCAATTGTATATTTCATACACTTATAGGAATATTTTTTTTTTATATTGTTAATAACGATTTATGCTAAAACAATCTTAAATAGACTATTGCAGAATAATGAGACTTTTCTAACATATTCACACAGAGCAATAACGAAGAGAATAATACTCACTAAGTCAGCTGCCATTTGATGAGGTTTTATGCAGGTTTTCTTAATTATTTTCTCTTTTAGTTAAAATTAATTAAATACTATTTATCAACCAATTATAAATTTCTTGGAAAAATTTAGATGTATTTGAAAACCCAATTACTTGGAACAAAAAATTTATTTTGATTCCTAAATCTAGATATGGCAGGTAGGTGTAAATAATAAGATATAACATCAAATTGTAGTAGAGAGAATGGTAATTGCAGTGCAAATTTATTTACTTACTTTCATTATTTTATGTAAATAATATTTTTATTTTACAAAAAATATATCAACTAATATATTGCACAGGCTTAAACCTGCATTTATATATGTAATATAGGGGGTTCAAACTCAGACTTTCACACGACCCACTACTCTCAGTGCCATCTCATATGGCTGACCCACCTGATCACACACATGTTGAAAAGATAAATAATCACCAATATCCGTATTTCGTGCTAAACCAGCAATCATCAGTTGGTCTAGATTACTATCCTCACACATATATATAATCAGTGCTCAGCTTTATATTAAGATAGCCAATCATTATACTTTAATGGAAAGGCTTCAATCTATTCCAACTCACAACTCTTTAGCCTTCCATTTCATTGAAAATCTGATGATGGAACGTTCAAAGCCCTTGTTAGTGCCAAGGTTGTCATCCTACCCATGTTGACATATTAGTCATTCTGACCCCTCATGTACAGGAGAATAATCCATTTATACATACATATGCGAGGGATGGGCAGACCTTTTACACACTATTTATATAAGTTAATACATTGTACAGGCTTAAACCTGCATTTATATATGTAATATATGCAGGATTCGAACTCAGACTTTCACACAACCCACTACTCTCAGTGCCATCTTATATTGCTGACCCACCTAATCACACACATGTTAAAAGATAAATAATCACAAATATACATATTTCGTGCTAAACCAGTAATCATCAGTTGGTCTAGATTACTATCCACAACACATATATACAATCAGTGCTCAACTTTATATTAAGATAGCCAATCTTAATACTTTAATGAACAGGCTTCAAACTATTCCAACTCACAACTCTTCAGCCTTCCATTTCATTGAAAATCTGATGATGGAACGTTCAAAGCCCTTGTTAGTGCCAAGGTTGTCATCCTACCCATGTTGACATATTAGTCATTCTGACCCTCATGTACAGGAGAATAATCCATTTATACATACATATGTGAGGGATGGGCAGGATTATTCTCCTGGACATGAGGGATCAGTGCCAAGGTTGTCATCCTACCCATGTTGACATATTAGTTATTCTGACCCCTCATGTACAGGAGAATAATCCATTTATACATACATATGTGAGGGATGGGTCTGCCCATCCCTCACATCTGCCCATCTCTCACATATGTATGTATAAATGGATTATTCTACTGTACATGAGGGGTCAGAATGACTAATATGTCAACATGGGTAGGATGATAACCTTGCCGCTAACAAGGGCTTTGAATGTTCTATCATCAGATTTTCAATGAAATGGAAGGCTGAAGAGTTGTGAGTTGGAATAGTTTGAAGCCTGTCCATTAAAGTATGAAGATTGGCTATCTTAATATAAAGCTGAGCATTGATTATATATATGTGTGAGGATAGTAATCTAGACTAGCTGATGATTGCTAGTTTAGCATGAAATACGTATATTGATGATTATTTATCTTTTCAACATGTGTGTGATCAAGTGGGTCAGCAATACAAGATGGCACTGAGAGTAGTGAGTGGGTCGTGTGAAAGTCTGAGTTTGAATCCCGTCTAAAAATATATCAACGTATATTTTTATTATAGGCTGTATAAGGAACTACAAGACTTCGCAGAGTCCATTAATCTGCTGTGTTCATGATCTGATATTAATTTTTTTTAAAAGATTTTCTTAAAAATAACTCAAAAGTTTTTTGTGACAAAATCGGTTAATGAAACTATTTTAGCTAGCTACACAGTATTGGTGAATAGTTATTTTATCGGGGTGGGGTCAAGCCCTAAATTATTGATTAACATGAGAGTTAATGTTTAAATCACTTACGAGAGTGGTACCATATTAACCACAGGCTTCGAATCGACGATTTAGTTTGTACTTGTTCTGCAGCTACTCCCAGATTGAATAGTTGTCTCCAAAAAAGAAAAAAGGGAGGAAGGGTTTTTTTATTCGTGCTAGAAAAATAAAAATTCTGTGATGTTTCACTGAAGATCAATATCAAACATTAATATACATTCTATTTAAAATCATTTGAATCCTCAAAATGCCATTGGAGTTAGGTAACAAGAATTTGGACATGTTTTAGATCTTATTTATATTAAAATAAAGATATTCACAAGTGAAAGAAGTGCAGCTTTTAGATTCATTCATATGTGTATGGTTGCTTGTTATTATTACAGCATTAACACATTTCTTTGATTCTAATATAAAAACCAAATCATTTTATGCTTTAAAAGTAAAATTGCTCATGTAAATAAAAACAAGGAATGTAAATAATTTTATATAAAAAATGGAGTAGGAAGTTGCTGTTGTTTGAAAAGAGACACTTTGATTTTTCTTTGCAGCATTAAAAGAATCAAGAAGAACAAATTCCTAAATATACTTCCATATTAGCTTTGCAGCTATTATTACTACATGATTATTCATATAATAAATCTACACGAACCATCTGCTTACTAACTTACATTAGCCAGTGCAGTGAGTTTATTGGTCTTTTATCTCTTGAGTTTAAAATCAAGAAACACCATGATATTTTATTTGCAGTAACTGAAATATAAGTTGATTTTTCTCAAAGTTTTGAATAAATGAGTGAATGCAGTAACTTTCTTTTAAAATTGATATTTGCAATTATGACAAAGAAAACCCTCAGGAGGCTTTAAAATAACTAGCTAAGGAAGCAGTTGGTGGATGAAAATGGAGATTGTTAAGAATGCCCTGACTGCGGAAGCAAGCTGCCATTCAAAGACAATACTTATAATTGCAGATACTTTTTAAGTGAAGGAAGATTGCACAAATTGGAAGAACTATCTAGTATTAAATGAGGGATTATTGGACTTTGTGAAGTTAGAAGAAAAAATATTGAGTCAAATGATTTTAAAAAGGAAACGTTTACTTTATCACAAAGGCACAAATATTGGAAGTACAAATAGAATGGGATTTATTGTGAAAAAAATGAAAGAATAACATTATGGATTAGCAGCAGAATAACAAGATTATCTTTTTCAGCTTAATGAAAGATATCAAATGGAAATAATTTAAGTTTATGCCCTGACAATTTTTATTGTGATGTAGAGGATTTTTATATGAATGTACAAAATGCTTTTGATCAGATCAAGCAGCATTTTTAAATTGCCATGGGAGATTTAAATGCTAGAATTGATAAATGATTGAACGGTGGATATGTTCTGGGTAAATTTGATTGTGGGGATAGCTTTTGGAATTGTCAGTAAAAGAAAAAAATCATCTTTCTTTGAGGAAAAATGCTAAATGGAAACAGGGAAGCATTCAAATTAAAGCACAGCAGAATTGGATTATATTTTGACTGCTTCATGATTATAAGTGCAGATATTGATAAATTACAGTCATGAATTAAATTACAATATCCTTAATAGTTTTAACACAGTAGGTGGTCAACAGTTTTATGTTAAAAAAACTAGAAAAACAAAAAATATTAGGGAAAGACCATATTCCTAACCATAAGAAAGATTCAAATAAATTTAAATTAAAACTTATAAATAATTTTAAAATATCAACAGATTTGGAATATTATATTTTAATGAAATCAATAAGGAGATAACTGATACAATATAAAAACTGCAAAAAAGAAAAGAAAGATAACTGGACACAAAAAAGCATCAATGTTCCAGTAAATTTTTTACCGAGACAAAAACTGTGTATAAAGAAAAAAAAGAATATGAAAATCTATAAAATAAGTTTTGTAAAATAGTACAAAAAAGAGTTAATAATGATATAAAATAGATTTGTGAATTAGCAAGAAAAGCTACAGAAGAGAATAATGTTTCAGAAGTGTAAAACAACATTATAGTAATGGAAAGAAAGTTATTTCACTAATAAGAGAAAAAAGTGGAATTTTTACAAAAAAAAAAAAAGATGGTGAAATATGTGTAAGAGTTCTGTAAAGAATTATAGAGTAACAAAGAACAAGAAATTTCTGAATTGCCCAGAATTTTAAATAAAAAAGTGGGTTATGCAATTAGATCTATGAAAGAGAAATAAAATCCAGGAATGATGGAATTCTAATTGATATTTTACAAGAAACAAGTGAAGAAATAGGAAAATTGTTAGTAAAATTTTATATCAAATCTCTAAAATGATAAAGATATACCAGATGATTGAAATAATTTTATATGTGTTTACAGTAAACATTTGATTTTAATCAACCAAAAGAAAAGTTGGATTTAAAAGAGATTTTAGCATAGAAGATCACATCCAAACATAAGTTGTCTTTATGTTACCATTTGTTTTAATAATCTGACCAAAATAATTGTGGTAGTTAACTTCTAATTCAACATTACTCATCTTTATTTTTTTTTCTTCTGAAAAAAATCCATTAAATGTTAATTTGATCTTTTTATTTATCTTTAATCCTTCTTTATTGCTTTCTTCTGATAAGTCTTGCAACATTTCCTGAATCTCTGAAGCATTATTTATAAAAACAAAAACAAGTACATCATCTCAAAAATCTAGATGGCTTATATAATCTCCATTTACTTTTATTCTCTTAGCTTCTCATTTTGATCCACAAAATATGTCTTGCAATAATGGGTATAAAATGTTTTGAAAATATAGCCTATTGTACTGTCTTCTCATTGTTCATTGTTAATGTCTTTATTATCATGTAATCTAATCATTTCTGTTACACTTTGATAAACATTTTCCACAATGTGGTAGTATTTTGACTCATGTCTTCATGATCCACTACAATCTGTTACAGTGTGTCATAAAATTTTGTTGTACTTCTATGTCCGGTTTTATTTCAACAAACTACTTACCAAATTGTGTTTTCTTCCACAGTTTTTTTGTGACTGAAAGAAATATATAGGCATGGATCTGATATAAAATAATTCCTCCTTAAATGAGAAGTTCCTATGCATAATCCATATGACTAGAGATCCTATTAGTCGAGTGTTACAATGCATCATTTCATATTTTCTATTTTTATCCTTTATATGGTTATGTCTTTTTGTATATATTGATTTCTCATAACTTATTGAAACTTTTGATACTTTACAGGCTATCAGAGAAAACTTTATTAATTAATTTTGGACCATAATTGTAAAGGATACTTACCTACATTCATTTTACACATATTGAGAGATGAAAAATAGCTAACTACATAACAATAAATCATATCATATAAAATATCTTTAAATAACAGCAATAATATATATTAACAATAATCATATACATAAAATCTCATTTTGGCATAGATTAATTTTTGCCCTTCACAATGATTATTGTTATTAATATCATCTATGTTCTTTATTACTTTTTACAAATAAAATGGTAAAAATATATGTTCATGTATATTCACATTTGTATTATGTTTGTTGTAGTTCTGAAGAAGATTGCTGGGGCAATCGAAACTCAAATAGTGGGTTGTAAAAAAGCATTGTAAGAAGTAATAAAGAACATAGATGATATTTATATTATATGGATTTGGCAATGCAATAAGAAAGATAAAGATTATTATTATATACATTATTGCTGTTATATAAAAATATTTTATATTATATAATTATTGAAATATATGTAAAAGCAGCCTTTCCATTTTTGATGATTAGTTATTAGTTGTGGATAAAAAAATAAACTTGTAGAATTAGTAATAAGCTTGCTTTTTATAACATAAGTAGAAAGTTAGATTACTTTTTTGTGTGTGTGACAGAGATATTTTAAATGCTGGCTCTGGCTAAGCATTTATCACAAAGCTTGTTGAGGAATTGACAATTCTCATTGATTAAATCTTAGAATGTTTCTGTTTCTTTATTTTTATTTTTTTCAAATTAATCAAATATCCGATGAGAGTATTTATTTTTCTTGTTCTATTCTCTAAACAAAAATAGCTATCTACTCATATTCCATCTCTATGAACTGATTATTGGAAAGAAAAATCACTTTGTTGCAACCTGGGAAAAAATGTCCAAAATTTATCTAAATTCAAAACCAGATCACAACATTACGTATAAGTATGTTAATAACTATACTACAGAGTCACACTTATTCTTATGATATGAGAAAGAAAAACTCTGAGGTAAGCTTAATACACTGCAGCATCAGTTATTTAGCCGTTGTATTTATGACACGGAATCTCCTCATCCTTCATCAGTGATAATATTAGAATTAATATGTACATAAATACAGGAAGCATATATATATAATGATGATATTGTTTTAGTTTTTTTATATGTATGTTTTTTCAATTCTGCTTAATCTGATCCAAGATGAATATTTTATAAAAAGTAAAATTTTTATGTATTTAAATATAATTTGTATATATATTGTAATCGTAAGGATGAACAAAAGGAGTGCCCTTTAACTTCACGTGTCCGTATATGATAATATAAACTTATGCATTGAGACTCTTTTAAAATTCTATTTAAAATTTTGTTGAATGAAAATTCTGTTTATAAAATCTGTAAATTATTTATAAATGTTAATTGAAATTGAATTTCTGCAATAATGTATATTTAAAATTAAAGGATATTTTTATTAATTCCAAATATACTTAAAATGAAAATAAATAAAGATCTCAGGGAATTGGTGATGATGATGATGATGATGATGATAACAACAACAACTACAATAATAATAATAATAATAATAATAATAATAATAATAATAATAATATGATGATGATGATTATACATTGATGCGGGATGAGTGAATGTGTAAAATAACTACTGCAAACTTATAAAATGAAAAAAAACATCCAACTTTTATTTACATCATTGATAAACAATAATAAAAAAATATCATTAATAATTTATACATCTCCAATTATTTTACAACACTGTTAGTATTTAGTCATTTATAGTTAAAATCTGCAAAGCGCTTGTGCAACAGCTTAATGCTGTTTAAATATTACAGTTTATAAACATTGCGCTATATAAAATAATTGATTTATAAATAAATGTTGTTACATGAAAGCTTTCATAAAATTCAAAATAAAATCTTTGGGTGAGTGAAACAAAGGATATTATAATTAATTTCACAGTGCTTAAGTTATAAACACTAATGAGATCCTTTAATTTGTTCCCACTAGCTGAAACATAAATTATGTAATAGGTGCTAGCTAACTAATCATTCATGCACTCATGCATTGTAATGTATGTGCACATAATAATAATATTAAAATTGTTTTACCTATCCAGTAAACATATTATCATCTCTGAAAATTGTAGAACAAAAAAATGTGCATGCATAATAAATAGTGATAATACTATATCAAGTTTTATTAAATTTTGGAGAATGTTTTTTAAAAGTGTTTAGTATAAAGAGTTCTTTATTCAAAATCTTGTGATTAGCGAAGCTTGACACAAATAGCAAATGAATTGGCTCCAGGTGGTTATTTCTTCATGGTAAGTCAATTGTTTTTATAGTTCGTAGGATGATGCAATTTTCTAGAAATTTCTATTTGGTTCATAGATGTTGTAACAACTTTTTCCAAGGAATTCTGGTATAGCAATGGTTAAATATTTTATTTTATAATGGGATATATTTCTTATCTCACAGTTTCTTAAAGAAAGAGTTTCATGAAATATACTTCATTGTCAAAATTTTGAAATAAAGTTGGTAAATAAGATTCTTTTAAAATAACCACTCAACTTTCTAAATGCACATAGAACCACAGTAATCAGATTTATAGGCAGAAATTGGAAGAATCAAGGCATTTGACCCTTTTCTACATAGGTTTTAGCAATGCATCCTGTTATTTGAATACCAAATGTAGATTTTTGAAGGAAATATATCTAATGTTAACAGCTGTTGATTCAAGTTGCAAAAAAGTGATTTTAATTCTCTATTGTCTTTTTTTATTTTATTTTTTTGTTTCATAATTTCACATAACATTTTTGTATAAATTTTGATATAATGGTACACACATTGAAAGTTACTGTTTTAGAATTTTTCGAGATTAATAAAAATATAAATCTTTTGATCTTTTATAAAAATTAAATATAATAGGTTTTTGGTAATTAAGTCTTAATTATTAATTTCAATCAAATTCCCATATACAACTATTATAACATCCCATGATCACCATTTCTTATGCTTGCTCATAACTGTTATTAAAACAGGCAAAACTCTCCATACAGTAGTGCCACTCAATGCAAGCCAGAGTAATCAATGGATGCCAGAAGGCTTGTGCATAAAATCTCTATTTAGTGCCTTCTCATCCAATATCCCCAGACTAGTTTCTGGCGTGTGGCCTTCTTCAGTGAGGAGCCTTGGATCTGAGAGCACTGCACCTAGATCATAGGATCTAATGCAACCCACCAGCTGCCACCTTTTTAACTACAGACCTATGAGAATGAAATTGAAAACAAAATAATATTTTCAATCTAAGCTCATTAGCTTATACGGTCATATGGGTCTGAACTCAGTTCAGTATCTATACATTTTGGTGTCTTTGGTTCTTTAGTGGTTTAATACCAATCCTGCCTATTAGGATAGTGGTTGGCAGTCTTATATTGCATCAAAGTCTTGAGTCTCTCTGAAAAACTTAGCTGAAAATCTGGATCATACAATTCCAAGCTTTTCATTGCAAATAGGGGGTGATTTTATAGATTTCAAAACCACCAGGCTTAAAAATATTAAAATAAGCTGTTAAACTGCATCTGCCAATAATGAAGTTGCTTCTATGTCATCATTAAAATTTTAATTTACTATTGAATAATTGAATTATTTACTTCATTAAATTGTAAAATATTATATATATATGTCCACAGATGGCGTTCTACCAAAAACACCGATCAAGCGTATGTTTTGTTTACCTAAACGTCAGAGTAGTATTCACTATCTCTAACTATAATTCCACTTTCAGATCATGATTTCAAGCTATTTGCTATCATCAGTGAAAGACAGGAATAAAGAAACTAGATCTAAACACAAACTCTGAGCGTTTATGAAACAATTTCTATTCAGCTTGCAAGCATGAATTTTTTAGACACGTAATGTCTTCAAACTCAGCATAGCAAACCAGATAGCTATATGGGTCTGATCTCAGTTCAGCATCACCACATAGTAGAAGCCTCTGCAATCTATATCATTGCAAGAAAGACCTCAAAGGTACATTTATGATAAACAAAAATGCAAGTTAAACAACTTGCTAACGCTTGTATTTATGTCCACAGATGGCGTTATACCAAAAACACCGATTAAGCGTATGTTTTGTTTACATAAACGTCAGAGTAGTATTCACTATCTCTAACAAAACATACGCTTGATCGGTGTTTTTGGTAGAACACCATCTGTGGACATAAATACAAGCGTTAGCAAGTTTTTTAACTTGCATTTTTGTTTATCATAAATGTACCTTTGAGGTCTTTCTTGCAATGATATAGATTGCAGAGGCTTCTACTATGTGGTGATGCTGAACTGAGATCAGACCCATATAGCTATATGGTTTGCTATGCTGAGTTTGAAGACATTACGTGTCTAAAAAATTCACGCTTGCAAGCTGAGTAGAAATTGTTTCATAAACGCTCAGAGTTTGTGTTTAGATCTAGTTTCTTTATTCCTGTCTTTCACTGATGATAGCAAATAGCTTGAAATCATGATCTGAAAGTGGAATTATAGTTAGAGATAGTGAATACTACTCTGACGTTTATGTAAACAAAACATACGCTTGATCGGTGTTTTTGGTAGAACGCCATCTGTGGACATAAATACAAGCGTTAGCAAGTTTTTTAACTTGCATTTTTGTTTATCATATATATATATTGCTGAATGCAGAGATAATGAAGCTAGTATATATAATCAAAAGCAAATATAAAATACTATTTTAGCTCAGCACTTTTGAGAGACTTCTTGCTCTCATATTTATAACTACTATCTTGTTAAAAACTGCATTGTTAGAAGGAACCCATATTTGCTAACATTGTTTGCTCAGAAAGATACGATGCTAAGCGCAAGACTAGAGAAGCATTACACATAACAAGTGCTCCTAAGTCCATTAATCAAAGAAAAGCCTGCTTTGCCCTGTCCCAAAAATGGCAGTTATAACTAATTTGCATTATTTTGCATGAATGTTTCTTCTAACAACACACTTTTTAACAAGATAGTAGCTATGAGTATGAGAGCAAGAAGTCTCTCGAAAGTGCTCAGCCAAAATAGTATTTTATATTTGCTTTCGATTATATATACTAGTTTCATTATCTCTGCATACAACACACACACACACACACATATATAATAACTATTGAAAAAAAAAATGTCTGGAACAAGTATTTAATAGTGATGGAACAAAACTGATCAATGATTGAATATATGCAGTACTGTATATATATGAAATATGTTTTCTCAATTTATTATTAAGAACATTATTTTTTTAAAATTTTGCTTATATTACAACATAATCTTAATTTATATGTATATACTACACACATAAAGCATTTGATTTATATGTATTTTTGAAGTTCTGTACTATGCACTTGCATTACAATAAACAATGCCTATTATAGAGTAATTCAAGGCTTGTCAACAAAATGTGAGCTATTATACACTATATACTGTATGCTAGAAGGGAGGAGGAGAGAAAGCTTGAAACAAAATATAGTCTAGTTCGCAGTTCCACTATATTTAAAACATAAACAGATAGTAAAAGTTTTAAAAAAAAGGCTCTGAGAATGAACTTTTTAACAAAAAATAAAGACACGGAGAAATGTAACAGAAAATGAGCATTTGAGGATTTATTTATTTATTTAAAATAAGCAATGCAAAAAAGAAAGGAATTGAGATCTTAAAAACTATTTGGAAGAAGCATATGAATAATAAACAATAACTTTTATTTATAACCCGACTGGGTAGCAAAAAATGATGAAAATAATGAAATATCACCAATTTATTTTCCTCTCACTATCGTTAGTATTATTTCAACGTATCAAGATATTCATTAGAGTATTTCTTTCGTTTAAATGCTAAAATTTATATAAATTTCACGGGAAAAAAAATAAATTATTTTTTGTTTTTTTTATTTTTTCAATTTATCGGTGGACAAATGCCCTCTTAGATTATTCTAAACACACACATGTCCTTTACACACTGAGTTCAAAGGTGATTTACTCTATATATTTGCTTTTTAAACATTAAATCAGGGGTCCCCAACCCTATGCCCGCGGGCACCATGGTGCCTGCAGACCATTTTATGTGTGCCCGCCGCTATCCGAACACGATAAAAAATTATTTATCTGATATAAATAAATTTAATTTTTAAAATTTCTTATAAATTATTATTGTAATCAAATTGTAGGGCATACTATACTTTTACAGTGTAAAAATATAAACATTAATTATATGTTAAAATTTTACTTTCGAAATAAATATTTTTTTGTACATTATGTGTATTATTAACAATATCCAACTATAAATTTACATTGGAAAAATACATGTTGCCCGCCACCTGATTGAAAAAATAAATGGTGCCCGCCACCTGGCCGGTATTATAGAATGTGCTCTTAAGTGCAAAAAGGTTGGAGACCCCTGTATTAAATTAATAATTATTATAATTCTTTTTGGACGTGCAGATTTAAAAAAGATAAATTTATGGTTCTGAAGCAGAATAAAAAAATGAAATACAAAGAGAGAGCCTAAACACATGTTAGAAAGTATTTATACAGAGATGTAAAGATATATGGCAAAAAAATGTTATATAGACTTGAATTATTTTTTTTTACAAAATTGATTTGAATATCCAAAAATAGTGTACGTTTTTTAACCTGCTGACTCAAAAAATCTGTGCTAGATGACAGTAAATTCTCATTTATTCTGATTTACATATAAATATAGATTTGGAGAAGGAATGGGTTTGTAAAATTAATGGTAAGAAAGTTATTTATAAATATAATGGAGAAGAAAAAATTAAAAGAATTTATAAAACAGTAGTTAGTAAAAAAGAAATTGTTAAAAATGGGTTTTTGAATATGCAAGGTAGTAGGAGACCAGAAAAGTGGATGGAATTAAATAAAACAATTGAAAATGAAGAGCTTGAGTTATTAGCAGTAGTGGAAACACATCTAAGAGAAGAAGAAGAACCTATTTTGGAACAGTTGGTATGGCAGGGTATAAATAGAAAAGAAAAAGAAAAAAGGGGTGGTGGTATAAGTGTTATATCAAAAAAATATTTAAATATTGTTAAATGTCAAGAACATTTGTGGTTTGAAATAAGGTTGGGTAGACAAGAATGGATGGTGGCTATAGTTTATATAGCCACTGGAGATAGTCAAATTATAATGGAGTGGAACAGTAACATATATGAATGTTTAGTTAAGGATATACAAAGTTTTAAAGAAAAGGGAAGAGAATAATGTTTATAGGGGATATGAATGGACATATTGAAGAAATTGATGATGTAGATAATAAAAATTGACAGCTTTTGAAGAAATTTTGTCAGAAAGTGAATTTGAGTATTGGAACTTTATTAAATATTTATGAGAGACAATACCCTTGGTCTAGAAATAATATATTTCACACAATAGATTATGTATTGGTAGAGAAAGAGGGAATGAACAAAATATGGACAATTAAGGTGTTTGATAATGAAGAAAAAGTATGCACTAATGATCATAACTTCATTGTAATTGAAATGGTTAGTAATGTGATGGAGAATATAAATAAAAGTAGAAATAATAGTGGAAGATGTGGATGGAGAGTGCATGATAAGAATAAGTTAGAAGAGTATAAAATACAAGTTGAAGAAATCATGGAAGAGTTGGTTGGGGATGAGTATAAGGACTGGTGTAAAAAAATAGAAAAAGTGGCAAATAGGGTTTTAGGTGAGAATATTCAGAATAATAAAAGTAATAAAAAAATGAGAATTAGTAAAAGTGTAAATGACAGGAAAAAGCATGTAGAGAATATAAGTGTGCTATCAAGAACAAGGAAAGTGAAAAAGACATTAATGCTAAATGGGAAAAGTACTTAAAAAAGAAAAAGTTGGTTAAAATAGATAATTATAGAGAGAATGAAATTGAATAGTAAATTGTTGGAGGATATTAATAAAAGTGGAAAAGATGGGAGTAGAAGAGATGGGAGTAAAAAAATTTGGAATTACATTAAAAAAAGAAATGTAGGGGAGAGAGATATAGTATTACTAGATGATGAGGGAATAGAGTGTAGCTCTAGAGAATATTTAGAGAGAATCTTAAATAGATATATAATGAATATAGAAAAGATGTTAGATGTGAAGGATAGAGTGATAGAAAACATGAAAGCATATAGTAATGGAAATATTAGGTTTACAGAAAATGAACTGAATAGGGTAGAGAAGAAATTGAAAAATGGAAAGGCAAGAGGTTTAGATGGATGGGCAGTAGAGATGGTAATGAATTTAGAATATAGGGCAAAAGTAAAGTTATTATCCTGTTTTAATAAGATGGCACAGAATAGAGTTTTTCTGAGTAGTTGGAGTAATACAAGAGTAAGATTATTATTTAAAGGAAAGGGTAAGGATCATAGAAAGTTAAATAATTATAGACCGATAGCGTAACATCAGTTTTATATAAAGTTTTCTCATATATGGTGGCTATAAGAGTTGTAAAATGGATGGAAGGGAATAATGTAGTGGGGGAAATGCAAGGAGGTTTTAGATTAGATAGGTGTATAGGAGATAGTTTATTTGTAGTTACACAACTTATGGATATGAATAGGAATTCAGGTAAACAGTCATATATGAGTCTTTTAGATATAGAGAAGGTGTATGGTAAAGTAAATAGAAATAGATTATAGATTATGGACAAGTTTAGCAAATTTGGGAATGGATGAAGCTTTAGTGGATATTTATCAATTAGGAAATATAGAATCAGTTAAAGTTAAAAATGGGGTGGGACTAAGGCAAGGATGTCCTATGACACCTATTTTGTTTGTGTTGTATTTGAGTGAAATGAAAAGAACAATAGAAAGATTAGGAAGAGGGATAGAGATACCATTAATAGGTAGTAAGGGAGTATATATTTTGTCAGGTCTTTTTTTTGCAGATGATATATTTTTGTGTGCAGAAAAAAGAAGATATGGAAGTTATGCTGAGGACATGTGCAAGGATGGGTAAAGATATGGGGATTAAATTTAGTGAAGAAAAATCCAAATATAATGATGGTTAATATTGAGGAAAGAGAAGATGTAGACTTTTTATTGGGAGATATTGAGATAAGTATGGTGAATAGATATAATTATTTGGGAATTATTTTAAGTAATCAGAAAAATTATTTGGATGAATGGGAGAAAATATTGATAAATGAAGCAAAAAAAAAGAAAGGAATTGATAAAGAAATTAACAGTGTTTTCATATAATAAATAATGATGTAGCTAGAATTATATGGAAGGAAATTACAGTAGCAGGATTAACATATGGTAATGATGCATTATGTGTTGGTAAAGGGGAATTAAATTACTTCTAAGTTCAAAGGGAAGTAGGAAGACATAAATTGGATGCAGATGTATGGACAGCAATGGAGGCAATTCAAGGAGAAATGGGATGGTCAAGTTTTTATATGAGAGATGCAAAAAGTAAAATGAAAATTTTTGGTAGATTGCAGTTTATGGATAATAAAAAAATAGCTAAAATAGTATTTAATTGGGTTATGAGTAAAGGGCAGGTAACAAGATGGGTGAGAAAGATAGTGTGGTATGCAAAAGATTTGGATAAAGAATTTATATCAGTATATTTGTACAAAAGATGGGAAGATTGTGTTAGGAGGATTATTGAGTGTTATAGTGGTGAGGAATGAGATAAAAGAATAGATTTATTAATAAATAAGGAGTTAGAGGGATGGAGAACTAGTATGGAGAGTAAAAAGAGTTTAAATATATATATATAGAAAAAAAACAGAATATTAGGTGCAAGTTAAAATATGATAATAGTAAGGAAAGTAGTTTATTGTTTAAGGCTCGAATGGGATCTTTAGCAACAAGAAAATATACATGTAAGTGAAAAAATATGAGTGATTTAGTCTGTAAATTATGTAAGGAAGGAATAGAAAATATTAGGCATCTGTTAATTGAATGTAAATGCTTGAAAACAGAAAGTGCACATATAATGAAGTTATGGAAGAATAAATATGAAAAAAGCGATTATAAGAAAAGTGGATTATTGGTTTTTATGCTGGGTTTGGGAAAAGATAAGGGGGATTTAGATATAAAGGCCATAGAGTTGACAAAGATTATGTTGTGGAAATGGGATGGAGCAGAATATGGGAAAACTTAGACTGGGGAATGGAAAATAAAGTGGCTAACAGGTTTCTTTGGGCATACTTGTTGAGAGATTCTTGACTCCATTTAAGGAGAAGCTATAGTACATCACATAAATCATTAATAAACTTGAATCAGCAAAGTTTAGTTTTGCAATCTGCGCTATATAAATGCTAACAAATCTAGAAATAATTTCATATTCAATAAGAACTTAACATTAGTGTTGTGTTTGGTTAGGCTTGCAGGTTCATTTCCAAACCAACAGATACAAAAAGAACAACTATTCAGCAATTAATATGGACAATTTGTTAGTACAAAATATATACACATGTTAGTTAAACAAATATACAAATACAGTTGATAGACTTCACTGCTGAGATAGTCATGCGGAGTATGGAACTCGCTTCCAGCTAATGATTAGCCTGCATCATGAGTTCTGGTAAGACTCTTCCAGCTATGTAGTTAGCTTGCCTCAAGTCGGCTCTAGTTGAGACATAGCAGTTTCAAGTCCATAGGTGGACTTGCCTCACTGCATGGACGTCGCAATAATGACTAGATAAATACCTTTGCTGATGGCAGAAGGTTTAATGGAGAGCACGTTCTGTCATTCAGGTTAACAGAAGTAATTGCTCTCTGCCTTGTCTCCAAAAGGCTGACTATTTAAAGGCGGATCCCCTACCTTACTGGAAACACATGGATTCAGTGCACGAACACCAGTGAAGATTTTAATCTCATTGGATAGCAACTGGGTGCTAGGCAATCAGGCAAGGAATCTGGAATAGTCCACTTCTGAAGGCAAGGTGAGATATGACATATCCCCCCCTGGCTGAAATTAGCTCTGGAGGACATAGTCATTGAAATGCACTGGATGATGTTTTGTCTGCTTGGTTGGTTTCTCCAGTTGATTGCTGTTCCTGTCTTCATCTTCTTTTGATGAGCTTGTTTCTGGTTGTCTGCTGTTGTCTTGATATCTTCTGATGTGTAGTTGAGTCTTAGCTGTTTGTAATGGTGATGATGATGATGATCAACTTCAGTTTGCACAACAATGTAGAGGCCCTTTATTTGCTTCACCACTGCTGGTCTCCATCTTGTGGATCCATAGTACATATGACTTAGTACTTTTGTTCCTATTTGGAATTTTATTTTGGTTTTTATCTTCTAGTTAAAGTTTGGCATCAGGTTTCAGCTTTTTGTTAAAGACTTCTGATTCATTAGTTTTCAACTTTGATAATGTTGTGAGCTGGTTCACTTTGGTCACTTTGAATCCTAAGTGACTGAACCAGTCATGACCTATTAAATCATTATGGTTACCTAATGCCACTACCAGTGGTAGGTATATAGTTTTGTTAGGCATAGTAATTTTTCCTGTTGTTTGACCCAACAGTTTGATTTTATTTCCTTGGTAGTCTGATATTGACTTACTGCAAGGGTGCAGCTTATATTTATTCTTTTTATTAATGAGGGTCCAAGTCTTTCTTGAAACTATAGACACTGCTGACCCTGTGTCAAGTTCCATATTAACTGGTGTATCATTTATTATGACAGTGTGTGTAAAACCAGACTTGTTATTTCTGATATGGTTTATACAGACAACTTGCTTATGTTTTTTATAAGTGCCTTTACTGTCTTTAGGAATAGACTTGGCTGTTTGTCTTTTTAATTTCAGACATGCTGTCTTTATATGTCCTATTCGCTTGCAAAACATGCATGTTGCTTTGTGGTATGGGCATTCTGTATGCATGTGCATGTGCTCATGGCATATATAACAAAGCCTTAGACTATTTGATGCTGAGTTCTCTGAGCTGACTGAGTGCTTCGGTGACCCAGTGTTATGCTCAATTTTTTGCACTTCATACCTTGACTAGCTATTGTTTCTGCTAGTCTTGCATGATCTACCACTATCTCAAAATCTAGGTCTGGAATTATTAACATTTTCAGCCTCAAATTGTGATCATTTATGCCACAAATAAAATAATCATGAAGTGCTTCATTCATGAAGTCTTTGAAATCGCACTTCAAGGCTAATGTACGGATTCATGTTGCAAATTCTCTAGCTGTTTCTCCCTGTTCTTGTATGCTGAGATTAAAATGGTATCTCTGCATTATGGTCAAGGGTTTAGAAGAAAAATGCTCTGTGAGAATGCTATATAAAAATCCAGTTCAGCTGGTGTTACAGCCATAGATTGAGACTTGAGTATATCGTATGTTTGTGGACCTATTGAGGTCCTTAGTATAGCTAACTTTATCTCAGGCTTTTTTATATTGTTAGCCTGTAGATAAAAAATCAAATGCTCTTTATAATTTGGCCAGCTCTCAGGTTGAGCTGGACCAAATTACGGTAACATAAATTTTTTCCAAAACGAAAAATAATAAAACAAATACACATGCGTCTATTTATTTCATACATTTAGATCTGTTGAAACTGGTGTATTTTATAATATAATTTTTCCAGCCGTGAGGCAAAATTTTCTGTTACTGCGCCAAATCTGTTATAACTGGCACAGTTTATTCTATAATTTTTCCAGCCATGAGGGAAAAATTTCTGTGCAGCCGCGCCAAATCTGTTGTGTTTGGTTAGGCTTGCAGGTTCGTTTCCAAACCAACAGATACAAAAAGAACAACTATTCAGCAATTAATATGTACAATTTATTAGTACAAAATATATACACACATTAGTTAAACAAATGTACAAATACAGTCGATAGACTTCACTGCTGAGATAGTCGTGCGGAGTATGGAACTCGCTTCCAGCTAATGATTAGCCTGCATTGTGAGTTCTGGTAAGACTCTTCCAGCTATGTAGTTAGCTTGCCTCAAGTTGGCTCTAGTTCAGACACAGCAGTTTCCAGTCCATAGGTGGACTTGCCTCACTGTGTGGATATCACAATAATGACTAGATAAATACCTTTGCTGATGGCAGGAGGTTTAAGAGAGCATGTTCGGTCGTTCAGGTTAACAGAAATAATTGCTCTCTGCCTTGCCTCCAAAAGGCTGACTATTTAAAGGCAGATCCCCTACTTTACTGGAAACATGTGGATTCAGTGTGCGAACCCCAGTGAAGGTTTTAATCCCATTGGATAGCAACTGGGTGCTAGCCAATCAGGCAAGGAATCTGGAATAATCCACTTCTGAAGGCAGGGTCAGATATGACAATTAGTTTATTAAATTTGTTTAAAATTATATTCTAAATTAGTTGAAATATATAGAAAAATATAGTGACAGCTTGAAGTAAGAAGTTAAATAAAATGGGTAAACTCTATATTCGATAATCTAGCAGATTAAGAATAAAAAATATGCTTTAAAATTTTAAAGTGAACTTTACTAATACAAACAAACAAAAAAAGATATCAATTACATAAATAATGTTATTTACGAAATAAAATAAAACATAAGAATTTAAATACACATTTAGAAATATATTGTAGACAGTATAGTATATTGAGATCTAAAATTATATATCGGTTACACCGTTTAATATTTTTTTCATTTGTTAATTATAAGATTTGAAAAAATGCATTTTTTAAAATATTGTAAATTAAAAAAACACACATATATAAATAGATTATGCAAGATGGAGAAAATACCCCCCTCCATGCCATTCCCTGTTTTTTTTTTAAAAATTGATTTTGAAGAATAACATTTTTAAAAACCCAATGCAAAAAAAAACACCATTAGACATATTACAATTAGTATATTGGATTACAAATTTGCATTCAATGAAACTCCAATCAGGAAGATAAAGAATGGTTTGATCTCTAAATTTAATCTAATTTTTTTCTTAAAAAAGGCAAATTAGCATCTTACAAACCATAAAAGAAATAAAGTGGTCATGATAATTGTAATAAGTTATTAATGAATGCATTTGATGTTGGATAGTATTAGAGCTTATAATTATAGCTATGGTGTTTTGCATTTGGGTGGTCTAGTGCAGAGGTGGCCAACTTTTTCACCTTATGGTCAATTTTTCTTTTTTAAACAAGAGATATAAACTAATATCATTATTATTTATTTATTTTTACTATTACAAATACTTAAACATAAATTCATAAAACATAAATAATTACCTGTAATAAAAACAACCAAAAAAATATTAATGTGATAAAAAATGTAATTAAACAATTCAATTTTATGTCGATTACACAAGATCTTTGCTTTAATTTTATGAACATCATTGAATAACAACATTATTTTCTTTGCATTGACAATCAATCAAGTTAAAGAATTTTTGAGAATTCAAATTTTTTTTTTAAAAAAAAACACACTTTTAAACATAATTTTTTTTTCTGAAATTCTATAATCACATTTTGATATTTTCCAGGTATGTGAAAGTATCCAATGATAGTTCAAAATGTTTTTGTTTTGCTATTTAAATCAGAAAATATTGTTGGAATTCATTGTACAATTTTATTAAAATATCAAAGGTACTTTAGTTTTGAAAAAGTATAATTAAAAGTATAATAAATGTTGGAAAAGTGATAAAATTATTGTTATATCTGGTTTTGAAAAAAGTTTCAATGTTTTTTTGAAGGAAATAAATGTCCATATAATTCAATTACTAATTAATTTTCTTTTTGTAATTTTATATTTAAGTCATTCAGATGGGTAGTTATATCAAACACACATAATAAATCATATGACCATTCTTTATTATTCAGTTTTAGTGGGCCTTTCCCCCTTAATTTCTATGAAAAACTTCATCTTATCATTTAATTAAAAAAAAAACTTTTATAACATAGTTCCTTTTGAAAGCCATTCAATTTCACAATAATATGCTAAATCTCCATAATTGACTGCAAGATCTTCTAGAAATCTTAAAGATTTTGGGTGGCCAAATGCTGATTTTGATTTAATTTAATTTATGCACTTAATCATAATCAATAATTTTATAAACATATATTTGTTGGAGAATTGTGCAGTGGAAAATTATTTTTTTCTTCAATTTACTTTCACCCATATCACTATTAAAATGTGTTAACATGCCCTTTTTCTTTCCAACAATTAACTTGGTTCCGTAAATAATGGTATCCAAGATTAAACTTTAACATTACCTCTTTTAATTTATTAAAGATGTTCTTGTCCATTGTCATTATTTCAAGTTGGGTAAGAGATACTATTTTTTGGTGATATTAAAGTTTTGATTGATTTCTCTAATAAAATAGAGAATTGACCCATGTCTGTAATTTCTTTACTTCCATCAAGCACTGAATACTAATCAAAATAGGTCATTAATTCATCTTGTAATTGTTTTTCATGATATACTTCTCAAATTTCTTTTAATGTTCAGGGCAGAATAATTCTACAGCAATTAGGATGCATTTTTTTTTATAAATTGCCCTTCACAAAATGGTTCCAAGTTTTTTGCTTTTTTTTTTTTGAAACAATGTAATTTATTTTTACAGAATTTTCTCACTGTCTTCTGCTTGATTAAGCTTTTCAGTTTTTTTGTCTTAATACCCCCCCCCCCATCAGTTTTGTTGTAATAAGAATGTTTTGATGAAAAGTCCCTCAATATTGTGGTGTAAAAGGTAGAGTCTTTCATCACAGGGAAGTAACAACTGCAACTTATTTAGCTGTATATAGAGTTGTTAATTTACCTAATTTCTTATATGGAAATGAAACATGGTCATATTATTGGATAATATAAAGGCATTAGAATAGTTTGCTTTAAGGATGCCATGTAAAATTTTAAAAATATAATGGCAAAATCATAAAACCAATCAGTATGTTCTTCGACTTGCTGGATGTGGTACTATAAAGTCCACTATTGTAAAATCATTCCTTTGTTGAATTGGACATATAAAACAAATCATCAATGCAAGACTTCCAAAATGGGTGTTTCATGATATTCTTGAGCATGGTTTTTATGGGAGAGCTAGACCCCATCTATGTTATAAGGATTATCCCAAAGCCATTCGAAAGAAATGCAATGTCAATTGCTTCCATTGGAAAGATAAGAAAAATAGAATAAATTTGAAGAGCTACAATTATACATAGTTGTTAAAAGACAGCATGATAAAATATCAAGTAAATAGATAAATGGAGCAGCATATTCAATATGTGGAAGTATTATGGTTTACATATTGGTTTATATACTCACAACGGAACTCACTTCTAGTGTAATTTATTTCCTCTCTTTTTTCTTCCTTTTTTCATTTTGTTTTTGGAACTGGAATTACCATACTCATTTATAGGTGGATATTTATTATTATTATTGTTCATATATCTCGGACACATCAATTTACTATTTCTCTATCAACTTATCTTATTCAGTACAGCCGTTCTAATAAAAAAAATGCAACTGATGATTGCTTGCTTAGCATGAAATATGTATATTGGTGATTATTTATCTTTTTGACATATAAATGTTCAAGTGTATCAGTGTTATGAGATGGAGTGGAGAGTGGTGGGTCATGTGAAGGTCTGTGCTCATATACTATATATATTAGTTATAATAAACAAAGTAAAATTGTTGTTTCATTTTGCTAATACTATGATGTCCATCTGTGAAAATCTTTATAAAAACAAAAAGAAAAATGCCCTTAGGTACTCAACCTTTTTATAAAGTGACCCAACAAATTTGTTTTTACTGGTACTGTGATCCAAACATTATAAAATTGTTATATTTCCCATTTAATAAAATAGAAATAACTGTAATAAAAAGGGTTGTTTACATCCATGTTAATATTTATTCAAATAAAATAATTACGTTAATCTACTTAAACTGATAGTTTCAAAAAAATATGAATCGCTAAAAACATTTTGAAATATATTTATTACAATCTTTTACTAAAAACAAAATTAACAAAATAATCAACAAACATAAATTTATCAAAAAATAGACAGAATAACTAAGAAATAAAATTAATGATATTTGATGACTCTGTTATAGTCTGCCTTCTATTACAGCATTCTTTCTAATGACTGCTAGAGTTTACATAATTTTTCTATCATTTTGCGCCATAAACATTTTGGTGCATATTAGGTCATGACTCAAAAGATTCAGAAACACAGGTAGACCTCATAATATGCACAATTTATTAGAATATTGCATCCTCTGGTAGAATAGGCTAAATCTATTATAAAGATCAGAGGGGGAAAAGATGGGGTTGAGAAAATATTTATATTACAGCAAAATAAAGAAAAGTGTGATTTTGGTAATATTTATTTATATTTTACTTAAGTCTTATCCAATATTTGTATTATATATGTGTTTATATAGAAGTTTTATACAGCATCATTTCATATACATGTTTTGAAATTGTCCAAGAGTTGAAGATTGACCACTTCTGGTCTAATGCATTGAAACAAAAAGTGAGTTATTCCCTTCACCATTTCAGAGGGAATATGTGGCATCAAAATGAGATAAGCTTAATCTGGATAATAACATGAAGTTGATTGGAAGTAGGGGCCAGAGATTGCTCATCTTTTCTTTAGTGCAATGAAACTGTAAATGACATATTTTTTTCAACATGTGGTATCAAAATGAGTTAATATTAACTTTGAATGATAAAAAGGAGTTTTAATTAGAAAGTCTAAATATTTTCACTTAAACTCCCATGTTTGAACCTTTTTATGATAAAGTAATTGTTGAGATGTAACATTGGGTTAAGTCCAAAAGGAGTTTTAATTAGAAAGTCTAAATATTTTCACTTAAACTCCCATGTTTGAACCTTTTTATGATAAAGTAATTGTTGAGATGTAACATTGGGTTAAGTCCAGTTTCAAAAGTTGACCTATGTAGGCTTATTAATACTTAATTTTATTTGAAAACAAATATATGTGATTTCAGACCATTAGGCCTGGAGTTTATTCTGACTGTAATAAATCTTTACATGAAGATGGTAAAATATTTGTAGATGAAAGTGTTAAAAAAACTCCAAATTTCTGAAAAATTAGTTTAGGAGTGAGAATACAACATTAAATTATCTTTTCATCTGGAGTCCAATGGCACCCCACTGCATTTATCACTTTTGATTGAAATGAAATAGACTTCCTGTTCCAAATCAAGTGGAATTACTTTTTATTGGATAAATTGGAGCATTTAAATGACAAAATATATTATTTTAGTGAAGATGAGAATGAACAGAAAGATATGTTTCAGAAAGGGAATTTAAATATTTTCTTATGGATATTAGCAGTTTTTACTGAGTGTTATTTCTAAGATGAGTGAAAGATAATGAATAAGAAAACAAGAATCTGTTTTACCAGATGTAATTCTTCAAATGAACGACTTGTTCTGAAAACAAAAGTGAATAATAAAGTCATCCATATAAGAAATGTGGTTTTAATGTTACTATTGTAAAAAGAGATTTGAACTACCAGTACTTTATTCAAATTAAATAAGCAGGTTTATGGATGAGATAAAAAGAAACTCAGATGTGATTGTTGAGAAATAGAATTGTTTAGAATAAAATCAGGAGATACCTTTTCAACTGTGGTAATGTAAATTTTAAGTTCAATATAAAGTTCATGATTAAATAGAGAAAAATGGTATAGTGATTTTATAAATTTAGAATGGGAATTGAGTTGAAGGACTTAAAAAATATCTAACTAAATGACAATTTGCACATTTTTTTCTGACACAAACAATCATCAATACTTTGAAAATATGATATTTGTGACATGATAATTGGTTGAATATTGATCTTATAAGTGATTGAATATAATGAGAAAGAGGTTTATTAACATCAATTTTGGATTTTTGAATGGTGAGGGAAGAGTTTATAGTATGAGGAAAAAACTATTGATACTGGATACAATATATCAATGGTTTAGTTTATGTTGAGAAAGATATGATTAAGTTTAATGTTTATGGAAGTGAAGTTGAAAGTGGATACTAAACAGGTACATAGATGGTGAGATTTAAAATAAATATTAAGTTTTAGAGCAATCTCTTGTTTAGTAGCCTCAAGTTGCACTGTATTGCAACAAAAAAGTTAAGATTTTACTATTTCCACCTGTAATCAATAAAAAGATCTACTTTAATGGCAGCAAGTGCAGAAGTTTTGGTGTTATATGCCAGAATATACTATGTATATACTTTTCAGCAGTTGTAGAAATTGTCAAGATCTTGGTTGTTTTATAGGACAAATATTCTGTTAATATCTGTTTCCTAAGATTGTATATTTGGTTTGAAGCAGTAATCATTTGTACCCTAGAAGAACTAATTGTTGTGTTTCTTGGTTTACTGTGAATCTCATCATTTTCTTCAATAGACCAGTTCAGAGTCTGATTCTTTGCATATAATAATTGATAATTGAATAAATGATATTGACAATGAAAACTGGTCTTATATTGATAAGATAGCAAAATGTCATATTTGATAATTATATTTTATAAATTTCAGAAAAGTTGGTTCTTGAATAATTGACTTTAACAGAACTCTAACAATGTTTTATATATGAAACTGTGTGGTATTTGAACATGTAAGTTAAACACTAAATTAGTTCATGATGTGTGAAATTCAAGACAGTATGAAAGGAAATCATTTAGAGGTGAGTTAAATTTGGGGTAAAAGAAGATAGAATAAGAAATAAAATATCTTCAGTATCCATAAATCACTTATTAAAATAATATAGATATTGCATAAGGGCAGATTATATTACATTAAATATTCCTATTATAAAACAATAGGATTAAGAAAATTTATGAAATTATCACTGTTGATGAGTTGATAGATGAAGAAAGGATTATTATATGGGTATAAAAAATTTGAAAAATAATGAAAATACAGAAGGGAAATGATGATAGATATTTGTTGATCTAAAATATAGTATTTTATAATGTTAAAGAGAATAATTTAGAGCTCTAAAAATAGTCAACCAACAAAATATAAAAGATAGAGGGTCAATATATGAATTATTTAAGAACTAATATAAATGCTATATATAGAGCTTGCAAAATAAGCTCTTAACAAGCTTTGCAGAATATGCCCAACCCCAGACCAGTTTCTGCTACTGACATCATCAGTGAGGTGCCAGGATATTCAAGCATTAGATTAAAAATACCAGGACAAGCTCAGTGCTTTATCTAATGTTTAACTATTAAGTAGAAAATCTGAAATTTTCAGACATTCACATGACTTCTAATCCAGCTAACTTAAATAGCCATATGGGACTGAACTAAGTTCAGATACACCGTATATTAATAGCTTTAGCAATATAAAATCACCAAAGCCTTAATAGCAAAAAATAAAATTACAAATATAAAATACAATGAAAGTATAATTAGAAATTGCAATACTCAGAAGAAATTAATGCAAAAATTTACCTAATAAAATACAAATTAGACAATGCACTTTAAAGAAAAGATAATATATAAAATTCTAAAAGTAATGTGGTAAATTGTCAGATGGTAGTAATGTCTATTATTGCAAAATGGCATTTTATTGGATAGTATATCTGAAACAAATAAACAAAAACTTTCTTAAAAATTATTTTACGGTAACCTTGATCATCGTTTTCTTAGAAGAAGCAGTTTCCGTTTAAATTATAAAGATTAGTGCAAAGACTCTTTAAAGAAATGCAAGATCTGATTAGTTTCATTGGGAAGATAAATCTGATGATAGAATACAATGAAGAGCTATTATAAGACAAGACAGTGAAGAAGGAAAGTTTATTGCAGTAGAAGTTAAAACATCACATTAAAATATCAAATAAACAGAACAGTGGGAGTTTATATATGGATGTGTCTATAAATTTACAGGTTGGTTTGTGTAGCCATTGCAAGTCTCATCTCTAGAGTGCTATTATTTGTTCTGTTATGTCTTTCTATCTGCTTTTTAGAGTTGGAATAGGTATACTCAATTGTGATAGGTTGCTGGTGCTGATTCTGAAGCCCACAAATGTCTCGATTTCAAAATTTAAAATAAACTGAAGACCAGTTTAAGGAAAGGCCACTCTAATCAATGCCATCTTAAGATTCACAAATTACAAAGCTGTGATGAACATTGTTTTTATATAGTTCTGCAACTTCTTATTTGATTTCTGCATCAGCAGCAATTAATGATAAAAATATCATTGAATAAATTTATAAAATACAAATAAATATATTGGGTAATGTTTATATATATATATATATATATATAGATATATATATAGAGAGAGAGACTATATTTATAGAGAGAGAGAGAGAGAGAGAGAGAGAGAGAGAGACTTCAACTGCTTTTTAAGAATCTTTCTTGAACATAATTTTAAAGATTTCCATACATTTCATCAGTCAATAACTTTCTACAAATTGGTGTAGGATGAAGAACACCAAATCACATATTGTTTTGTGTAAAAGTATGAAACAAGGCTTGATATGACTTTCAAAATGTAACTTTTCCACTTTCAACGGCAATTCTCTCTATGGAACATTACTCCAGAAATACCTATACAAACAGAATTTTGTAAAACAACCCCTCCTTCATGTCTATAGGATTGTATCAGTGAAAAACACTGCCTTACACATAATCATCTAGATTCTAGAAGACATTTTTATTTCTTTTATACCCTTCGAGCCAATAATTCAAAGTTTTAATCCTCTAAGATTTTGAATTCAAATTATTTTTCTTTAACATTATAAATTTGCCATTAGGTGAACAATCTCATATTTTAGTCTTCTCCATTACATATTAGATAATATCATTAAACTACGCAGTTGCTATCTTCGTATTGCAGCTAAACAAAAAGTTGAGGTGTGTTCTAATTTTTACGTTGTTTTTGTTTTGATTTCTAATTTTAAGATATTGAAATTTCTCTGTTATTAGTTCAAATAATATAAAAATAACCAAAAATAATTACTATAACATGTGTACAATTGTTTTTCAATTATAAAAAACCAGTAATCATAAATTAGTTTAGAAATTTGATTGATTGGCAGGTGTTTCAATAAAGTATTATAGAGTGAACTACTAGTGGTAATAAAAACTAAAGTTTATAATATCTGCTAAAGTGACTTTATCATTCTTATTGTATGAACTAAATTAAAGCATATACTCAAAAAATTTTAAATAGTATATTAAAAAATTTTTCACAACAAAATGATATTAGTTAAGAATAGAAGAATGAGAACCAACAATATAAATTTTGACGCAACTTGACGCAACATAACCCTTTTATAAAACTCATACAAAAACTATAAAAATAAAATTAAGTTAAAACAATATATAAATGAATACTCCCACTTTTTCAAACCCAAGATAAAGTCTTTAAGAAAATATAGAATGAATCCACCTATATTTTCGACCCAACCATATACGTATGGGCAAATCTGAAGTGTTTGAAATGAAGAGCGTAAAGTTATTAATTGATGTCTTGTTTACATATGTTTAATTATAAAAGTGACGTATCGTAAATTCTAGAAATTTCATTGGCGTCATTCATTTACGATGTAGAAAAGTAATTTAAAGTGATCAATTAATAACTTCATGCTCTTCATTTCAAACACTTCAGATTTGCCCATACATATACGGTTGGGTCGAAAATATAGGTGGATTCATTCTATATTTTCTTAAAGACTTTATCTTGGGTTTGAAAAAGTGGAGTATTCATTTATATAGTGACATCTGCAAAGCGCATGTGTATCAGCTTATTGGCTTATTAATATTATAGATTATAAACAAAAACATTGCGCTATATAAAAAAATAAATGTCTTGTTTAAAACAATATAATAAAGTATATATGGAAATCCAGTGATAATTATATCAAAAACTTCAGAAACCTCATATCATACATAAAATATCTTAAAGTTAATGTAGAATTATACAAAGTTTTATATGATACATGCAAGAGACTTACTGACAAACACACTGTCAATATGGCAACAAAAATTTGCAACTAATGAAAATAAAAGTCATTCAAATAAAAATGCAAATATAAACTCTAAACAAAAATACATCATGTAAAATTAATCTAAAAATTAAAAACAATCTGAAATCAGATCTTTCTTTAACAAACATTTTAAATGACATCCCATGTGCAGACAATGGTCATGCATTCCAGGTTTACCAATGAAACAAAGTTATAACACAATGTTCAATTAACAAATTAGAAGCTCTAAAATAAAAAAAATTATACATTACTGTGGAAAAAAAAACCTCTTAAATAATCTAATGACTTATTACTTGAGCATACAATCCATGAATTTTAAATTCTAGAAACTGACAATTTATAAGACATCTCTAAAGTACAGCAAAGCATTTTTATGGATTTTATGGGAACAAAAACTACTGCTATATATGCTGAAGTAATAGTTAGAGAAACTATATTGTCAAAAAATTATTGAAAATTACTTTTCAGTTCAGATCAAGTAAATTTATTTCACCTACTTTAAACATTCTATATGCCATACTACATTATCCACTATTGAAGGCTAATCTTATTGGTCCAAAATTATGTTGTAAGTATGCAAAGGCAGAAATTTTCTTTCACCTTTTTAATATAAATATAGAAATGTATAATCTCTATGAAACTATGATTTAATCAATTCTCAATTCAAGGAAGTTCTATGAGAATGAGCTAACTGTAATATATGATAATTTGAACTTAAAGACACATATAAAATAAAATAAAATAAATATTTTTTTTTAGAATTTACCTAAAGAATAATCCTGCATTTGTTCTTCAGCAATATTTTTATTATATGTTTTTATTTAGCTTAATCTGTGTTTATAGAATTGTTAATTTACTTATTGTATGGAAGTGAAACTTGGAACTCCCATTAGTGTAATATAAAGGCATTACAAAAGTTTTATTTAAGCTTGTTCTATAAAATTTCAAAAACACAATGTAAAGCTCATAAAACCAATAAAGATGTTATTGAGCTTTCTGAATCACGATACTATTGAGTCCACTATTGTAAAATCACACCTTCATTGGGTTGAGAATATAAAATGAACACACAATAGAACACTTCCCAAAAGAGCATTTTATTTTGAGCATAGTTTTCATGAGAGAGTAGACCCATTCTACAATTATTATTTTAAAGATGTTTTAAAGAAGTGCAATGTTAATTGTTCCAGTTGGGAAGATATGGCAGAGAATAGAATACCTTCAGGAGCTACAATTTGACATGGTGTTAAAGTATTTCAGAAAAAGGTTTTCTTCTGAATAAAGTAAAAAATAACACTATAAAATATTAATCAAATAGAAAAATGAACCAGTGTGTTCTATATATGGATACATTTGTAGTTAACAGATTTGTATGTATAGTTATGGCAAAACTCATTTCTAGAGTAGTTTGGGTTTTTTCATCTTTTTTTTTTTTTTTTTTAGAGTTTGAAGACCATACTCATTTACAAGTAGTTATTTATTATTATGGAACTGTCATCTGCTGATATTAATTTGTATCTAAACATTTTTATTTGTAATTTCTGTACCTATCTAAAATTGAAAAGCAGAAGATACAAATATATAAAAGATTATAAAGTGCACTAAAAAGTAAAATTAAAATGCAGAGAAATATTCTTCAGTTGCCACAGTATTCTTATTATCATGCAAACAAATTATTCTGAATATTAACATGGCACATTTTAATTTTAATTATATAACCTTAAGAATATTATGAAATGTGAAGAACATTTATTTTTTTTTACTTTTTAGTGCATTTGCAAGAATAAAAGCATTTCTTAATATATATATAGTTTTTAGTCTTTTTTTTTTTTGTAAATCCACATTTTACAATCCATATTATTTGCAGAATATACAGACAAAACCAATAGCATTGTGCACATCAAAATATTTTAATTCCTTTATCATGGCTGCTTTAAGCTCAAAGATGTAATTTCTATTTCTCAAAGAAGATTAAATTTTTTAATAAGTGAATCATTTTTATAACCCCACAATGCACACATAATCTCAAAATAGAATTTGAAACATGACATTGGACAAAGTTAAAGACCATTGTGAGATGGTGTAAATTGAAAATAAATTTCAGATAGAATTATAGCATACATATTGTATGAGGATGACTTCTTGTATCTGTGCAATGCAAATAAAAAGGGTATTTTTGTACATTTATTAGAGTGTGTTGTTGAAATGGTCAATGAGAGCATTGAATAGAAAATTAATATTTATCCTACATATATTAATTCTAATATTCTCATGGATAAATGATGAACTCATAATATTTCCAGGAACTTCTGTGTAATAAAAATATAATAGCTAAATAGCTGATGTTTTGGTCGCCTTGTGGTTAGCATAGCTGCCTTCCAAGCAGCTGGCCCCGAGTTCGCTTCCCAGTCAACGCTTTGACACATGGAAAAAATAAATAACAAGTCATTTCCTTAGAGCTTCTTCTTTCTCAAATCAAAAGAATGAGTGTGATGAGATTTAAAATCGTTATTTTTTTTTACCTTTGTTATTTTTTCCCCATTCTCAAATTTTATTGGTTCAGAAGTTTATCATCCAATAGCTTTTTCCAAATATTGTTAATTTTTTTTATTTCACACTTCTCATTTCTCAAGTTTTTTAAAAATCTCTATAGCTTCCCTTAGCAGTCTCTGCTCATATTGTTTAATTTTTGCCAGAATGTGTTTTATTAAAATTGATGTCATGGTTAGTTAATTTAATGTGTGGTTGATGAATTAGATTTTTTTCTAAATGCCAAAATGTGTTTTTCTTTTCTTATATTAATTCTACGATTGGGTTGTCCAATGTACGCATGTAAACAAACTTCACATGGAATTTCATATATACCATGTCACCCCAAAGGAATTTTACCTTTAGGGTGTGGAAATATCGCATTAATTTTTTTAAATGTAGTATAAATTGTATGGATATTATTTTTCTTTAAAACATTACCAATTTTATTAATAACCCCCTTTATACATGGCAGAACAATCTTAATTTTTGAAATATAAAAATCTTTTTTTCATATTTTATTAAAAAAAAATTAAAAAAAGCCCTATTAATAATTCTGTGATCAAAACCATTATGAAGAAGCATTTTTTTAGTAGCACAGATATCTTGGCTATCATCAGAAAGTCTCTTAGTTCTTTCTAATAAGGTCTTTGCTATTGAAAAGAATTGCTTTCTATTTAGGTATTATATTTTTATTACATGGAAGTTCCCAGAAATTATACTATGAATATATACTTATAATATGCTTTAAATGTATGTAGGTGAAATTATTAAAAATTTTCACAAATAACATTTAACTTAGTGCTTTCAGAGCATGTTTACTCCATATTCATAGCCATTATTATGTGTTAAATGTAATGCATGCAAATTTATGCAAATCATTATCCTCCCCATTTTCTCGATATTGTAAAGCAGGCACTCATTATGTTTAAAACACGATACTGGCTATGAATATGGAGTAAACATATTCCAAAAGCGCTAAGATAATGTTATTTGTGAAACTTTTTATTAACTTGACCTATATACGTTTAAAGCATATTATGAGTATTATGATCAATTGGTGAAATAAATTATTCATTACAGAACTATGAATATATATAAATATTATAGAATCCATAGTTCAAATACAAACTCTAATATATTTATGTGACAGAGGTGGTTCTGAATTTTTTAATCATGTGGGGTGGTTTAGCGGTATGCACTGGGATTATTTTCATACATATATAGTCTCTATATGCAATAGTAAAATCATGTAACAATGAATGGATGTAAAAAAAGGTAAAATAGTAGATTCATTTGTGGTTTAGGAAGTTTTCGAGATTGAGGTGAAAATAGAATTTATGATTGTATGGAACAAAAGATTTCAGGCAAACAAGCTACAAGTTCAGCCAAAGCATATTAGAAAGTAAAAAATTATCAGTGAAAATAGATTGATGTTATTTGAAATGTGTTTGTGATTTTAAGCTGTGGAACATAAATGTTTAATAGTTCTATGCATTTCCCATTTATTATTCTCATCTTTGTGATTTGTTAAAACTGACAAGTCTTTTTTTATAATTTCGTTAATTAATAAATTAATTGGTGATACAGTTTTATTTTGTGAGATTGAGAATATTTATTAAGAAAGGCTTGCAGAAGATTCAAAGTAAAACACAACCTGCATAGAATTGATGGTTCATTCATTACAGAATATTCAAGCAGATTAAAACGGTATATAATATCTGGAATAAGGAAAATCAACAACAAATTTAGCTTAGATAGTTGTGTTAAGATGAGAGATTTAAAGTTCTTGAGTGAAAGCTTTAAATAAACAAATATATCAAAAAGATGACTGAATTATGTGTTGACTTAATGCTTTTATATGAATCAATGTGATTAACTTAAAGAAGTATGGCCCATGAACTAATTAAGTGGACATTATTCTAAGTATCTGTTTGAGATTGTACAATGACAAACAGGGAGAGGATAGATTTCAAGTTATGGTTTGATTACTTGAAAGATTGATACTTGGGGATAATTTATTTTACCAGTGAAATAATACTATGTGCTGTAAGCAGTAACAAAAGTAAAAGTCATTTGCATACAAAAATGATTTACAAAGTTGATATCAGATTTACTTTAGCATCAATTTGTACTATAAAATAAAAAGGGTCAATCAGAGATTCAGTATTTATTCTGGGGAATAGATAAGCATCTAAAAGTATAACAGAAACAATAACTGGAGTGAAAACTGTGCTGTTGAATCATCTGCATTTGTGACATGTGACTGGTAGCTGCAGTTGAAACCATCTGTAAATAATGAATAAGAGTTCAAAAAGTTTGCTGGATATCATGAAAAAAGTAATGAAAAGCTTGATATGCGAGTCAAAACAATTGCAATTAAGTTTTCATTAGTGGAAATAATTTGAATATTATTTAATTGTGAGAACTCATGCCCAGGTATATTTATTTGGAGAAACATAGTATTTTCTCCCTTTATGTGTTAATGATATAAAGAAAAAATCTATATTTTATTTTACTTCCTGTTAAAATAGTGCATTATCATGTTTTAAGATAATATATAATGTATATTTTTTGTCACTGATCCTATTAATATTACAGTTGGATAATCTTAGTTTATATATATTATTGAAAAATGGATTCTCTATCTGAGTGCTATATTTGCATAGGGTAGTCATTTAGTGCTGACAAACATGTAGTGTGATGCTTCAGAGTCTGAATATATCAAGGAGAGTATGGAGTCTGAAATGACAAAATATGTCTTGACCTTATCCAGAAATAATCTTTTTTACTATATTGATGTTGTCGATGACAAGAAAGACTTGAAAACAATAAAAAAAAAGGCTTACAACTAACACATAATGTACTATAATCATACTAAAATGCAATTTATCCACTCTACTTTGAACGCTTAGCAAAATACTTTTTATACATTCAAAGTAGAGTAGATAAGTTGCATTTATATAAGATATTATAACATTTGTTTAAATCGTATGTTGTTATTAAATTAGTAATAATTGAAAGGTTGCTAGTCTTTCACATGCGCCAAATAAAGAAAGTGGTAAATTTGGTATAATAATATTGTAAAATCTAGCAGTGTGGAAACTAATAAAGTATTTTTTGGAATTAAAAAAAAAAGAAATTGACAACCAAATACTGGTGAAACAACTTTAAAGTCACTTATAGGAAAAACATTCTTGATAATAGATGCATTGAACTTTTAAATACCAATAAGAAATTTAAATATTTTAGCTTAAAAATATCTCACCATGAATTATCATATATTTGGTAACTTTTAAGTTTATTTTATGATGTTATAGATATGAAGTACTATCTTTTAATTCTCTTGATTTCATCTGTAATAAATTTGTGAAAGAGATATTTTTGCATCTTATGGGGGATAAGTCAAGATGTTGCACAGGAAAAAGAAATATGATTTTTTATATTAATATTTAAATTATATGTTTTTGAAGTTCTTATGAATCCATTCAAACGTTGAAATTCATAAATATTGATGGAGAATTTTAACAGTATATTAGGTCCAAATTTTATCATTTATAACAATATTGTATTTACAAGAATTTTTGTTACAAACAAGGCAAAACTCTCCAAACAGTAGTGCCACCCTCTTCCAACCAGAGTAATCAATGGATGCCAGAAGGCTTGTGCATAAAATCCCTATCTAATGCCTACTCATCCAATATCCCCAGACTAGTTTCTGGCTTGTGGCCTTCTTCAGTGAGGAGCTTTTGATCTGAGAGCACTGTACCTAGATCTTAGGATCTAATGCACTCCTCCATTAGCCACCTTTTATCTCTACTTAACTATAAAACTATGAGAATGAAATTGAAAACACAAAAATATTTTCAATCTAAGCTCAATAGCTTATATAGTCATATGGATAGTTTTGCCTTATTTGTAAACAATTATGTGCTAGTATAAGAGATGGTGTTCATGTGAATTTTTATTTTACTGATAAATTTGTTATTGATTTTCTAACCTGGTCTATGTTCAGTTTATTTTCCTTCTTGCATGCAAAGATGTTTGTCTGCATATTTAATTAGAAAGAAAATGTTAATGAGTGCAACCTTCATTGTTGGCATTATGCTTTACACTAGCTAGAACCTGAATCAATAGCAGGAAAGAATTAAAATCTGTAAGATATCCCTCCATATGAAGGTACCAATAATATGGCATTTTCCAAAATCAAAGCTATCTTTCACAATTTTTATCTTTTTATATTATCATGCAGTATATTATGGGGAGACCAAGGTCTCTGTTCATACGAGGTTGCTGCAGCATAAATATGCATACAATAAGGCGCTAACCGATCCCCTCCCACTTTTCTATTTTTGCGCAGCATAAAATCACTACAGGCCACTCGTGCATACCAGATAATCCGCAAGTGATGTGCGGTGAATGAGATGAGATAAGAAGGAAAATCAAGGAGGCTTATTTCATTAACTTGGATGAAAACTTGTTAAACAAAAGAGACACATTTTATGCAATCTCGAAGAAATTGCAGACCTAATTTAAATAATTTGCATCTGTTGGTTTAAATAAATTGAACATCGCTATCTATCTATAGCTTTGAAAATGAAGGCATAGCTCCTTCGAAAAGTGCTTAAGAAATAAATAATTAGAATAATAATATATATTTGAGTTTGTGTGGCGATATCACTGTAGAATATCTGACTTTATTACATATATAAACCACACATTTCATTATTTAACAGTTACTTTTTATATTATGTTTTACATTAGACAATATATCTGAAAATATAAATCATAAGTTTGAAATAACTTTTGTTATAATTCTAAATAGTGTTGAATAATAATTTTTATTATTAGTGGCAACTTAAAAGTTAGGTGAATGATAGCATTTATTCTAATCCAATATTTTAAAGTTAACTAAAGAACTAGGATAAAATGTTTCATTCAACCACATTTGTCAAAGCATCAAGTTTCCAAATAAACATCACATGATTACCATTTCTTATGCTTGCTTATAACTGTTAAGTAGAGATAAAAGGTGGCTGCTGGAGGGTTGCATTAGATCCTAAGATCTAGGTTCAGTGCTCTCATATCCAAGGTTCCTCACTGATGAAGACCACAAGCCAGAAACTAGTCTGGGGATATTGGATGAGTAGGGGCTAGATTAGGAATTTATGCACAAGCCATCTGGCATCCATTGATTACTCTAGCTTGTAGTGTGACAATACGTATAGTGAGTTTTTGCCTGTTTTAAGTTTCCAAATAGTAATTTCTGCTTTACTTTACATAAGAATTCTTAAAGTATGGCCTACTCATTGATTAATCAAGGGAGTATCAGACATTGTTTATTTTTATTGCATTTGGCATATAAACATAATATGATTTACACTTTCATGTAAATCAGTAATACTTAGTTATACTAAGATCTGCTTCCAAGTATGTTTGACATATCAATGCATAGATTTTTGTAGATAGATAAAAGCAGTTTCTTCCATCAAACTAGCTTTTTGTTACAACATGTATTAAATCATATATATATATAGAAAGAAAAAGATATAGAGAGAATGAAAGAGAGAAGGTCTATAGATGTTTTTATTAAGTTTGTTGGAAGAGAAAAGCTGAAATTTGGTATATATTTTAACACAATATAAAAAGCAAAATAAGTTGATTAAAAAAAAATCATATCAAAGGTATGGCATTTTTGGGTCTGATAAATCCTTCTTACTGGTTATGAATCTTTTAAAAATATTACAACCTAATAACTAATCTGGATTAAAAAGAAACTATCACTTTTGTAATATTTGCTAATAAGAAACTATTGTTAAAAATGACAATTTAAATTTCTATGGGGAAAGGTTTGATTTCACTTTGATGAATTATATAAACTGATAATTGTATATTTTATTCATTGTAATGAAGTATCAAAAGCTTAAAGATATAATCTCACGCTAACCTTTAAATATAAACTGCTATCAACTAATATATATATATATATTGTTAAAAGGAGGTTGCCAATTTCAAACTGTTGCCAAGGCAACCTCCTTTTAACAATATATATATATATATTGTTAAAAGGAGGTTGCCTTGGCAACAGTTTGAAATTATTGATTGTTAATGATATTGGGATTGACTGACTTTTAATGATTATTAAAAAACCCATTTAATTTTGAACATAATTACACTTATTATTTAAGAAATGTTTTGCTGCAATTTAAAAATTATAATTGCAGTTTGTAATGTTATAATTAGCTATTTATTAGTCTGCATTTAGAACAGGTTATATTTACTTGTTTAAAGATAACTGAATCACACGGGCTTATTTTATACCTGTGTTTATATATGTAATATATAGAGTATATGAGCACAGACTTCATACGACCCACCACTCTCCACACTATCTCATAACATTGAGGTCAACATGGGTGTGACAAGAATCTCAGCCTTAGGGTGGAGTGTGAGCATCAGATCTCAGGATGGACAATTGAAGAGTTGGAGTGTGGAGTAGATTGATGCCTGTCCATTAAAGTATGAGGATTGGCTATCTTAATATATACCTGAGCACTTATAGCATATGTGTGTGGGGATGGTAATCTGGACCAACTGATGATTGCTGGTTTAGCATGAAATATGTATATTGGTGATTGTTAATCTTTTCAACACATATGTGTTCAGGTGTATCAGTGTTATGAGATAGTGTGGTGAGTGGTGGGTTGTGTGAAAGTCTGTGCTCATATACCCTATATATTGTTTAAGGATGTTTATTTAAACTTTTTTGTATCAATAATTTTAAGATCTGTGGTCAAGTTGCAATCTTTAGTGTCTATGTAAGTATATCGGTCCATTAATAAAGGTGAGATTCCACCTTTATTGTTAAAAGAAGGTTGCCTTGACAACAGTTTGAAATTGTTGATTGTTAATGATATTGTGATTGTCTAAATATTGAATGGTTTTTAATAATATATACGTAATCATTAAAAAACAGTCAACACGTAGACAATTCCAATATCAATAACAATCAACAATCTCAATCTGTTGTCAAGGCAACTTCTTTTATTTATATATTTTTAAAATGACTGATGCTTTAATTCTTTAATAGAATAGTAACCACAAATAAATTTAATACTAGAGAATTATTTAAGCAAAATGTTGATTTCAGTTAACTCATAAATGATACTCATCTTTGAAATGGCTAAAACCACTCATATTTATTTACATTGATATCTTAAAAATTTGTTGATTTTTTTCTCATATTTGACTGCTATCTTAGAAGTGTACAATTTTTTTTCTTAATAAATGATAATATTTGTCAGGAAAACAGGGGTAACTGTATGTTTTAGACAATAAAAATTTTCTTAATATAAAACTTAGTATTTTTGTCAGTAAGTGGGTGCAATTTGTAATTACAGTGTAAAAAGGCTAATTTTTATTGAATGCATGCATTTTTTTTAGAGAAATACCATCAAATAAGGAATATAAAAAAAACTGATTAGACAATCATTGCAAATGACTCTCTAAACCTGATTCCAGCCCTAGATAATAAGTTAAGATAAAAAAAGATCAAAATAAACCATGGTTTCAAAACCCTGAGATTATACTTTCCCTACAATTAATAAAGGACATATATTATTACAAGCATATTTTTGTTTCTACAATCAGTGCTACCGGCATTCATTTGATCAAGTCAGAAATCTGGAACATCTATACTCTAGATCAGGCATGGGCAACAATTTCCTAGTTCAGGGGCCAAATTATCTTTCTGTCTTCGAGTCAAGGGCCAGACCAAATAATTAAATAGTACAATATAATAGTGAATGATAAAGGGCTACATAAATTTCATAATAATGACAAAACAATTTTTTTTTCATATGTCATAGCATTGGCCAGGAGGCGAACCCACAACCATCTGCAACCAACTACTTGCTTGCAAGGTGGCTGCGATTCCCTCTTGGCTAACAAGGCTAATCCTCACATTAAATGACATAACAATTTAATGTGAGGATTAGCCTTGTACTTCAACAATGAGACTATCAATGTTGATGGGAATACTGCTTAAGAACAATCACATAGAATTTTCAAGGTTATTCTTGTCCGAAATTTTGATTTATTAAATTTTATTCTAGAAAAAAAACTGTTCACATATATATGTGCTGCCAAAAAGACAAAATTCTTTTTGAAAAGGCACTACATTTCTATATTTTTCTTCCACCAAATGTTTATAAAAATCTATCAAATCAATGTTGTTAAACTGTAATTTTAGCACTAAATCTGCTTGAACCTCAATAAGTTCCATCTGTAAATTTTCTGGCACATTATTTATATCAGTATCCATCGGATGAGAAAATATAGTGAATATGAAGCCTTTATTTTGGAAGTCAGTAAACCTTGTATCAAATTGCTCTATTAATGCCTACAGTTCATTTCCATAACAATTATAAGAGATATTTTTATGAGTTGCTAGAGTAAGAAAATGGTAACAATTTTTAGCTCTTATCCGACTTTCCAACAATTTTAGTTTATTAAAAAAAAGCACTGACATTTCCATACAGTTCATGAATCAATTGTTCTGGTTTTTGTAATTTAAGATTTTCATTTAGGTATCCAGTGTCATCTACAAGGAATGCTAAATCAAACACCCACTCATCATCCCTTACTTGGTTAATTGTTTTTTCTTCTATGTTCATAAAATCTGCTGTGTTGTCTCAGATCATAAATCATTTTAACCTTTTACCTTTACTCAACCACCTCACTTCACAATAAGACACATTTTCATAATCTGAAAATAAGTCTGCCAAATATTCCTTAAATTGCAGTGATTACGTACATGTGACTTAATAAAGTTAATACTGGCTACTACAACTTCCATAACATTTCTAAATTTAATTGATTTTGCACACAGATTTTGTTAGTGGATAATGCAATGAAAATTTGTTAAATTTTTCAGATGAATCTGTAATTCTATTACTTTTTCGTGAACTATTCCAATAAATCCCTTCCATGCATCAACCATTACAGGGGCTCCATCAGTGCATATGCCAGATAGTGAACTCCATTTAAGCCCAAATATCTTGAAGACTGTTTTGACTTCTTCAAATATATCTTTACCAGTAACTGTCTGTTTTAGGGCCAAAGTAAAATTCTTTTGTGATATTAAATCCACATCAACTCCCTGAATAAATATTGCTAGTTGTGCTGTATCAGAGGCATCAGTGCTGACATCCAAAGCAATTGAAAATGCTTTGAATCTAGCAATCTTCTCTTTTAAACTTTTTCCGATATCATCAGCCATGATTTCTATCCACTAGACAACAATACATCTCTACAAAGTAATATTCTCAAAATCTTTTTTCTTTTCAGGACATATTATACTTGCAACATTCAACAGACATTTTTTAATAAATTCTCCTTCACCAACTGATTTAGAATGCTTAGCAAATATTTCATTTAACACAAAAGCTGGCTTTCACAATGCTTCCATGCTGTATTTATTACTTGTTGAACATTTTCTGCTGGGTATCCAAGTTCTTCAATTTTTCTATTTCATTTTTTCATAGTTGTCCATCAATTTTTTGGTGATCCACATGTTTTGAAGTAAAGTGTCTTCAAGTTGTATTCTTTGTTGACTGATATGGATTCATTGCACAGCAAACATATGGGCAAACCTTTATTCAGAATAAAATAGTACTTGTCTATCCAGCTGTCTTGAAATTGATGATTCTCTGTATCTACTTTTCTTTTTTTTTGGTTAATCCCTGACATTGTTCTAAATTTCAAAGCTATTTTAACACTGCAGATACTGAACAGAAAACAATATAAATGAAGGCACTTAACAAGGCACCCCAATGCAATTATCAAAATGTCACATTGTAACATGTTCACACACTGCTAGTCAAAATGAGAAAGAGATCTTGATGAGAGAAAACAATGTGTTTTGCAGTGTCATATGATGTCAGCTTAACTATATTAATTCTGAGAGGAACATTTAAGACAAAAAAAAGTGATTTTCAGTAATTGTTAATGATTATGACATAATATTTTTGTAAAACATTTATTATTAAACCAAAAAGTACATCACTAATAGAGAATTGTCTTTAAAAATATTTTCTTTTAAAAAAGATTGCTCATAGGAAATATATGAAAATGCAGAAATCGCCATTGCTGGCTTTACAAAAATTGCTTTTGCAAAAACAATAGGGAATAATTTTTTAATAACAGTAAATAATTTATTAACTTTTATAATTTTTTTGTTTCTTTGATGATAATTAATTGTGAATGTATCATTTTTTTAATGTTATAAATTTCTAATATTTCATTTTGTGCCACAACATTTTAAGTTGGTCCGTAAATTTTCAGAGTCCGCAAATAGGGCAATCACCAAATATATATTTTAAATATAATCTTATGCGAATTTATTTCAGTCAAATGTACACTGAATTAAATTACTAAACCAGATTAAACAGGGACACTCAAATATGACATTTAATAGATTTTATTATATTCACTTTCAATTTTAAAAAAACATATTTTCTTTTTTTATAGCATTCCAACTGACTCGAATCTTTTTTTTTTATAAAAGAACAAATACAAGCTTAAATTAAACGCAAACATGATCTTTTTTAAAAAAAAAAATACTGTACAAATTATTTAACTAATATTATTTTCATTGATCTTTCAAGATCGAGCAGTTAACATTATTAGGAAAAATCTAATCTGATTCACACATGAATTACAATAAAATGCATATAAAAAACATATTTAAAGCATATATGAGTTTAAACCCTTCTCCCCTTGTTTTAACTAATTTAACATAATATAATAAAATTCCCAGCAATAATCCCACACTCTATTGTTGAAACATTTAAGATACTTAATAGTATATATCTATTTCTATTACACAAAATGGAATCAAAGTTTATTCAGTAACAATTTATAGTTACCCTGATCGATCAGTGATGGTCCTGTGGGAGTATTTCATCCTATGCTTGTCGTGGTTTGACCAGTCACTAACTTCAGCAAAATTCCAATTAATCTCAAACAAAAAACAATCCCATAATTTAGTTGTGTTTTTTTTTTTTTGCAATGTTACTTATAATCCCGAGGAAGCAATCCAAACTGATAAGTGTAATAGATAGTACAAAAATACTTCCACTATCAAAGTTTCAACTTTTTCCTACTATCTTTAAGAATTTCTAAGAATTAGAAATAAAACAAAAGACAAAGTTTTATAAAAAATATAAAAAAACTGCAAGATCTTATATTTTGTTTTTCCCTTCTTTTTTTTTAAATCTCGATTTGATTGATTTAAAACTTTTAAAATTCCCTTTTAAAAAAAAAGTAGTTTTATTATTTATTTTTAGTATAAAAAATATAAGTTTTATTATAAAATAATATATACGAGATTTTAATAATATATATATGTGCGTATATATGTATGAATATGAGCTGGCAGAAAAATACCAACTCAATTCTAACCTTTTCAATACGTTCCATGCAGCTAATTAAGACATGCTTTTTTGTTATGGCTAAGAACGTTTTCACATTTATTTTCATTATTTTAAAATATTAATAATTATAGTTTTTTTAAATTTTAATCATTAAAAGACTTAAATAAAGATATAAAATATAAATTTATTAAACAACATAATTATTTAATTGCACTTAAAGTAAAAATCAAACGTAACTTTCGCTAGGCTCTATTCAAAAATTTGACAATCTGAATCAAACATGGCTGAAATAGATTAGTGGCGGGTCGATTAAAAGTCGTAAAGGGCCGGATCTGGCCCGAGGGCCGGAGGTTGCCCATATGTGCTCTAGTGACCAGGAATGAATAGTACAACATTGGCCACAACATAACTGTTCAAAAAACAAGTATGTTTGTAATCTTGTCTGGGTATAACATATGGATGCACTAAACTTTATTATCATTATTATTATTTTACTATCATTTAAGAAACAGAAAAATTGCAATACGGAATATAGTATAACTTTTGACTTTTCTTATGTGAATATACCGTATATAACTTTTTTTAAGAATATTTTTCTTCCCCTCCCTCCTGATTCAAACATATTTATTAATCCACTTATATTCAACATGTATTAATATTAATTTATAACACCATAGGAAAATTCTTATTTCTCAATATAATAACTGAAACACACAGTGACACAGGCTTATTATATACCTGTGTCTATATATGTAAAATATAGGGTATATGAGCACAGACTTATGAGATAGTGTGGAGAGTGGTGGGCGGTGTGAAAGTCTGTGCTCATATATCCTATTTCTCTATATGTAAGTACAGATTTCATATCTCTGAAATGACAAGTAAGCAGAGAAATGTTTAATACTATATCAGATGTTTATCGATTTTTATCAACTCAGTGTTATTTTTAATATATAAATAAAACACAAGCTCTTTTTCTTTATAAATCTTCTTTTATTATATTTTGTTCGTATTATTTTTTTGTATATAAACATGCATATCCAGTTTTTATATTAATATACAGAAATGAAAAGATAAAAAGATATATGGGTGGCTAGTTCAAAGTATTAACTGTTGCCTGTTGCAATATGTATCTACATTTAACTGTTTTAAATAAATATTTATTAAAACTTTAAATGAATTCAAATCCTATAAGATTTCACTTTAACATGACAAGTAACTGCGTTGTCAAAAGTAGAACTGTAGTCCTTTATTTATAGAGATGTATATTATCTTAGTATTAGATTTCGCATTGAACTGAAAATAACAGCTACTTAATAATTGAATTGATATGTAAATTAATTATTTCACTTGCTGAAAGGTTAAATAAAAAATGAGTATGATTATTTTTAGTTCAACTTTCCAGCTGGAGTTTATGTCATAAACGCAGTCTGCCAATCAAATCTGAAATCCATCACTCAAAGTTAAAGAAAACTGAACATATATTAAACCGAATACATACCTGTCAAAATAAAATCTGATACGTTATCAGTTCTATAAATCAGTATTAAGTACTGTTTCTTATTTTAACAAGTCTGCTGGTGGCAATGTTTAGACCTAACGTAAAAAACTTCAACAATGTGATCGTGATACAAATTCAGAGATTATATTTCTTTCCAGTTTTTTTTTATTATTAATTTTATTATAATAAAACCTGAGTTTCTAGTAATATTGTTTATAGAGAAATGATAAAATCATTTGAAAAATACATGCTTGAAATCTATAGAAATATAACACTTTTAAAAGAAATTTTATTTTACGTAATCTTAAGGGATACACATGCAAACCACCTACGAATATTTACTTGTTCAAACGTATATAACAATATTCTATTTAATAGTTATCTATGCATTTCTTTCTTTTAGATACGTTCACATCACCATCATCGGACACTCGTAAATATAAACGAATACAGCCATAATTTTAGTTACCACAAGCAAACTCGAAGTAAATATATCAGTCATAATTCAATAAAAAAACTCATTTATTATCAGGAGAAAACTTAATTAAAACAGGCAAAACTCTCCATACACTCAGTGCCAGCCAGAGTAATCAATGGATGCCAGAAGGCTTATGCATAAAATCCCCATCTAGTATCTACTCATGGATGCCAGAAAGCTTATGCATAAAATCCCCATTTAGTGCCGATTCATGGCACTAAATGGGGATTTTATGTACAAGCCTTCTGGCTTCCATTGATTACTCTGGCTGGCACTGCTGTATGGAGAGTGCAAGCATAAGAAATGGTGATCATGTGATGTTTAGAAAACTTTATCTAATAACTTGCCTAAGAAAAGATTAAATGAGCCAGGAGAAAAATAATATTCGTATTTTACACCTCTTTTTATATTTATAAAGAATGAAATCAATAAATACAAAAGTTAATACAAAAGTAATTTGAGTAAAACGCAAAACTAAAAAAATCATTTATTTCTGAACATAAACTTTTCTAACATAACTACACCTATTTTTCTTATTTAGCAGTTTTTCAAAATAAGCAACAAAACAGTTTATTTATTGTCTCGATTACTTTTATTACCTCAAACTTTTATCGCCAAATGAAAGTTACTAAAACCTATATACCACAAATGTTTTTCAACATATAAAGAATACCAAATATCTTATAAATATGAAATTTTCTATTAGCCATTTGGACTAGATGTGAAATAATTCAATATATAATTACAAACTCCTATCTTCCATTTGAGCTAATTTTACCTTTAATCTTTTTAATATGTTTACTTTTTTTTATCTCACAAAATTGGAAATTTGTCAAGCATTGGTGGTCGAGAGGTCAGCGACGGCTGCTTTACAAGCAGTTGTCCCAGGTTAGCGGGTTTGTTTCCCCACTGATGCTATGACACATGAAAAAAAAAATTGAAAATTTGTATTTATATCTTCTTTCAAGTTGTTGGAAACCAAATTCATTCTTAGTTCAGATGTTTTTGTTTTTTAAAAGATAATCATGTAATATATATTACTAAGTTATATTTTATAATATTACAAGTTTTTATTCAGCTGTTGACATTGTAATACTTTTTTTTCCCATTGATTGTTTTAACAAATGTTTTTTAAGACTTAATTTAAACAAATTTTATTTGTATTATATAGGTATTGTGACAGAAAATGTGCCCGGCAAGACTATACTTGGCCTATGGAAAGATTATTGTTTTTGTAAGTTTTTTTTAATTGGTTGACAATGTACCCAGCCTATGCAAAGTTCATTGCTGTTGTAATAATTTTTTTTTAAATTGATTGCTTTAACAATTTTTTTTTTGCTTTGCAGAATTACTTGATTTGAATAAAATGGTCGTAATCAAATTAAGCCTCTTAAATATAAGAAAGGAATTACTTCCTTTGCATAAACCTCTTCATAAAAAAATTATGGTTTATTTATGGTGGAATTACTTTCTTTGTATAAAATATGCTTCTTAATAAAAATTATAGTTTATTAAATACAAATGGTGGAATTCATCATCATCATCAACCATTATCAATCCACTGCAGGATGATGGTCTCTCCAAGTTTAATCCATCTTCTCTGATCTTTAACTTCTCTTCTCCACATCACCCCTGCATACTTTCTTATTTATCCATCCATCTCACATGTGGTCTCTTTCTGGGTCTTTTACAATCTCTTGGAATCCAGTTTAAAATTTCAAATGTCCATCTATTATCATCTCTTCTAGCAATATGTCCAGCTCAACTCCACTTCAATCTTTTAATTTTTTCAATGAGGTCAGTAACACCTGTTTGTTCTCTTACCCATACATTGTGTTTTTGATCTCTTCTTGTTACTCCCAACATGCATCTCTCCATACTTCTTTGAGTGGTCTGGAGTCTCTGTATTGCTCTTCTATTAAGTGTCCAAGTCTCAGATCCATAAGTAAGAACTGGTAAAACACATTTGTTAAAAACCTTCCTTTTCAAACACATAGGCATATTTCCTTTTAGTATCAAGTTATTTCTACCAAAAGCACTCCAACCAAGTTTAATTCTATGATTAATTTCATCCATTATGTTTCCATCTGTATTAATAATCTGACCAAGGTATTTGTAACTGTTAACTTCTTCTAATTCATCATAATCAATCTTTATTTTCATATTTTGAGCAAATCAATTAAACATTACTTTAGTCTTTTTAACATTTATCTTTAGTCCTACTTTCCTACTTTCATCTGATAACTCCTGCAACATTTCCTGCAGCTCTGAAGCATTATTTGCAAAAACAACTATATCATCTGCAAAATCTAAATGACTTAAATAATCTCCATTTACTTTCACTCCTTTAGTTTCCCATTTTAATCCACAAAATACTTCTTGCAACACTGCTGTAAAAAGTTTTGGAGATATGGAGTCACCTTGTCTTACACCTTTCTCAATGTTGACTTTCCCAGTATCATTATGTAATCTAATTGTTGCTGTTGCATTTTTATAAATATTCTTTAAAATATGACAATATCCTGGATCTATACCTTGATGATCCAATGCTTTAATCACTGAAGAAATGTTTATAGAATCAAATGCCTTTTCATAATCTACAAATCCAAAACATAATGGCAACTCATATTCATTTGTCCTTTCTATAACTTCTCTCAATACCTGGATATGATCTACTGTACTAAAACCACTTTTAAATCCAGCTTGTTCCCTTGGTTGGTGGAAATCCAATGTTCTTTGTAGACGAGTTGTAATTATCTTGGTAAAAATTTTGTATAAAACTGATAAAAGGCTGATAGGTCTGTAATTTCTAATATCTTCTTTATCACCTTTTTTAAATATTAATATTATTACTGCATTCTTCCAATCATCTGGTACATCTTTATCATTTAGACATTTGGTATATAACTTTGCTAAAAAAAATTCTATTTCTTCACCTGCTTCTTTTAATATATCAATTATAATTCCATCATTACCTGGAGCCTTTCCTTTCTTCATACATTTAATTGCATGTTTCACTTCTTCATTTAAAATTCTGGGCAATTCAGAAGATGTAATAGAAATAGGAGGTACTTGTTCTTTATTACTATATAATTCTTGATAAAAGTCTTCTACCCATTTCATAATGTCATCTCTCTTTTTAGTAATAATTCCATCTTTTTTTCTTATTGCAGATATAAATTTCCTACCAATACCAAAATGTTGTTTTACATTCTTGAGACTTTTATTTTCTTCTACAGCTTTCCTTGCTAGTTCACAGTTATACTTTCTTATATCATTTTCAACTCTTTTCCATACCATTTTACAAAATTCGAGATATTCAATCCTTTTTAATGCATCATTTTTGTATATCTTCATATTCCTTCTTTTCTTCATAAATTCTCTAGTCTCAGTAGAAATTTTATTGGTCAATTGCTGCTTTTTTCTACCAGCTATCTTTGTTGCAGTTTTTAAAAGTGTATCAGTTATTTTCATATTAATTTCATTCAAATCTGAATCATGTTCAAAATCTACTAATACTTGAAACCGATTTGTAAGTTCTAATTTAAATTCATTAGAATGTTTCTGAAGATTAGGAATATCAACTGTAAAAATTGTTTTTCTTAATAATTTTTGTCTCTCTAGTTTTGCATTAACACGTATCTTACATCTTACTAATCGATGATCACTTCCTGTGTTAAATTTATTAAGAACATTACAATCTTGAAATATGTATTTTCTGTTAGTCAAAATATAATCCAATTCTGCTGTACCTTCATTTGGATGCTTCCATGTCCATTTCCTTTTAACATTTTTCTCAAAAAAAAGAATTCATAATATAAAGTTTTTCCTTTTTCTGCAAACTCCACAAGTCTATGTCCTCTCTCATTTCTATTACCATAACCAAAATTACCTACAGCACTTTCATCTTTCATTTGTTTACCAATTCTAGCATTAAAGTCTCCCATAACAATTTTAAAATGTTGTTTACTCTGATCGAAAGCCTTTTGTACATCCATATAAAAATCTTCTACTACTTCATCACTATGAGAACTTGTTGGGGCATAAACCTGAATTATCTGCATTTGGTATCTGCTATTAAGTTGTATAACTAATCTTGCCACTCTGTCTGATACACCATCAATCTCCACAATGTTGTTCTTCCACTTTTTATTTATAATGAATCCTACTCCACTTGTATTTCCAATATTTGTGCCTTTATAATAGAGTACATGTCCACTTTTTAAATCAATTGTCTCTTCACCTTTTCTTCTAACTTCACAAAGTCCAATAATGTCCCATTTAATATAAGACAGTTCTTCTAATTCTTGCAATCTTCCTTCACTTGAAAGTGATCTGCAGTTATAAGTACCTAAATAAAAAGTCATCATCAAATGGCAGCCTGGGTCTGCAATCAGGGGATTCTTAGCACCCTCCACCTTCGGCCACCAACCGCTGCCTTGGTTGATGACTTTACAGCCTCCTGGGAATAAGGGCCATGATTTATTTTTGTCTGTCATAATTTGTATATATCTATTGGGGAAAATATCATTTACACAAACATTCATTCTGCCTTATCAGGCAACTGAGAAGAAAGACCATGGTGTTTCTTGATCTTAAATTCAGAGGTAAAAAGCCAATAAACTCACCATGCTGGCTAATGCGTGTTGGTGAGCAGCCCATCCATGTTTGTATACTATGTGAATAATCACATAGTAATAACAGCTGCAACAACAAGAACGTATGGAGTGGACATTAGGAATTTGCCTTGCTCGGTTCCTTTAAGGCCTCCAAGAGGAATCAAAAGGTCTCCTTTTAGTTAATAGCAAACTCCTTTCTGCAACCAATGGTGGAATTAGATATAGCTATTTATTTATAAAAACAAATTTAAAGTTTTTTTTTTTTTTTGATTTTTCAATTATGAATTTGACAGCCTTATAGGCAAACTTAATAATTTTTTTTTAAAAAAATCTGAATTTGACATGTGACAGTGTTATTGACAAGCATATATTTACATGGATTTTATATATAGAATAATGGAATGCAATTAGGGACTTTTTATTAACTCATTATTTATTAAAAATATAAGATGTTATATAAAAGTCAAATAAAAAGAAATACCTTTAATAACTGAGTATATAACAACTTTTACACTTTAAAATAAAGCAAGTGAAATTTACTTAATATAAGTTGAATTCAAGCCTACTCTGATTTTTAGTTGGTAATGTTGACACTTGGTGCAGTTAAATAAAGAAGTTCCTCTAAAATTGATTCTATGATCCCTATATTATTAATCTTCATATTTCTGAATTTGGTTTACTTAAATTTTCTCATTCCCAATATTTTAAAAGATAATTTTATTTCTGCATCTGCAAAATTGTAATTTGAATTTATGCTTCTTTAGGATGTGAACTGGTATTCTTAATGCTGTTTATAAACCTTCTTTTAATATATAGTAGTTCCTTGCTTTCTTTTTCGCAATCTTCTTGTTTTACAATAAGTTTTGGGGGATCAATTGAAAAAAAAAATAGAAAAAATAATCAAGTTATATTTATTCATAATTTATATCAATGTAAATGGCAGGTGAATGTATTATCACTGTAACACAAAACCATTATATACAAAATTTCTATATACATAAGATCTTACCATGTGAGATATTTAAAGAGTTCCATATCACAGTTTTTTATAGATATTGTTCTCTTAATATATTTACAGATGTTTCATTAATTCCTCAAAAGATGGTAGTTTACCTTCAGCACTGATGATAATTAGAGGAGAAAGACAGTGGCATTGGTTAACAATACATAAGGTATAGTATCAGTAGGTCTAGGATAGTCTTTATGGCACATTTATTTCTTTTTTACAGCAGTATTAAGGCAGAAACTGACTGGTTTTGGCAAACTTCAGGGTTAGTTTCTTGATTCAATTCATTTTCCAGATGTTTTGGCTGGTGTGGATTTTGATTATCAAACCACATATGGTAGATAGCTTTTGATAGATTAAAGTCAGCATACTTGTTGTTCTAAATAAAGTATTAAAAAATATTTTAAAAACTGAAAAATGTGACTAACAAAGTTATGGTGGAAAATAATTTTAACCAATGGTTTTTCTCCTCAGCATTGGATCTCTGCAGCACTGCTTCTTAAGTTGAGTCTTCAGATAAAATAGAGTAGTCTGGACTATTTGGACTGGACTGCACTAAAAACTAGACTTAGTTGTTTGTTTTTGATTTATTATAACTTTTTTGATGTTGTTCAACAACATGTTTTCCAAACTCTGGATTTATTGCCAGCTACTTCCAAGATTTTACCTGTTTTCTTACAACAACATTTTTTGGAAAGCATTTTTTTTATTTTCTTCACAACATGTTGTGAAAATAAATTTGCAGATATTATATTATGATTTGATATATAAACAAATAAAATAGCCTTTCTCTCTCTTTTTCTATATTTTCATTAGGTGGCATAGGAAGAAAGAAAAATTGTTGCCAACATTTAAACTTAAAATGACAATTTTTAAATATTATTAATTCCAAAATGTTAGTATCATATTTAAATTTTCCATAAAATTTACTACAAAAATGTAGGAAATTTTATTTAAAACTTTATTCAAAAAAGGCAATTACTAAAAGTATAAAGTGCTTTAGATTTTTATAAATTACACAATTCAAATATCTCGCACATCAAAACAAGTATTATTTCTTCTTTTACATGCAATTTATCATTAGTTTTCTTACATGTTACAAAGTGAATATTTAATAATGTGACCAAATGCACAACCTAACTTTTCTTTTAATTTTTTAGGCAGTTGACTCAACAGAAACATATATATGTACACATACTCACATGGAAGTTTATACATTTGTTTTATACAGCTTTGTAATATAATTAATCCAAACTGTCATCAGATTTGTTTTAGTTCAAGATCTTTTTTGATCAACAAAGATTCCCACTTTACATAAGAATTGTTTTAAATAAAAATGGATATTTTTTAAATTAATGAAGTATTAAAAGCAATAATTTATTCTTTTCTTTTTCATGTGTCAGAGCATCGGCCAGGAAGCAAACCCGCAAACCCAGGACAACTGCTTGTAAGGCAGCTGTGCTGACCACTCGGCCACCAATGCTAAATATTCCAAAATCAAATAATGTAAGCTTGTGTAGTTATTGGATAATAAGTAGTAGCAATAAAGCCAAGGATCCTCTTTCTTCAAAACCTAGAGCCTTGTAATTGAGATGTGATTATCATCTAGTGTCTATTAATTACTCAAGTTTACAATAGATCTAAAATTATGGCACCCAGTGTAGATATTGAAAGTAAATAAATAAGTTGTGCTTTATTTTATATAAATTAATTAAGTTAGCACTGAAAGATTTAGTGCCATCGTAGCATTGTTAATGCAAGCCAAAGATCCATGGATCACAACTTAATGTTATCACTTTTGGTGCTCAAGTGTCATATAATATCCTGAGCAATAAGTCATATATTATTTATAATTAAGCATACATAGATTTTGTAGAAAATTGAGATATTAGATATTTAAATTATCTTAAACTATAAATTATTTGTTTTACAAAACTGTTTTTTCTAATATTGTTTTAATATCAATAACATTTACATATTCTAAACTCATAATAAAATAAACTTCCTAAAAACAAATGTTTTTTTTTTTTCTGGATGTATTTAATTTCTTTAAAAATCTTTCAATCTATAGGTATTTCTCTATAGAATTGATTTAATTCATTGTCATATATATATATATTATTATTTTTAAAATATTGAACTTATTTTTTTAAAACAATATTTATTTTATATGGTACAATTAATTCATGTACACATTATTTATATATATTAATACAAATTTATTAATGAAATCACATTATTTGGAAATAATATTTGTCAGAAATACTATTTCTCTATAGTTGTAAATATATTTAATATCATCAAATGTAATCTAAAACAGCATGGAAAAATCTCACAAGCCAAAATAAGGAATCGTCTTTTATAGCCCCTTAATCTTATATATAACAATTCAAGCATCAACAACATGCAAAAATAAAGTTAAATTGCAAATACTCATAGCAGTAATGTAAATTTGGCATTGTTTTATTCCAAGACAGAGTCATTAAGGATTCAATTTTAATAATTTTGTGAAAGTGAAAATGACTAATTAATGATCAATAAATAATAATTTATGGTCAAGATTTTCTAATATAATATCCGAAAGATAGCATAGAAAATTCAGACTAGTGTTATTGTCCAAATTGCTATTTTTTTCAGCAACAAAAGGGAATCTTTTTTTTGTTAACAGTATACTAGATCTGGTATAAAATAATAATTTCAAACATTTCATTCTTACAAGTTTTGATGTTTTAATTTGTTATTATACATAAGATGTAGTAGTGAAGAGTGACCTCATTTTTTGGGGGGAAAAAACACATTTAAACATTAACTGTCTTATAGAAATTACATTAGATAATCTTGAATTTATGTATACTTATTTAAGACCTAAGTTATTATTTATTTACATTTAATTTATCATATGATCTGTTCCAAAATTATATAAAATATGTATTTATTCAAAATTCTAATATTGTATATACAATTCTAATATTATTTTTTAAATCTAAAGGGCTTTATATATATAAACTAAATCGATATATTCCATATCGGAAACAAAACTTTTGCTTTTTTATATTTGGATAGCTAGATTGAGTATAAACTGCCTATCTGGAAAAAAAAATCTAAGTTTGTGATATGAGAAAAATTTAAAGCTTCATAGGGTGAGATTGAACCAGGCGATGAATATAGCAGATGGATACACTAACCTTCACACCATTTAGTTCTTACAGTCATCATGCAAATTAACATAAATGATTATTGATAATAAATTATTTTTTAAATCACAAAATATAATCACTAGCTGTATTTTTATTGTTGCTTTGGTATTGCTTTTATGTAAATATTCTTATATGCTTTTATTTTTTAAAATTACAATTGAACTAAAATAGTCTTTTTTAAAACATTTTTGTCAACTGAAGTAAATTAATTTAAATAAAGATAATCTATTAAATATATGTATTGCCTTTAAGTTATTTGATTAGAAAAAACAAAGTAAACATTCAAAAGGTTATGATAGTATAAAATAAAGTTTAATTAATTCAACATCATCATCAACAACAACACAAAAAATTACAATGGACAAACCCAAATTATTATTCTGATTTCACAAGACTAAATTTTAAAGTAAAAGTATCTCAAACATTAAATGATAAGCTAATTATTTTTACACCTGTTTCATATTTTATCAAATGATATAAAAATCTTGAGGTTGAGATATTATAATTTACGCGGATCTAAAATTTGCACCTGCCTGAAAAATCTCGTGGGAATAATATTTCAAAAGTAACGAAAAGCAAGATAAATATAATAAAGTTATAATGCTAAAATATGTTTTTTGTCAAACTAATAACAAACTATTTATTTTTAATATTTTCTAATATATTTACATATTTTTAACCTGAGGCTCAAATCTTTCATATTATTTAAAGAAAAAAGAACGAAAAAAAAAAAACGATTACTTATTTTCTCCCACCTCCCACTTAAAAAATGACAGCATCTCATAAATCCAGTCAAGCAGAATTACCGACCTTCTTGTCATGGACACGCGATCTTTGGGATGACTAAGTGGAAAAATTTCAAATGGACCATAAACGAAAGTTCACCTTTCATTAATCATTACGTTTAAATTATTATTACTATACTAGGTATTAATAATAGATTATGGCGTGGGTATAACTGTTTTGCAATATATATATATTCAATTTTTAATCTAACTTTTTGAAGTCGTATTGCTACAATATATACGTAATTATTAAAATGTACGGACACTGAAAGTAAGAAATACAAGCTCTCTTACAATTCCATTTTTCATTTTTTTAAAAAAGTGTTTCACAGCAACGTAACAAACCTAATGATGTAAAGGCTTCACTATTTTATAGAAAGTTCCAGACATTAGAATTAACTAAAGCTTACGATGTGTCTCTAAATATGAAATCCATTTAATAATCGATAATAGTTCTTATCTAATTTATATATAATAAATAGTATACTAATAAAATCACGAATTACCAAGGAAAATAATTAATTCTAATAATAAGCATTTTTCCCCCCATGTGTCATAGAATCAGCCAGAATGCGAACCCGCTATCCCGGGACAACTGCTTGTAAAGCAGTAAAGCAGCTGTCGACCACCAATGCTTGACAATAATAAGCATTTTAAAATATCCTTTGAAGTAGAATGTACTTTTAGAGTGATGTATCACAATCTTAATTTTTAATCGCTTTCACAATTATATATATACTGTATATGATTAAATTTAAAGACAAATTTCTTTAAATTTTCTTAAATATTTTTAATTAATGTGATAATGTGAACTATTTAGCACCGTGTTAGTAAGGCTCTTGCGTGGATCTCAACTTGACATTTCTTACATTCTAAATATTAAACATTTAATTTCTTTTATTAATGATATTATTTTAAATTCATATGGTTTTGGAAACGTAAGAAAGGTACAAATGCTTTTAAACTAAAAAATATTCTTAAACCATTGAACTTATCCTTACAGATACATAATAAAAGTTAAATTTCATTTTGATCACGTTTTTTTAATGGTCAGTCTATTGATTCTTAATTAATTCTTAGAATTATCATAGATATTATTACTATCTTAGTAAGAATATCTAGATGTTTATTTGCCAAACAATATTAGATGCGTAACGGATTGAGTTGATTCCAACGATTAGCAAAAAAAATTCTGAATTAAATAGAATTTATCACTGTTTATAAATATTTTTAATATATTAGTGTACTTTTTAATTAAAAAAACTTTAAAAAGATCATAGGGATGAAAAAAGATAAATAAGTGAATCCTTCATCAGGGAAGTTTCGAATTTTCTTCAGTGTTACAAATGTTTTGATTAAAGGATGAATCAATTCCCATTTTGGGTCATTATACTAGAAATACATTTTTATAAAGAATATAATACATAAAATCATTAAAATGTAATGTTAAAACAGTATCAAGAATAGAATGGATGTGTTGTGTCTAACGGTGAAAATAAAATAACTTTTATAAATATTACTCCAGAAGTAGATATATATGTTAAACTTGAATTTGTATAAATAAAAATATTTAGACAGTCAAACTTTGTGTAAATAAAATATTTAGGAATTCAAACTTTAATATATAGAATGTAAATAATTAATCATTTGAAAAAAATAAGAAGCAGAGATTAAAAGGAACTGATAAGAAATCAGGTGAGACTATATAAACTGTGTAGGAGAGGAGCATGGGTCTTTTTGCTGTTTTACCTAATTGAGATCAGAGCTAATAATTGTTTTTTTTTTTTTTGCTAATCAGAACTTACGAGGGAGAAAAATCCAGATTATCTGATCTGAAGGTTCAAAAATCCGACTAGGGGTAAATATAATAGATCCTCCCGATCTTTTATTATTTTGTACCCCTTCAGGGCTCTATATAGGGTTAAGTTAAACTGATGTAAACGTTTAATAACTAAATAAATCTTAGCAATTAGTAATTCTCGTGCTGATTGTTTATTTGTGAAACTAATCTAAATCATTTTAGTAATTTATTGTATGTTGTTTGTCACTGTCGTTTCTCTCACGGGGCGGATACATTACAGGATGAATAAAAACTACATCATTACATAGCTTTTCAAACATATGAAGAAAACTTAAATAGAAGATAACAATGGCAACTATATCTTAGCACAATTGATTGTGTTTATCTGTTTATAAAGATGCACTAATCAATTAGAAATTATCTATCAAATGATTTCACACTTCTACAATAACATTTTCAAGTACAAATATTTCAGCCTGAACATTTTCTGACACTTATAAATAATTAATTACTACAAGCAATATTACAAAAAGTTTTACAAATCACAATCTCTGGACGTATTCAGAAAAAAGAAAGGGTTATACAATTTGATCTAAAATCTTTAAAAAAAAAACAGAAAGGTTGATGCCCATAAGTACTTAAACTAAAAAATAGAAATAGATGAATGGTTTATTAATATAAGGAATTTAACCATCAGAAGTGACATAAAAGATAGTATGATATTCAAATCATTACAAGAAAGAGGATATATATACACTGTAAATCAAAAGTATTAATTGTGCATGTATCTTTGTTTAGCTTGTTGATATAAAAGTGATTTTGTTTATTTATTTCATAGCTAGAGAAAGATTAATCATCTGCAGTTTCATTTCTTTATTTTAAATGCCATGCAAATATTTATTAATTTAATTTGTAATTGACTGTCAATGCAAATATTGTTTAAAATAAAGCACTATATTTAACTTGTACTGAATTAATTATTATTTTATAATCAGTTTTGCCATGTTTAGATTTAGCTCAGGAATCTATTTCATTCTTAAATTTCAAGAACGTTAGGGTGATAAGTTTAATGCCATCTGAAATCAAGGGGAAATGTTTGCTTTATTGTTGGTTTGATTTGGTGACATAGGGATAGTGAGCATATTTATTTATTTCATAGCTACAGAGAAATTAGACTTTAGTTCCCTTTATATATATTGTAACAGGCTGGTTGTTGTCACAAAAAAGGGAGAGAACATCTAACTACAGTCAGATCTGGGGTCTTTGGGTAGGATGCTGGTGATGGCATGATGAAATGCTTAGTCTATGATTACATCTACTTCAATGGTCTACCTCAATGTTTACTTATTAAATCTAGATGTAATTTGGACTAGTTCATTCCACATCTCACCCCCTTTCTGGCTCCATTATGCCTCAGTATTTGAACATATGGGATAAATATTTTTTGATTCTTTAAATTGTTATATGCTTTTTTCTTAAATTAACATAAAATATAGCAATTTTTTTTATTATTTTACCCATCTTCAATGAGTTCTTTTGTAAATTTTTCCATATTTTGTGACTTATCACTTTCATAATGACACACTTTCTCATTGCAAAATAAAGCAGTTGTAATAGTTGTCATTACATGTATAATTAGTACTTTTGATTTATGGAGTATATATCCTCTATTTTGTAATGATTTAAATATCAATTTATAATTTAATAAACGAGCATATCTTATCTCACATACATCAAAATATTTAATACTTTTAATCTGTTCTTTTTTGATTGTCCATTTTAAATTATTTTTTTTACTTTATTTACAATATCATTCATGTAATCTTTCTGTCTACAATAAAATTCATGAACGTATCTTTTGTAAATTTTAATACCAGTAAATTTAATATTATAGAAAATCTTGTTCTTTTATATAGTCAAATAAAATTAAAAATTTATGCGACTATAGGCAGACCTATGGGCAACTTGTAGATATTTTATACTATTTGGCTTCAAAAGAATAGCAATATTATTTTCAATAAATTTCAAATAATCAATAATGAATTTTATAGTGTATTGGAAAATATATTAACTTATTAAGACTTGTACAATAATTTTTATGGAATCTAATCTATCTATGAAACCATATATCTTTATCATGCCTAACAAAAGAAAAGTATCATTTTCATCAATTATAATATTTTTTCTTTTGTCTACAACTTTAAAAGATGAAATAATAGTGATTTTATCAAGGAGAGGTGATAATATATGGACAATTGAGATTTTAAACTGGATTCCAAGAGATTGTAAAAGACCCAGAAAGAGACTACATGTGACATGGATGGATGAAATAAGAAAGTGTGCAGGGTGATGTGGAGAAGAGAAGCTAAAGATAGGAAAATATGGATTGAACTTGGAGAGACCCTCATCCTGCAGTGGATTGATAATGGTTGATGATGATGATGATGATATAGCATATAAATGAACCACCTATGAAAATAAAATTTTCAATAATAATAATTTTACAGGATAAAATTTACAAAAGATATGTTGTAATATTGGGGGCATGAACACAGACTTTCAAGCTCCTTTCAACCATCCACGTTATCCAATACAACTTGACAACAGTTTGAAATTGTTGATTGTTAGTGATATTGGGATTATCTCAATATTGACTGGCTTTTAATGATTACTTATAAATCCATTTAGCCTTGACCATTATTACACTTATTATTTAAGTAATACTTTGAGTGAAATTTAAAATTATATTTGCAGTTTGTAATGTCATAATTGACTATTTAATAGTCTGCGTTCAGAACAGATTATATTTACTTGATTAGAGAGAATTCTCTGTAGTCAAGTTGCAATCTTTAGTATCTATATATATTGGAATATTATTAAAGGTGGGATTTCACCTTTATTATTAAAAGGAGGTTGCCTTGACAACAGCTTAAAATTGTTGATTGTTAGTGATATTGGGATTGCTTAAGTGTTGACTGACTTTTAATGATGATATCTACATGTGTAGGTATAATGACTTATTAAGTTATAAATCAATAACCAAGTCATTACAAAAAAAGAAAATATATACATTATAAATCAAAAATACTAATTGTGAATAAAATGACAAGTCCTAAAACTTGTTTGTTTCACAATCAAATATAGGGTCATTATAAAAGTGATAAATCATAAAATATTAAAAAATTCACAAAATAGCTGGTTGAAGTTGAGTATAATAATATAAAAAAATGCTAAACTTTATATCAATATATATATATATATAGCAACTTAAGGAAACAAGAAATTAATGATAAAAATAGATTAGCATTTCATATGTTTTAAATGATCAAATTAACTTTATTATAATATATATAAAGAATGACATAAAATTTCATTTTGTGATCAACATAATCATAATAAATTGGCAAATAATTAAAAAAATATATTACTTTTGAAAGAAGGTGTAATATTATATATCAAATATTATGTAAATGCAAAGTTTTTGTGTAAGTGAATCAATATGTAGTATTGAGAAATGGTTAAAAGAACATAAACTTTTATATAAATATGTAAAAAATAAAAATAATAATGATGTAATAAATGCATCTGTTTTTTTTTTTATCATAAAACCTATAATTTTACTTTCAACTTTGACCTGAAAAGAAATAATAATAAAAAAAATCAAAGGTGCAATTTTGATAAATAGAAGTAGAAATTTTTAAATTAATATATGAAATGCACATGTTAAATTCATGAAAATTGGGATATGCAATGCTGTTTACTTTTACCAAATTTAAAAGGTTTCCAGTTGAAAATTGTTATGAAAATACTTCTTTGGTTTTATAATAGTTATTTGTAATTATAGATTTATTTTAAACACACATTATTATATTAAGTAATATTTACCAAGGTGTAAGCTTGTGGTTAAGACCTGTAGAGGTCCCTACTTTCACATTTTTCAGACGCATATTCTTGAGGTTACAGCCTTAGTAAATATTACTTAATAGTTATTTGTAAATGTATTATCACTGTTAGTACTTTATTTTATTATTTTATATATATATATATATGTGTGTGTGTGTACATGCATGCACATGTGTGTATATATACACTGATAGTCGATTATAATGCAAATAATATGTAAAAATTAAAGTGATTAAATCCAAGCATAGTTAATATAAACAATTGAGCTATCCTTTAATTGCTATGATTTAGTCATCTTTTTACAGTGCAATCATTTTATGGGATTATATATTTGACATTTGATCGTTTAATTGCAAAGTTTTAAAATGAGTAGAAATGGCTCTGCTCTGTCAATGTAAATATCAATCAATTCAAATTAATTTATCTCAAATACTTTGGCTGATTAACATTCACTTCTTTGAGTGTTGTAATCCGAAGTTAACTTTCCAAATAAAATCTTGGATATTTAATAAGTAGTCGTTACTTCATTGCTATAAAAAAATTGTTTCAATTTTGGCAGATGGAGAATTTGCTTGGAATTTATCACAACTAAAATTTCCATTATAGATTAAATAATATAACATAAATAAATAAATAAATAAATAAATAAATAAATAAATAAATAAATAAATAAATAAAATATTAATGATGATAATAAATATTTATAACAATTACTATAAAGTACGAAGTACTTATGTAAAGAAGTTTTTACATTTGATAGAAGTTTACTTCCAGTAGATTACCAGCTAAAAATAGTTATTAATTAAAATTACTTATGTTTTTTCCCTCATGTGTCATAGCATCAGCCAGGAAGCGAACCTGCTAACCCAGGACAACTGTTTGTAAAGTAGCTGCCGCTGATCTCGCTGACCTCTCGACCACCGGTGCTTGAAAAATTACTTGTTTTATAATGGTTTTTAAGAATATTTATTACTGCAATTAATATTTTATTATTTTGTTTATTTTATATATATACATAATTAAATAAGTGACAAAAGCTAAAAATTGACCGCTTTTAAACATAGAAGTGTCTAATAATATTAATAACTTTAAACTAATATCATCAGTTTTATATTATATCATTTTTCTTCTGCAACCAGTAATCACATTTGAGTTTAAAATTATTAATATTTTTTGATTATTTATTTCTACATTAAAGATTAAATGTAGCTTCTTTTTCCACAGCTTGATTAATCCCACTTCAAGTGGGGTCGCTGGTGCGGACCATTCGTCTCCAAATTGCTTGGTCTGAAGCCATTTCCTCCTTCAGTGACATCTCCTGCAGGTCCCTCTTCACTCGGTCAATCCATCTGGTCTTGGGTCTGCTCCTGGTCCTTTTCCCTGATGGTTCCATCTCCATAATCTAATAAATAAAAATGAATACATAATTCTCACAAAGTCCTTTCTAATATGCCTCCTTTATTTACACTGCTAAGTGTGATATTTAAATCAAATTTCAATTTCCATATTTATTTGCATTAAACTAGACCCCACATGACTTGAAAAGCAATGTTGGTTCATTGAGAATAGACCTTGAGCATCATTTACTTGATAATCTTGAACTATATGTTTAAGACAATTAATATTTAGTAAGTAAAAGTTAATATTAATATTTTGACTTAAATAATATAATGCAATTGTATTTCATAGTTCTGAAGAAGTCTACTAGACTGTCAAAATAATAAGATCAATTGAATAAAGCATTGGTAAGAATGCAAAGAAGAAATAAAATTTTGTGGAGATTTATGAATTAGTTTAAATATTACAGAAAAAGTAAAAGAGACATTATGGATCTATTTTTGTTTATTAAACATATTTGATCTTTAAAGCATATATCAGAGTCTAAGAAGCACAAATAATTATCAGACTTATAGAGTGATTGCTAATTGTTGGCATATGTGAATGTAATAAACAATCTTCACGAATACAAGAACAATAGTGCAATAATGATCAGGAAATAGATAGCCTATGATATCTGAATAAGATTAGTTCAATGAAAATGCATAATGCGAGTTATTTACATTTTTACAATTATGTGAAACATTTGTTTGAAAGAAGTAAGATTTAAGGATTATTCATGGAATCCAATTTCTGTTCAAAAACCAATTATTTAAAGAACTCTAAAATTTAATATTATAAATCTTGCAATTGTGTAAAATAATGATACTTAATTATTTGTATAAAGTAACTTCAATATTTTTTGCTAGACTATGTAAATATATTATAACATGCTAAATTCTCAACTACATTATATAAATGCTAACCAAGAATTACCTATTAAATAGTAATTAGTATGGTAAGATATTAACTTTAAGAGCATCCTTAGAAAAGAGATGACTTCCAGTAAAATTTAATTAAGATTGTTAGAATATATGATAATTTTTTAAAAGCATCATTAATTTGTACAATTAAAATAGCAGTTTTAATTACATTAAAAGTGCATTACAGAGATTGTAAAAATAAACAAATAATAAAAAATGAGTGGTCAATTTTTGAAATGTTATGTGATAGCTGAACTTTAACATTACCAAGAACAACATGACCTTTCACCCGAACTGGAAATTGATTTAAGAACCTTTGGCTTTTGAGTCTACTATTCTTATTTCTATGCTAAATAATAAAGTCAGAGGTGTCATTATCTTTTATTAATTAAGGTTTATTCTGAAATTCTCAAAGTATTAACTCTTTCCATAAAACTATGTAATTCTTAATTCCTTGCTGACTTCCAGTTCTGATGACAAGATATAATAAACATAATCTAATTGAATGCATTGAGCCCACTTTTGGCAAAACACTGCCAGAATCATAGTGCTGCATAACTTTACTCAGCACTACAATTTTGCACTGTTTTGCTAAAATTTGGCTCAATGCATTTAATTAGTTACGTTTATTATATCTTTTCATTAAAACTCAAAGCCAACGAGTAATTAAGAATTATAAAGCTTATTCTTTATAAATTATAAAGTATTGAAAACATATTATGTTAAAATATTCTTACCTAATTAATTAGTATGTTATACATGTTTAGCATTTATATAATGTATTTGGCAATGAATTGAGTGATAGATTGTTATAAAATATGTTGTACTATACATACATACATATCTTAATGAATACGTTCTTAAGATTAAAATACAATTGGTAAAATCAAGATTGTCCAACGTCATCTTTTGTAACCTTTTTCTATGCTGTAAAATAACAGCTTTGATTTTTTTACTCAGCATGTTAGAAAAAATGGGATTGATTTTTCACAGACATATGCGCGCACACACAAATATATATATATATACTTTCTTTTAAATCATCAATCACTTTTACATTAGTGATATTAATTGTTGTTGATATAATTTCTCTTTTGTCACTTGCGTTTTCTATATTTCTATTGTCTACATATAGTGATTATTTTATTTTGAAAATCATAAGTTATTTATTTATAGTTATAATTCAGAGTATGAAATATTTAATGCAGAAGAGATGCATCCATCTGCTATGTCCACAAACTGGGGTTAAATCTGCGTTTATAAAATTTGAATTTTATCTGTTTCTAATTAGACTTAGAATATATCTTTTATCATAGCCTGCCCATAATAAATATAGTGAATTATCTAATGTTATATGTAAATAGATATATAAATATTCTTAGCTAAATAGTGAGTCAAGAATAGAAAAACGCGTGTAGATATCTGACCAATAAAATTTTATGTCTCCAGTTGACATCTATTATTAACTAAAACGGTCCCTGATGATATGGCTGTGGTGAAAGAAAAATTTGGTAAGACTGGTGGGTAATGCCTTATGGGTTCATTGTTTTTCTATGAATAACTAACTGTACAGTATATACATATACAGTATATTTAAGAAATAAAATAAATACAATAATAAAAAATGGTAAATATAGCACATGCTACTTGACAGTATATACATATATACAGTTCCAAAAAACAAACAAACAGCCATAACAAAATATATGTATGTGTATCAAAAATATATCGTAGAAATGTATTATAACAAATCACTGTATATACATAACTCCCTGAAAATGACTTATATAATTGGATCGAAATAAAAAGTAAAAGAGTTAGTTAATATAATGATCTCAGAAGCAAATAAAAGTACAATGATAAAGTATTATATAACAATAATAAACATTAATATAAATATATTTATTATCAAAAGATTGTTAGATGAATAGTGAAAAATGCTTAGGTGGCAGGTTATTGATTATTATCAATACTTTTTGAGATAATAGTCTAAGCTTAAAGTCTATGCCTGATTTCAAATATAAAATTTAATATACCATACGGATCTATTATGTATTGGGATTGTAAATTAATAACCCATTCTCCCACTTTCTGTTTACATAGAATTATTTTGATCAGTACTTTTGTTATATATTGTATACAATGATATTAAATAGATTGTTTAATTAATTAAACGTATTTTTTTTTTTGTAAATATGTGTAAAAAAACTTGACCTCTTTAAATAAATTGATTTACACATTTGTTAGAATGGTTTTTATTCCTTTGAAAATTAAATATATTTAAAAATACAATCTTTCACTTTATTTATAATATATATATAAATGTTAAATATAATTTATTTTTCAATTCCAGACGTCTTATGATTATGACTGTAATAATGTAATGTAATATACAATAATAGAATATCAACCTCGTAATTTATTAATTATTACTGGGGGCAAACTCTGATTGTAGGTGGAATAAAAAATACTTTGTGGTAAAAAATATATGCTCAGTAATTAAAAATTAGTGTTTCACTTTACTTGGTATTAGTCATCGAAATCAGGAAAAATTATTTATTCTATAAATATCCTTTAACTTTAGAAGTCTATTATTATTATATCAATATTATTAGAATTCCTAATTTTTTTACTAGAAACTTTCAAAATGGTTTCATAAAATACGAATATATGTAAGTTAAAATAAAGCTTGTTTTTTTTTTTTCGATGATTAGACAAAGTATCTAGCAATAATGTAAAATAAGATAAATTGAATAAATAGTGAATATACAAGATGACATAAAAGACTATATTATTTTATAATTTGATTTTAAATGCCGGAGCATATTAATGTTTGTAATATGGCTTTATAAGCCACTTGCTAAAATAAGTTGGGTTAAAATTTATAAGTTTTGCTAAACTATTCTAAATTTATTTAAACGCACATTGATTACGTGATTACGTAAGTAATATTCATTAAGGCTGTAGCCTCAAGCACATGCGTATAAAAATGTGATAGTAGGGACCTCTACAGGTCTAGGTAAAATGCTTTTCCAGTAATAAAGTTATAAATAATGAAAACTTATTTAAATTAATTAAAACAGTTTCAGCAGAAAATATACTGCTATAAAGACCCTTGATTTAATAGTTAACACATTTCCTGCTACATGTAGATTTCGAATGAGAATAAAAGTTGAAGTTTATAGGCTGACGATTATTCAACATTTATTTAGTAATATTGATTTGCACAATTGTTTTCTATATAGTTTTTGCAGTTTCTTTAAATCTGCATCAGAGTTAAAAAGTCAGAAAGATTATAAATGATGATGTGGTTATTTTCAATTTGACATCTATTTTGTAAAGTTGCATATTTCACCTTTTACACATACAAATTGAATTTTAGATAAAAATTTGATATTTTGGTACTTATACGTTTTGCAGTAAACCAAGATGGCAGCCTATATTTTTGATAAATAAACAGTTTTAAGAGCATATAATCTCCCAAAGTTGTGTTAATTGTTAAATTAAAGAAACAATATTAAATCAATTGTTAAATTGACAAAAGTAATAAATTCCAATAAATTTCATTAAGAATATGTATTTAATTTTTTTTATTATTTTATATTATAACATGGAAGCAATGAAACACTCTTATGTTGGTCTCAATTCAGCAAGTTTCTATTTGTTAGCAGGTTTTTTTTGGTAAATTATCGTCATGATCAAAATGTGGGACTTCCTGTCACAGAATGGGATGCAATGGGGTACTTTCAAAGGTACAGGATCTAGCCCTCTAAAAAAGTGTGCACTAATGGTCATGGTATGAAACTTTACATTCAAACATTCTCCTAATGGTGTTGCAATGCAAAATCTTGTTTAAACAGAATATCCCTTCATAAAGGAATTTGTTTTGAAAGCACTAAAATTCCATTTCTGACTGCTAACAGATTTATTTACTTCTGGAGTGGACATATAGTATCAATTGAATGGGGAAAAGATTAACTGGATTTGTGCAGTCACATCACCAACATGAATAAAGTGGAAATTTTGTATATATATATTGTTCGTTTTTCTGTTGATAAGTTAATACAAAAAACAGTGTAAATATTGTAATTAATTTTTCCCACAATGATTTTTTTTTTAAAAAATAACAGTAATAATAAAATGTAATTATTAAATATGTTTCTTATCAGTCATTTTTTGTAAACATTTTCTGTGAGCCCTCCCCCCCCCCCATGTAACAAAAATATGGGATGCCATCTTGGTTCACAGGAAAACTCACAAGTATACCATTTTTTCTCCTAGACTCATGATTTTTTTAAAAAAAAAAAATAGAATATATTATTTTGATGCCGGTTGTTATTAATTCGTATAGGATTGTTTAAACTTGTGTAATAAAATGAGAACTTAAATAAATATATTTCATTTACAAGCACTTCAATCAAGTTCAAATGTATGATTAATTTTATCTATTATGTTTCCATCTGTAGTAATCACCTGATTAAGGTATTTGAACATTATTCTTTTTAACATTTACCCTTTGTCCTACTTTCTTACTTTCATCTGATATCTATTGAAACATTTTCCAAAGATCTGAAGCATTATCTACAAAAACAACTATATTATCTGCAAAATATAAATGATTTAAATAATCTCCATTTACTTATATTCCTTTAGCTTCCCATTTTAATCCATAAATATATCCTGTAGCACTGCCATAAATTTTTTTTGAGATATGGAGTTATGCTGTCATACATCTTCCTAAATGTTAATCATCCTAGTGTTATTATGTAATTTAATTGATGCTGTTGCATTTTTATAAATATTCTCCAGAATTTGACAATATCATGGGTCTATCTATGTTTTAATCAGTAAAGAAATGCTTATAGGATAAAATGCCTTTTCATAATCTACAAATCCAAAGCATAATGACAACTCATATTTTTTGGTCTTTTCTACAACTTCTGTCAATACTTGACATGACTTGACATGATTCACAGTACTAAAATCACTTTTAAATCCAGCTTGTTATTTTGGTTGTTTAAAACTCAAAGTTATAATTCCATCATTAACTGGAACATTCCCTTTTTTCATAAATTTAATTGCATGTCTTATGATTTTATTTAAAATCTTAGACAATTTAGAAGATATAATGATTGTAGAAGATACTTTTACTTGTTCTTTATTGCTATATAATTCTTGATAAAACAGTTCCATCTTTTTTCTTATTGCAAAAATAAGTTTTTCACCAATACCAAAATATTGTTTTGCGTTTTTGAGACTTTTATTCTTTTCTGTAACTTTTCTTGCTAGTTCACAATTATAATGTCTTATATTATTATCAACTCTTTTTCACAACATTTTGCAAAATTCTAGATATTCAATCCTTTTTAATGCATTGTTTTTATTTTTTTTATATTCCTTCCTTTTTCCATAAATTCTCATTTTAATAGAAATTTTACTGGCAATTGCTGTTTTTTGTATCAGATATCTTAGTTGCAGTTTTTAAAAGTAAATTATTTTTCTATTAATTTCATTCTAATCTGAATCATGTTCATAATCTGCTAATATTTGAAAATGATTTTCAAGTTCTAATTCAGAATGTTAACTGTGAATATTGTTTTTCATAATAATTTTTGTTTCTTTAGTTTTGCATTAACATATGTCTTACATCTCACTAATCAATGATCATTACCTGTATTGAATTTATTAAGAGCATTACAATCTTAAAATACATATTTGTTGTCAGTAAAAATATAATCCAATTCTGTTGTATCTTTATTTGGATGCTTTCATGTCCATTTCTGTTTAGCATTTTTTTCAAAGAAATAATTTATAATATAAAATGTTTCTTTTTCTGCAAACTACATAAGTCCCATTTCAATCACCATAACCAAATTTACCTAAAGCATGTTCATCTTTCAATTGTTTATCAATTTTAGCATTAATGTCTTCCATAAAAATTTTAAAATGCTGTTTTGTCTGATCAAAAACTTGTGCATATCCATATAAATATCCACTACTATTTTATCACTATGAGAACTTGTTGGGGCATAAACCTGAATTATCTGCATTTGGTATCTGCTATTAAGTTGAATAACTAATCTTGCCACTCTGTCCAATACCCCATCAATCTCCACATTGTTGGTGTTCCACTTTTTATTTCTAATGAATCTTACTCCACTTGTACTTACAGTCTTTGTGACTTTGTAATATAGTGCATGCCCATTTTTTAAATCTATGGTCTCTTCACCTTTTTTTCTAACTCCACAAAGTGCAATAATGTCCCATTTAATAAGAGATAGTTGTTCCAATTCTCACAATTTGTCTTCACTTGAAAGTGATCTGTAGTTGTAAGTACCTAAATAAAAGACCATCTAACTATGATAGTTATATAAAATATAAAGAGTAACAGAAGTTTAATTATTATATTAAAATTAAAATATAATGAATCATAAACAGTTGATGAAAAGATTATCAAAATTAAACGTAAAATCTTGAAAGAATAAAATCCTATCATAAATGGGGGAACTTTAATTCCATTGTTGATAGCTAATTTAATGAAATGCTAGAATAGAAAGAGAATTTATGCATTTACAGATATATGCAAGATTTCATTATTAAACTGGATGATAGTAACCCAAGAAATAAAAAAACAATGATATATTATTGACAAAAAGACTATTCAAGATCGACTAAAAGTAAATTCTCCATTATTAAATGTATAGGTAAATAATGACAAAAATTTCCATGAGAATGTTAAAAAATATAGCATTCAATAATAATTAAATTAAAAATAATACTACACAATACTACAATCAGAATTTGAATTCATATGTGAAAATTTACTTCTCCCAATTAATCAGGTTGGTAAAAGTTATGAACTACATTCTTTATGAAGCAGAAGGTTTAAAGTTTATAGGGTTTTAAAAGGTAACCGAGTGATGATTTTTATCTAAGTCTGATAACATGCCTACAGAATATGTCAATAGAAATCTTTCTATCAAAATATTTGCAAATTTAAATGCATAATGGAGAAATAACAATACAATTGTTACAATTGTACAATATTAATTACTCTAAATGAAGGATAGATGAAAATTATGATAATGTATGTTTTCTCACCCAAAATATACATATGACATAGAAAAATTAGTACAATAATAATATCCATATAGTGATCCAAGTATCAGGTTGAGACCAACAACTCCTTTTCATTGGTCAAATAGACTTTTTTCACTCAGCTGAGAATAACCCCGGAACTTTTAGTTCCAGAATCCACTGCATTCTCACCAAGAAAAATCTCACGGAGTGTTAAAGACAAATGAATTACATGTCCATTAAATAATGTTAGATATCTGGAAATTTTTTTGCAATTATAAAATACTATTCAGAAATTCAATTTAAAATTGTCTAATCATTTTTAGTGTTTTTAAACATTATATATATGGAGATATCTTAGTTTGAGATCATATAACACATATAATACCCTTCTTTAAGAAAAAAAACTTTTATAAGTTGCTAAATGACTTGGTACACCTTATTAACGTACTATGGAATCTAAAGTCAGGAGTTCCTTATACAACATTGTTATGTATAGTAGTAAAATAGTGTTTGACTTTATATTGACTGCATTTAGCAGATACTTTTAAAAACGTTTGCCTTTAGACCAGAGGCATTTATTGTAAACTTGAATAATAAATTAATGTGAGTTGTTAATTCTATTTATAGCTATCTAATTTCTGGTTTACAAACTACATTAATCAGCACATGAAAAACAAATGTACTCATCTGAAGTGGCAATTTATTTTTTTATATTATGCTAATATTTTTTTAAAAAAACTCTCTTAAGTTTTGAATCTAACAGAATCTAATCTCTGAATGATATAATAGTGATATACTTTGTAATCATTGATTACTAATTCTAATAATGAATAACTCTGAGGTTAGAGTGAAGAAAATTGCTACTAAAAGCATACATTACATGTAATTAAAAGATTATGTGATGTTTTGTTCATATGTGTAATTCTATTCAAAGGATTAAGGGTGTAAATTAGCTTAAAATTGAGGAAAATATATAGAGATTGGTTTGGTATCAGTTCTGTATAACTATAATAAACAAGTTATTCTTTGTTCTGTTTGAAACAAACATAGGGCATTTTTGAATGTGAGACTATTTGTTTGATGATGATTAGTGATGAAGTCTACAATCTAGAAACTAACCTAAGAATATGAATGTAAATATACTGTGTACTTGCTATCTATGGATTACAATAGATGATTCTAGCTTATAGTAAAGAGAACTGCTTGTACAGACATAAATTCATCGTAATTTAATACTAAGATCATAAAAAGTCATTTATAATTACCACACAAAGTAATTGATTAATGACTATATGACAAAGTCAAACTGTTTAGATTATGATCATATAAGTAATATTAGTCAAAACATCTTATATAAAATCTAAATGTTTGTCTAAAGGTTCGTGATGGTGGCATTTCAGTAGTAGTTATATATTGGACTGTTTCCACCATCTAACATTAAATATTGAATGCATTTCGATTTTTTTTTTAAATTTTATTTAAATTTTCCAATTAGATTTCAATTGTTAGTAACAGCACACATAATTATTATATAACACAACATTTAGAGAGAGATTATTCTTGTCTTTTTCAGATGATGCTGCCCTGACCAATGACAATACTAGCATGGAAATCAACCCGAACCTTTAGATTCTTGAATACTGAATTTTAAGACAATGCTTTAATCTTAAAGATTGATAGATATTTTATAGCAAAAATACCATATATTCAATTTTCTTGCTTCTTAAATGTATTAAACCAATCAAAAGTCTGCCAAAAATGGAACAGTATAATTATTGGAATTGATTGTTTTTGATTATTCCACATGCTATATTTGATACATTCAGCTTCAATATCTGTTACTAACAAGTGAAATTCATTTGCAATTCCTAGCATAGAAATTTTAATTTTTTAGAAAATGAGTTTTTATTTTTTTTCATGTGTCATAGCATCGGCCGGGAAGCGAACCCACAATCCGAGCAACTGCTTATAAGGTGATCGTGCTGACCTCTTGACCACCATGAGTTTTTGTAAGTTATTGTTTTAAAAATAATAGTCATAGATAAGGAGCAACTGGCCATTTCAAAGAAAAGAATGTGTTTTCAACCAATAAACGTTAATAAGAAAGAGCCTAATTATAGTGAATAAAATTGAAAATAATGTTGAGATAATTTCCCCACATTGACTTTTGTTAATATAATGTGAATTGCTTTCCATTATTTATTTTTTATAATTTTATTAAATTTTTATTGTTGAATATGTAGGTGACATTTATATTTTAATTTTATAATTTTTAGAGCAAATTATTACAGTAAACTTTGTTGACATCAGAGACTAAAGAGAATAGAAATATTTTTTATCAAGAGTTGTCTATTTTATAGTTTTTTTCTTCATAATTATAAGTACAATTTTAATTTTTTAAAGAGTGCTTTTATTAACAGTAGCAATATCTCCATACAGTAATGTCACCCAGTGCTAGCCTTAATAAACAATGGATATATAGTAAGAAAAAGAATATAATATATGCTACTGTTTATTAGTGCTATAAATGTTTATTGTAAAATATTTTGATTTTTTTTTTTTTTTTTGCAAGGTAATAAAATAATTAGAGATCGATTGCTTTTTCAATATATATATATATAAGATGATGATTCGGACCAAGTGATGGGTGATGGTTTAGCATGAAATACATATATATTGGAGATCATTTATCTTTTTCACATGTATGTGTACATGCGTACCAGTGGTACAAGATAAAGTGGATGACTAAAGGGAGCTTGAAAGTCTGAGTTCAAATCCCTTCTAATTAAATCTAATTCAAATGAATCTACAAAACATCTTGGCCAATTTGAAATTTAACTTATTATTTTAATCTACTATCAATATCACATATTGACCAGCAGGTAAATATTAATTCATTTTTTGTCTATAATATGAATAATGTAGGATACATCACATTCATATAGGCAGTGCCTGGAGATTTACCATTAGAAATGTTATATATATATGTGTGTGTGTGTTTGTGTGTGTGTTTTTGGCAATAAACCGCTTGAATATAATATTAATACAAAACTGATATATAATAAAAATTAGTAATGAAAAAAAAATAATTCTTTACAACAGCTATATAATCAAATAATAATTTTATACATTAAAAAGCTTTGTTTCAGCACCTGCTTTGGTGCCCTTTTCAAATGTGACTAATCTATTTAACGTTAACGAATCACCTGACATAAAACCATCCAGTGTCCAATAATGGAATTAAAACAAATAATAATATAAATAATTAAAACAAATCAACACCCTCATATATAAATTCAATAATTACAAAAGAATTGATTATATCATAACATTATGTTAAACAATATTACATGCATTTTTTATACAATTATTTATAATATATAGGGTATATTAGCACAGACTTTCACATGACCCACCACTCCCTACTCTATCTCATAACACTGATACACTTGAACACATATATGTCAAAAAGATAAATAATCACTAATATATGTATTTCATGCTAAATCAGCAATCATCAATTGGTTCAGATTATCATCTCTGCACATATATGTAATAAGTGCTCAGATATATATATATTAATATAGCCAATCTTCATACTTTAATGGACAGGCTTCAATCCACTCCATACTCCAACTCTTCAACCATCCATCCAATTGAAAATCTGATGACGGAATGCTTAAAGGCCACCCTGAACATATTATATTAAAAATAATTTGACTAATTGTATGAATATTTATAAGACTTCTACAAATTTGGTTAATAATTGGTTGCTTAAAAATGAATGGAAAGTTATATAAATAATTGTATAAAAAATGCATGTAATATTGTTTAACATAATGTTATGATATAATCAATTCTTTTGTAATTATTGAATTTATATATGAGTGTTTTGATTTGTTTTAATCATTTATATTATTATTGTTGTTTGTTTTAATTCCAAAGCAGGTGCTGAAAAAAAGCTTTTTAATGTGTAAAATTATTATTTGATTATATAGCTGTTGTAAAGAATTTTTTTTTTTCATTATTATTTTGTGGAAGAGTAGCATAAGGATTTTTATTCCTTTCCAATTTTGATAAAAATTAGATAACAAACTTTTTAAAGTATGGTAAAAATTTAAAAAAAATTCATACCATAAGAGAATGAACACTTAAAATTTTAATTAACTAATTTACCTATTTAATTAATAATTATTAATCTCTGTGCCCATCAGTTTATTCTTTTATCATTTTCTCTTATCCATATATTATTATTTTTTATTTAGATATCTATTTCATTAATATAGTTTGTTACCATCTCTATCAATATATTCTATATTTTATGTGGGATAGAATTATACAATATGAAAATATCATCTAAAAAATATCAATCTATTTGTCATAAATATATTCCAATTTCTCTCATTAGTAAGAGTTCTTGAATCACGTTTTTTTTTCAATCAAAAATGGTGTTGACAAGATCTACATCATGTATTGAAAAAGCAATGAAAAATGTTTAGCATCAATCTTATGTTACATGGATTGTACAAATTAAAGAATCATTACCATGGAAGATATTAATATGGTTGTAAACCATGTTTGATAATGGTATAAACCTGTTCTCTTACAATGTTCTAATGTCAGCAACTATAATAGATACATGCATAACAATAAAAATAACTTAATACAAATCCTAAATTATGAAAATTCTATTATCATGTTCTACAACTGAAAGAATATTTATGCCACAGAACCCCTTTTACTAGTTGAAAATAAAATCATTAATCCATCTGAGCATATGACATGCATTATGTTAAATATTTGCATTTTTTCATCTATATATATCACTACTTATTTATTATTGCATTCATATTGTTATAAATGAAATTAAAAGCGGGTGAAGCGCTTGAAAGAGAAGCTATAAAGAGTGCAAAAATATTAAAAGGTTATCGCTATGAATATGAGGCAATCCGCCTCGAAAGCGCTAAGCTTTTAATATTTTTGCACTCTTTATAGCTTCTCTTTCAAGCGCCTCACACGCTTTTAATTTTATTTATTATAATATTAAGAGAGAAATTTAAAATTCTTAATAATTCATATTATTATAATCACAACGTTAAAAACCTGCTTATTTGTAAACACTTATCTTGTAAATCTCACAATGGATTGTTTTTGTAAATATTGGATAATTCAGATGCATTTTTACTTTTTCATTGATGCATTGTATAATAGTTTGTTTTATGGTTGAAATCCTTTATAATATCTGTCAATACATCATGGTAAACATTGATTTTCAATAAAAAAATTAGTTCAAAACAGTTTTATTTTCTTGTCATTAGTTAATGTGAATATTTTCCTTAACTACTGATCCATTTTTAAAGTCAGGCAGATTACCAATTTTTTTTTATTTTTTGTTTCTCCTGCGCATTTTGCGGATGAAAATTGATTAAAGAATGTCTGACTTTCATATCGAAATTAACCACAGTTTTAAAATGCGTAGGATATATTTTTATTTTCATGGTAAATATGCAAAGACGATTAATCATCTAGTTTCTACTATTTATATTTCATAGAATTTTAATAATAGGTGAATATTTTTATTTAAAAAAAACGGATTTTTTTCGGTATATCAATTTATATGGGGGGGGGGGAGGAATTTCATTTTGAAGTTATTTTTTAATTTTATTGATTACGTTTTTACATTCATATACTAGAATCGAAAAGACTGTAAGCTTTTTATAATTAAATACAATAATTATTTACATTTAATCATAGTTGGTGTCATCTACTCATGTGATAAATCTTTGCTCACTCACACGCATGCAAAATTTAAAAAAAAAAAATAACAAAATGTAAAATCATTTAATTTTTTTTTTCAATAATTTCTTTCTCAAACATATATTTGTAGTATCATTTTTCCATTTTATTAATTGCATTCAAAAATTTATCTTAGTTAGTGCTTCCCTCTGACAAGAGATAACCTAACTACAAATTATATTTATGCAATATAAAAGATTCGTGATATTTTTATATTACGATGTAAAAATATGCTCATGCTTGTATGTGTGAATATATATAATTAAGCAAAAAAAATCATATTTCTATTAATTTTTAACTATTTGTAAAATTTTTGAAATATAGAAACGGTTTAAAAAAAAACTGATACGTAATTGAGATAAAAATGAAATAATAAAATGTATATATCAGAGAATCCCAAACATATTTGGCCTAGAGGCCTCTTTTTAGAAGAAAAAAACTCCTTTGAAAAATCAGAGTAACTAAATAGAAAAAGCAGTAATTAATATGCATTCTTATATATATGGCTATTTTGTAATACGGACTCTTACTATATTTATACAATTATTTCACAAGAAGACGGTGAAGAATTTTGTAACAATGTGGAGTATTTTAGTAATTATTCGTACACAACACATAGTAAAAAATATATATAATTAAGCTTGAAATTATAAAATAATTTTTTAAAATAATCCACATTAGCCTTACACACAAAAAATTAAGACAATAAAGAATAATATTAAAATAAAAATCTCGAATAACATTAAAAATAATCCTAATGTGAAAGGATGATTCTGGCACACTGCTAACAATTTATTAACGTTCAGCTCTAATTCTGTCAGCAGCATACTTAAATCAAACCGATTAGCTACTTTTATTTTATTTCTTGTTTTAGTTAACATATTTATGATAGAACTGGCAAAACTTTCCATATAGTATTACCACTCAGGGCAAGCCAGAGTAATTAATGGATGCCAGAAGGCTTGTGCATAAAATCCCCATCTAGTGCATACTCACCCAATATCCCCAGACTAGTTTCTGGCTTGTGACCTTTGTCAGTAAAAAGCCTTGGATCTGAGAGGAGGATCTAGGGCAAGTCTCCTGCAGCCACCTTTTATCTCTACTTAACTACAAAAGCTTAAATTGAAAACATAATAATATTTTCAATCCAAAACTCATTAGCTCTCAGATCCAAGGCTCCTTACTGATGAAGGCCACAAGCCAGACACTAGTCTGGGGATATTGGATGAGTAGGCACTAGATGGGAATTTTATGCACAAGCCTTCTGACATCCATTGATTACTCTGGCTTGCACTGAGTGGCAATACTGTATGGAGAGTTTTGCATGTTTTCATAACAGTTATAAGCAAGCATAAGAAATGATCATGTGATGTTTATATTTACGATAGCACAGAAACCACATTTCATTAAATGTAATTACGAAAATACAACTAAAAGTTGTCATGCTATAGATCATAATCCATAATAAGGTGTATATATCTACTGATGCAGTAGAACTAGTTCATTTGGCAAGTTTGGAGATTATTCCATATTTGTACTTGACAAATGGTCCAAAACTCAATCAAATATGTTCAATTTAAGAATATATTTAAATCAATGATTGAAGTCAAATTAGAGAGTCTCCTAGTTTTGACAATAGGTAAATATGTTTTATCATTTTTTACTACTCTTGTTAAATTTAGAAAATTTCTCTTGTCTTAAATTTCATTTGTACAGAAAAAGTTTTGCCACCTATGCAGAAGTAACAGTTATGGTTTTAATTAAATACAGGCTTAAAGTGACAGATTTTATTCATTAAATTTATTAAATAAGTCTGTTAAATATGCTATATAATTTTTGGATTCAATCAAATTGTTTTTTAATGCATTGTCTTTAAATACTTAACAAAATTGATTCAAACAATCAACTTTTGATAATCATGATTTTCTGTGTGAAATAGCCAGTGTTTGAATTCCTCATTATTTTCAATACAAAGTTGTTGAACCAGTCTGTTATTCAATGAATTGCTTTTGTTGATGTTGATTGCTTTAATGATATATCATAATAACTTACATAAGTATTTATTAGATTTTTGGCAACTAAATGTTGCTGATGAGTGACATATACAGTGAATACTTTCAGAGCCTAAGTATGCAAAAAAGTTCCCTGTAATAACTAACTGTTGCTGGATTTTTATCACTCACAACTAACAAGATATTAATTCAGATTTCTTTTTCATTAAAAACTCTTTACATGCATGGAATATTGATATTTCAATAGTACCAGTTTTTAAATTTTTAGCAACTTTTACTTCTTTTGTGAAACACATATATGCTAAATATAAGGTTTCATTACCTGATAGAATTGATTCATCAAGTTTATCTAGAGAACTGATACATTAATAAAACTTCAACATATTGATCCTTTTTATCAATTACAGTATTTGCACCTTATTATTGGGCAAAAAAAAATGTATTGGTAATTTCAGATAATATAATTCTTTAATCAATAAATCTTCACCATAATCTTTTTAAAAACTTTTATTTTCATCATATATATTTAAATCCTTCCACAATCTCCATATTCCAACGTTTCGATTGTTTTTTAAATTACAATCATTTTCAAGGCAAAACTACAAAATACACAGAAACAATTGAATAAATAAAAATACATCTTATTACTTTACATAAATACAATAACTGTATAATAACAATTCAAAAAACATAATCATACATATTATACCATTAAATAATACATTTACTTTCTATTTACTTATCCATTTTTTATTATTAATACCTATTATAAATCAATTTCTTTAAATTATTATAAGACAACAAATAAATAAAATAAAACAATCTTAAATATTACCTATACACTTCTATTTCATTTATATCACATTATATTTTTATATTTTACCAATACCATTTTACTAATTCCATTCCAACTAAATACCTTAAATCATTTAAACATACCTCTATTTAAATACTTTCATAGAGCTTTTTTAAACCCATTGTTTAATACATTCCTTTTAACACCTCTATACACCATTTATTTTATTTAACACTGGATTTAATTTTTTTATATAATTACATTCTTTAATTATTCTTTCTTTATAATTCCTAACCTTTTCTATCATTTTAATACTAAAATTCCTATGTTTATATTTTTCTCTATGAATAAAAACACTAGAATTCTTATCTTTTAAATGTTGTTTAAATCTAGTTCTTAATGTATTCTTAGTTGTTCTCACATATGATACATTATTTCCTTCTTTTTACAATCTTCACAGATAATAATATATACCCATTCATTTTATCTTGTTCACAATTTATACCAATATTATTATTTATTAAATTTCCTAAACTACATTTTTCTTATATACAGGTTTAACTAATAAATCAATCTTATATTTATATTTTAAATTAATATTTTTCATAATTTTTTTAATTTCTTTAAAAACCTCTTTTGATACTTTATAACTATTATAAATTACTTTATTATCTATATTATGACTACAATTTTTATTTTTTCCTTTTTTATAATTATAATTACAATTTTTCTTTATTATTTTACTAATATTTTTCTTATTAAATAAATTATTAATAATTTTTTCCGGATATTCATTCTTTAAAAATTTTATTTTAATTTTATTTAATTCTTTATTCAAACCTACATTATTGGAACACAAATTAACTGCTCTATTAATTCTATTATTTACAATATTAATCTTATGTTCATATTCAAAATCTGAATACCAATTACTAAGCAACCCATGAAAAGTATTTTTTCTAAAAACTACTGTGTCAATTTTTATAAATCCATTATCATAATATTTTTTTATATTTACATCCATATAATTAAGATATATGGATGTAAATATAAAAAAATATTATGATAATGGATTTATAAAAATTGACACAGTAGTTTTTAGAAAAAATACTTTTCATGGGTTGCTTAGTAATTGGTATTCAGATTTTGAATATGAACATAAGATTAATATTGTAAATAATAGAATTAATAGAGCAGTTAATTTGTGTTCCAATAATGTAGGTTTGAATAAAGAATTAAATAAAATTAAAATAGAATTTTTAAAGAATGAATATCCGAAAAAATTATTAATAATTTATTTAATAAGAAAATATTAGTAAAATAATAAAGAAAATTGTAATTATAATTATAAAAAAGGAAAAAATAAAAATTGTAGTCATAATATAGATAATAAAGTAATTTACAATAGTTATAAAGTATCAAAAGAGGTTTTTAAAGAAATTAAAAAAATTATGAAAAATATTAATTTAAAATATAAATATAAGATTGATTTATTAGTTAAACCTGTATATAAGAAAAAATGTAGTTTAGGAAATTTAATAAATAATAATAATGGTATAAATTGTGAACAAGATAAAATGAATGGGATATATATTATTATCTGTGAAGAATGTTTAAATAAGGAAATAATGTATCATATGTGGGAACAACTAAGAATACATTAAGAACTAGATTTAAACAACATTTAAAAGATAAGAATTCTAGTGTTTTTATTCATAGAGAAAAATATAAACATAGGAATTTTAGTATTAAAATGATAGAAAAGGTTAGGAATTATAAAGAAAGAATAATTAAAGAATGTAATTATATAAAAAAATTAAATCCAGTGTTAAATAAAATAAATGGTGTATAGAGGTGTTAAAAGGAATGTATTAAACAATGGGTTTTAAAAAAGCTCTATGAAAGTATTTAAATAGAGGTATGTTTAAATGATTTAAGGTATTTAGTTGGAATGGAATTAGTAAAATGGTATTGGTAAAATATAAAAATATAATGTGATATAAATGAAATAGAAGTGTATAGGTAATATTTAAGATTGTTTTATTTTATTTATTTGTTGTCTTATAATAATTTAAAGAAATTGATTTATAATAGGTGTTAATAATAAAAAATGGATAAGTAAATAGAAAGTAAACGTATTATTTAATGGTATAATATGTATGATTATGTTTTTTGAATTGTTATTATACAGTTATTGTATTTATGTAAAGTAATAAGATGTATTTTTATTTATTCAATTGTTTCTGTGTATTTTGTAGTTTTGCCTTGAAAATGATTGTAATTTAAAAAACAATCGAAACGTTGGAATATGGAGATTGTGGAAGGATTTAAATATATATGATGAAAATAAAAGTTTTTAAAAAGATTATGGTGAAGATTTATTGATTAAAGAATTATATGAATTGAATATATATTTTTAAAAAGAATGGTGGAATATTTATTGTTATAATTTCAGATACTAGCTTGTGTAATATAATGCATATTACCTCATTTATAGCTTCTGTAATTAGTTTTTTATCAGTAGTGTGCAGTTTTCTTCATTTTGCAACCAATGCTAAAATATTGAAAGAAAGATACAACTCATCATCATCTTGTTTGATACCATTGTTCACCATTGTCAGTTGTCTCAAAATATTTTTTTAAGTGTTTAATTATCTGTGGGAACTTTTGTCAAATGTTCTTATAATCTTCAAGGCTTCATATCTTCATTTGTTAAAAGAGTTTGGTAAATCAGGCCCATTGGTTATGTGCTTCTACTGAATGAAGCCATAGTTCAAATATTCAATACTTTTATGTGTTTATTTATTGCTTCTGAAGCAAAAGTGTGGTCAATAGTTGTGTTATTAACTTAGCATCCATGACATCAAATATGCAGTGGTTTTTTGCATAAAAATGCAAAAAACAACCCAAGTAAAATATTAATGAAATTAATGAACTGAGTTTTGTCCTTCCTCAACATTAAATATATTTGTTATTTAATATTAAAATGTCAAATATCAAACTAAATTTATAGGAAAATAATTAATTTTAAAAACTTACATCAATGTGCAATTAAAAATCAGTTAACTAATTTAATTTAGTTTGTTCTTATTTAGTAATTTCTCTTTATTTAATCATTAATACATATAGATAAATAAATAAAAATAAATGTTAATTGTTAACAAATTTTTTTTTTTTATGATTTTATTTCTTTATTTGTGTTAATATTGTAAAATAAAAATTATGAACAATATATTGACTGGGTACTTCAAATAGTATTGCCCCGACAAAACCGGTTTCAATTTTATTAGTAGTAAGCATTAGATGTCTTAGAAATACTGTATATGATAGATATGTAAGAAATATATAAATATAATCACCTGCAAAGCCCTGCTTTGTTGAAATAATATTTTTTTTTTTTTTTTGTATGTGATTCGTAATTCATAAAGACGAATGTATTGAATATAAATTAATTTTTTTAAATACTTATGACACACTATTGTTGTTTTAAAATAAATTTATTAAACATAGTAATATACAGTTAAACTTAGTAAAAACTTACATAACATTTAGTTTTATACTTGTTATATCAAAAAAGAAAAAAAAAAGATACTTGAAAATGTCAATGCAAAGAAAGATATCTTAATAAGACTAAGAAGAAAATGAAACTTTTAACCAAGTATCATCATGAAGAGACACAGGCGAAAGCACAGAGTTTCGCTGCTTGACCTGGTCAAGGAGCTTGATGAAGACAGTTAAAGCTGAGTCCTGAGAATGAGCCTGCAACACATCAACCATAAAGAAAATGTAAGAAAGATCGATAATCTGGTTGCCGCAAAAGATCCCTTCTTGTTAACTGTTTATCACACAATTCAGAGACAATCTTAATTATATTTCATATATATTACCTACTTATAATAAGTCATTATCTGCATATCAAAAGATAGTTGTCCAAATGCTCTATTCTTTAGTAAAGATATTGAAACAAATGTGATAATATATTGGACTATTTCCATCATCTATAATTAAATGTAGAATGTCCAGAAAATGTTAAACTTTATTTAAACTTTTCAAATACAAGCAACTGTTAGTAATAAGATGCAAATATTCAGTGCAGATTAGTAGATTATATAAAATTTCAAGTGGTATTATTCTCCACTCTTCTTCAGGTGTTGCTGGCATGACTAGTGATAATATTAACATAGGAATCAAATATATTGTCATTGGTCAGGGCAGCAACACTTGAAGAAGAGCAGAAAATAATACAATTCAAAACATTGTGTAATCTACTAACCCACCTTGTGTCGATTTGTGTGCTATTACTAATAGTTGTTTGTATTTGAAAAGTTTAAATAAAGTTTAAACTTTTCTAGACTTACAACAATTAATAATAGTTGAGGGAAATAGTTCAACATATTGCATTTGATTCATTATCTTCACTAATTACATGCACATATTGCTGCTGGTGGAGTTGACTACTTATCAGTTATAATTTGCATTTTGTGTATTTATTTAACAATAAAATAATCACTATAAGGTTAACTATATGTTGCATGACAGACTAAACATATGCAAATGTGTTTTTTTTAAATTTCTTAATTTTTTTATATTTCAATAATTCATTTATTTTTATTTCATTCTTTCAATTGCACTAGAGGCTACTACCACTCTTCTGAATCATTCCAGCACATCTTCAGGGGGTATAATCACCCATTTAATGAAACACTATATCCTATGACATAGAATAATTTATATAATACAGTTTTTTCCAAAAAATACATAGAATACACTGTGACATTACATTTAGTTTTTAATAATTAAGTATAGTATATGTAAAAATGATTACATTTTATTTAAAAACTAATATCAATTTCTTTAATAAAGAAAATTCAAAACAATTTTAAAAAATAAAATTAAAAAAAGATGAGAATTGATAACACATATAAATATAAAGCATGAGAATTATTCAACAACTAAATAGTAATTTATTTACACCCAAATAGATTTTAGACACTTATATGTAAGTTTACATATAGGCTGGACATAAATAAGATTTTAATTAATATTTTGGCATATTTTATTCATAAAAAAATTATGAGTGGATATTTCAAATCGATTTGTTATTCTGATATGGATTATGATTTGCATAAGCAACTTTTTTAAAATTTAATTCTGAATAAAATAAGTCACTAACATTTTAAAAATAAATTAAAAAGCAAACATAAACACAGTATACTAAAGAAATTAGTAAGTCTGTTTGAGGGTTCATGGACATGTTTCTTATTTGTCTTTTTTAATTTATTACCTTTAAAGTTTCAAGTGAAAATTACTCAGTTATTTTAGTCTCTATGATTTTGGTTTTCTAAAGTATAAAATGAAAGAAGATAAAATTATTAATTTTACTTCATTATATTTTCATATAAATCCAGTAGGAATTTTGTAATAAAAAAACATAACAAAAAAAGAGTTATTTTAATTTCTAACACTATTAAAATGCTGTGATAAATATTTTTGCAGAAAAGTAAAAAAGCCTATTATGTAAATCTTTAATCATTAACTGTAGTGATATAAAATATTTTTTAATATACAGAATGTGTTATAAATATGTCTCCAAGATATGATATATCTTACATGATATTTATATAATATCTCATTGGTGCTGCAATGAAAATGAAATAGTTTTAATAGCAGGAATCTATTTTTATCATGTGATGGTAAAAATTTAGACCTTGATTGCTTCTCATAGTTGAAAACTTTTTAACAAATTAAGATTTCAATTTTAATCTATTGAGCCTAAATATCGAGGAAAGAAAAATGGAATAATCTATTGAATCTTTGATGGGGAGAAAATACATTAATGGGTTTGTGTAACATAGAATTTTGTTGACATTATAATAAGAGAAATCATGGTTATATTTTGTTTATTTACTTACTTATTTTTTTGTAAAATTAATAAATATTTGTTTATTAATAACTATATGATATTTACATTTACTTTTGTTTAAATATATTTGATTTTTACAGAAAATTAGCTGAAAATGTAAATAAATAGAAACAGGAAATACCATCAATAACTTTATTATGTTTTTTTTTATATTGTTTTTGCAATTGGAAAGTGGATTTTTAATATTTCAAAAAATACTTTTATTATTTGGATTTATGTTTGAACTAAATTTATTTTCATTCTTTGATTATATCCCCTCCTCCTCCAAGTCTGTGCAATTGCTTAACTTAAAGTGGCTCAACTGCGACTATCTATAGCAATCATTTGCTAGTTTTACATTTAATTGTCAATAGAAATGTAAACTAATATATAATGATTTGGTCTGTTAAAAATTACTTTTGAATCATTTGCAATAAAGGATTTTTGAAAGGATTATGAGATACTGAATACTGTAAGTGTAACTTATCAAGTTTTTACAAATATTCAGATTTTCAAGTAAGCATGATCTGATCATTATTTTCATCTCCCAAATTAAAGTTACATATTAAGTATATATATACACTGAAGTATTAAAGGATTTTATTTTTAAACATCATGCAATTTTTTTATAAAGACTCAGAATGGCATATTTAAATATAAAACTGTTTTTCAAGAATGTATCTAAGAGGTTGTTAGTCTCACATATAAATGTATTGATTTATTGCATTTTTAAACTACAGTCAATCAACAATTCACTATTATTAGAAATTAAAGTTTTTATAAATGTATTACTTTTATGCTCTATTTTTAACTCTCAAGATTTCTTATTCTTAATACTACCATCTATTTTAATACAAAGTGATATATTCATTGTATTAATAATCTGCATTTTCCCATAAAATTGATATCTATTGTTATTATAATTATTTGAGAAATATAATTATGCTAACTATATGCTGAGAATCTGATTTGTTGATAATGTCTAGCAAAAATTGCATAAACTGTTACTTTCATTAATACAATTACAAGAATATAAAGAAAAAAGATAATAATTATAGGAACAATGAAAATAATAGTATTTATATTTTGGTTAGGTATATAAAAAAATACTTGTATTTATAATATTAACAATTTTAGCTTTTTTTCTAAAGAATGGGTATTTTTGGATATTTTTTAAGAATATTTAGTCTGCAAACAACATATAATATCACAATGAAACAAATATGCCAAATATAATTAAAACATAAGTAAAAGAAATAAAACAATTCAGTACATCTATATATTTTTTAAACAAATAAAACTATCACTATAATAAATCACAGGAGATTTTCCCCCACTACTTTTGAATTATTATAGTTTCATGTGTTTTATTTCTTGTGAGAAACACAAGAAATATAGATACTCATGGATATCACATTTGACAATTTATTTTTTCACTTTATATATTTTATATATGAGAACATTGCATTACATTTACAATTACTTCAAATTCATAACTACTAAAGCCAGATGTTGTACCTTTTAAATACTTTCCATTACACATTTTAAATTTAGTTTTATTTACATACAACTTTATTAAAATTTTCCCAAACTATTAAATGATTTGATGAATAAATTAATCAGTATTTTTGCAAGACATATGTTTTTGTAAATAACTCGATGTAATCATCATCTTAGGAAACTAATTGAGATTCCATCAAATCACAATGCTCAAATTTGATATTAAAATTTGAATATAATTTTAGCAGTAAATTAACTATTGCCTCCTTTATATTAAAGATATGTTAATAGACAAGGCACAGCTTTTCATCAAGCACATTTTAAAATAACTTTGATTCCCAATAAACATTTAAAATATATAATTACTAAATTAACTCCCACAAATATGCAATAAACATTTAAATGTGTAATTAATAAATTAACACTGACAAATATGAAATAATATTAATGTTAATTTTATTTATGTCATTCATTAAAATTTAGATATTCTTTTAAGAAGCAAACATTGATGATGAAATCAAACAATCTTTTGCTGGACATATGTTTCTGCCAATAACCTGATGTCATCAGCAATCTTTAAAACTATTTGCTCCATCAACTGTTGCAACATAATTTATATTAAAATTCATTCAAACTACCTAATTTATTTTAAAGTTTGAATGGAAATTTAGTGATGATTCAAATAAAATCACATTTGTATTAGCTTAAGATTTATGTATATCTAATAAGTTATGCATTCCTTCAGGCTAATTTACAACACTGCAAATCCTCAGATTAATATGACTCTATTGATAGCTATCTGTAACATTTGTTTGTTGAAGTTTTACTCTGTGTATTGATTTGTTAATTCCAACTAGTATCTTTAGATGTCAATATCATACAAAAAACATTTAAAACAGTCAAAACTCTCCATACAGTATAAGCAAGCATAAGAAATGGTGATCACTTGATGTTTATTGGCTTAAGAAACATTTAACCAAAAAATTTGGGTAACTTTTCAAAGGCAATGGATATGCTTTCAAATAAAGGGATGTAGTTGCATCTCTGTAAGATTATCTTTTGTCTATAAATTAAAATTGAAAATCATAAGTTTAACATAGTAGTTTCAACATAATTTTAAACAAAACTTTTAATTGAATATATTTGTTTGTTTGTTTTTTTTTTCAAAAAATATACAAGTCAAGAAAAGTGTAATAATACCAAACAGGAAGTTGTCACTGACAAAAAAAGAACCATTTCAATAACATGGTAACTTATGTTTTTGAATTTTTTTGTTTTTTAAATTATAAATAGAATTTGCAATTTTAAGTATAATTTTGTTGCTTTATGTATTATTATAAAAAAATTATTTTAATGATAGACATGAAGTTTCAATAAATTTTATTTCATCCCAAATACCTTTTTGTTGCCATGGCAAAAAATGAAACATACTGTTTTAATTATATATCTGTTTATTACTTTTTATTAGATTTATGAAGTTGAAATATATATATATATATTTTAAAAATGTTTTGAATTTATATTTGCAATAAATATTTTTAAACATGCAAAAATATAATGAAGAATAAAGATGTAGTTATTAAAACAAAGAACATGAAATATTAATAATTTGATCACTAGAAGAGACTTAACAAAATGCATGAAGAATGTTTTAATAGACAAGACAGAGTTTTTAACAAATTCATTTTAAAAATCTTTTCAGATAAACATTTAAATATATAATTGATCAATTAATCTTTAAAAAAATATACAATAATATTAATATTAATTTTATTTACTCCTCTGTAGAGGTTTTCTCAATTTTTAAGCATCAATGTTTGATGAAACAATGAACCATTGCAGTTGTATGTTTCTGTCAATAACTTGACCTCTTCAGCCACCTTTGAAACTTCAATCACAGCTTTATAATTTCTATTTTAAGTTCACTCACAATGCTTAATTTTATAATAAATTTAATATGAATTTAATGGCAATTTAATTAAAATCATCTTTGTTTCATCCTAACATTGATAAAGACAGAATTTTTAATCAAACTCATTTGTAAATAATCTTATTTCAAATAAACTTTTGAATATATAAATTAATCAATTAAATCCCACATAAATGTATAATAATATTAATGTTAAATTTCCGCAAACCCTCTGTAGAAATTTTCATAATCTTTTAAATGACAATGTTTGACGAAAAATCAACCAATCTTTTGCCATTTAGAAGGTCAAGAAAATTTCTATGGAAAACATAAGTAAAATTAACATCAATATTTTTACATATTTATTTGGTGATTATCTGAAAGCAAGGTTATTTAAATATCAGTAAACTGCAAGTGGATATAAAGGATGCTTTATTTAAATTGCTGCTAAATTCACATTCTAAACATAATATCAAATTAACCATTGCAAGTGAACTTAAATAAAAATTATATTGCTATGTTTAATGAGTTTTAATTAGTTTCAAACATTGAATGATGATGTCAGATTATTGGAAAAAACAGACATCAGAGAGAGATTTATTGATTTTTTTTATCAAACGTGAAAATTTCTATAGAAAGCATAAATAAAATTATCATTTATATTATTATATATTTATATGGTAATTAATTGCGCATATGTTATACTTTAATTTAAAAGTGTCAAACTTTCTGAAAACACTATTTCAGCACTATTGACATCGGATATAGGTATTAATATTTAATGCCAATAATAATTAATGTATTTCTCTGAAATAGTTTGGTGTCAAATGTATGGATGCTGAATATTTGATACTTGCAAATCAAAGTAAAATAATTTGTTATTGATAAATATAAAGTAGATGATAAAGGCAATATAAGAAATTGTAATATGGGTCAACTTATAAGTGATGATTCAGTATGAAATATGCATCAGAAGAATCATTCGTCTTTCTTTAGATATTTTTATTTATATGCTTCAAGAATTTGTGGTAGAGTGGAAGTTTAAAATACAACACACACATATATGTACAGCTGTTTGATTACACACTTTATTACATATATTATTACATTATTTTGGATATATTTACATCTAAATGTATTGAGATATTTTATATAGCGCTATGTTTTAATACTGTAATAGTGATATTAGCGATTAAGCCGATGCACATGCGCTTTAAAGATAAATTATAAATGTAAAGATTTAGCAGGCGTTATTTATTCAAACATAGCAAATGTAATTTAAAGTGATTCCTTAACACCTTCATGCTCTCATTTCCATACGCTTAAGATTTGCCCATACATAAATGTTGCCCATACATAAATGTTTGGTTTGAAAGAATGGGTGGATTCATTCCATTCTTTCTAAAACATTATATCTTGTGTCTGGAAAAAAGTGAGAGCATTCATTTATAATTTATCTTTAAAGTGCATGTGCATTGGCTTAATTGCTAATATCACTATCTAAATGTATATATCAGGCAGTTCTAATTTGAATATTAAACATCACTATATGTACATATTGAGTCAGAATGTTATGTCATAAAGAATACCTAAATGAAATTTTACATATGGATGAAAATAAGTTTAAAAATCATAGTTGTTATACTTTTCTTTTTATCGATATGAGTGATTATCTATTTTTAACTTATTTGTGATTTGTTAGGTATTTTATTACATATATTAGGTACATGTTTACATGTATCTTGAATATATTATATCTTGCACTTATATATATATATATATTAAACAATTTTCATCTGAAATTTAAAGTATAAATATTGGCTATCTTAATATAAAGCTGAGTACTGATTATATATGTGTGTGAGGATAGTAATCTAGACCAACTGATGATTGCTCGTTTAACATGAAATACGTATATTGGTGATTGTTTATCTTTTCAACATGTATGTGATCAGGTGGGTTAGCAATATGAGATGGCACTGAGAGTGGTGGGTTGGGTGAAAGTCTGAGTTCGAACCCCGCATATATTACATATATAAATGCAGGTTTAAGCCTGTACAATGTATTCATCTGGAATTTACAAAAATAAACATTAAAAGTTTAATATGACCTTCCAAGAATTATTTAATTGGAGTTTAGACTTGATGTAAGTGGGCAAGCAATTAATTAAAAACTAAATCAAATTTAAATCAAGTCATTCAGTTTTCGTCTATGAAAACATGTGTTGGGATAATAATATATGAGAAACTTTTCCTATTAACCATTATATGACAGCATAATTTGAAAATATGAATTTTTTTTCATTCAAAATTTTATTTAGAAATCGCAAGTTAATGTGAATGTTTTCTATGAAATGTAATCATACTAAATTCTAAGCAATCAACACAAAACTTCTTTGCATCTAAACTTCTTTACCATATCGAAGAACCAAATATCTGACTTAATTCCTTGAAATTGATAATTTAATTATGAATATTACAACTAAAGTCAAAAAGGATTTACCATCTGACTTGACTCGTAAAAAAATGAGAAGATTTGACGTCACTCTAAATCAGCTACTTTTTATCCCACGTATACAAATGATACGTCATTGAAAAGAAAATCAAAAGTTCTGTAAGATGGTGCCCTCTTCAGAATTATTTTACAAGTAAAAAATCAATAAAAATGACCATATATGTCAAACAAAACCAAAGCACCGCCTTCTCACCACCTTTTCTTGAATCTTATTGGCTGTCAAAGGTCTGTCAAGAAGGAAAATGGCTGCCAAAAAGTAAAAAGTTACGTTCGTTTTGTGTTTTATTTCGAAAATGATAAACGAATGTTTACAACATTTTAAACAATATTTGAATTGAATTACAAATTATTATTGATAAAATAATACTAAAAATCAAATTATTTTAGAAAAATAATTAAGATGTTACCAAGAATTATTTATATTGCTACATATTTATCGTAACGTAAAAGTGAAAAAAAAAAATATTACGTCAGAAATCTTTTTGGTTGGTCAAATAGCAGTTACTTTTATTTCACCACAATTGAATATTTTTTAAATTATAAATCAAATTTTATTTTTGAAAAGACTTTTGTTTACTTTCATAATCTGACAAATTATTAATATACTTTTTACAAACGAAACTAACGTATTTATATTATTAAAAGATGAATCTATTTTAACAATTGATTTTGTTAAAGTTGTGAGTTGGCCAATTAAAACTTTGATTTTTAACTCATTTGGCCAATTATATAATCATCAGTGAAAGGGTTATTATATTTTAAAGTTTGTTTATGCAGATGAAAGAAATACAATACTAACGTTAAACAATAAGTTACAAAAGATTTAAATAATTTCCACAATTAAATAAGATCAACAGAATTATTTAGTTAGTATATAGTTTAAAAGATATCAAATATTTTAATAAAATATTTCAAAAAAGATTAAATTAATTGCGACTATAATTTAGTCTATACTATCGCTGTCATATACAATTTAACAATAACACAAAATTATATCGTAAAACGCTGAATTAGTTATCAGCATGTTGTAAAATGCTTACATTATTTATCATGCCAAAACACTTTAAAACTTTACTAGTAATAGAAGAAAATTTATAAATAGTTTAAATATTAACAAATGCTAGTTACAATCATGTCAGAAATTTAATATTTAAATGCATGAGGTAGAAATCAGTTTAAGCTTGTATTAGGATTACAGTTAACTTCTACTATTACTAGAGAATTAATGTCAAAATCCATTATCACTTCAACGAAATTCTCTCTGTCTTCTACTTATATATTAGACTATTTCCACCATCTAATAATATTAAGTATTGAATGACTCTACAAAAATTTAATTTTATTTAAATTTTCCAATTACATCCAATTGTTAGTAATAGCACATAAGTTAGTATTATGACCATATTTTGAGAGGTATTCTTCTCTCTTCTGCAAGTATTGCTGGTCTGACCAGTGACAATGCTAGAGGGGAATCAAACTTGGACTCTTAGATTCTTGAGTATTGAAATTTAAGATAACACACTAACCAACTGAATCATTCTTCCAAAAGCAACAGTTAGAAGAAATTTCATATACTTATCTATGAAGTTCCTTCTGATTTCTTCATTTTTCCTAAGAACAAAGTTGATAAGTGGTTTTTATTCACCGTGTATAGTCACACTAGCTTGATTTATGGGTTATTCACCATTGCCATGTGTTAAGGTTCTTATAATTTTTTTCTGTAGCTTTTCTTCTCTATCCAATAATTTGTATTTTCCCAATTGAACATATGCTCATTAGTATTGTACCAGATCAATCCACAGAATATTCTACTTACACTGTAAATGTTTTGCTGGTTTCAAACTTCTTCATAATACATTTATAATCTTATTTAATTATAAATGTTATGTGAACGAACCGGCACGTTCGAGCAAAATGGGAAATATCATTGATAGCTTTAACTATCAACAATACCCACGATCAGATCGTGGCCCACCTCAGCTGCTAGATTCAAACCCCTACTATACAAACACTTTATTTGTTTTGGAGTAAACCCCAGGTGCCAGCTAGTCAATGACTAACGTATTCGGACAGTAGGCTCATAATACAGTGCTCGAAACAATCCCTAAAACTAGCCCAGTCTAATTTTAATCAATAATAAAATATAGTTTAATTAGTGGTGATAGAATGGATAAAAGATTGGTAAAAGAATTGGTAAAAAGAATTGACCAACAAAATAAGGCTTAAATTTAGAGACAATTTATTAACATTAATTATACTAAATATAAATACTTTTATAAATTTTTACTAACATAATATTGGTATTTTTAATCCCACATATATTTGATTCACACACTATAATATATCTTATGAGAAAGCATAAATAATATTTGACGTTTAAAAATCATATAGCATTCACGAACACGCACATCAATAGTTCATTTTATGCATGCTTGTAGAGTTCAAATTACTTGTCTCTGGATGATTTAAGAATTAATGCAGTGGCTACTATGTATTAATGAGAATAAGAAAATGTTTTACCTAGGATATTTGGAACATGGATATTGCTTGTTGTTAGTTGCTTCTAATGAAGTATATCTAACCAGTTTGATTTGAAGTTTCTTGAGGAGGTTTCTTTCTTATTCATTGGTATTATTTCTGGAGACAGTTGAACATTGACAGAGGATTTCTGAGCTGTTAAGCAGACATTATTTCATGGGCAGGTTTCGCTGTTTCACTGGTTAGGGCTAAAGTAAGATCGTATGTTCCCAAAAGCTGCTCAGCACTGCATTTCTATTTCTGGATACATAATAAACTGCATTGTTATCTCTAGACTAGACTAGACTAAAAATGAAACTGAATGTCCGATAAAAATCTGGCTATTTATCCATGTGAAGTGTTTTTGTTTTAATGTCTGCCGGCAATATGTGTTGTCGAAATTCCTTTAGTAACTAATCCTTTGACAACGTGTTTTTGAAGATTGTTTAATTAGTAGCCATGCAAACATGTTGTTTTTATACTTTTAATTAGTAGCCCATCACTGTGTTTTTAAATATATTTTTTATTTTCATTTAGTTCATTTCAACATTTATTTTTAACACTTAATACGCATACATTTATTTTTATTTACAATCACACATATGTACGCACATATATAATTTATTATAATAAGCTCGAATGAAAAGAAATTTATATTTTAACTTTCCATTTATAATAATAACAACTCTGTAACTTCTTTTATGAACTCTTAGTTTTTTCGACAGGAAACCCCCTCCCCTCTTTTAATTAATCAATTGTAAGTTTTATTTCAAGAACTCTTCGACTTTTAAATCTTAATTTCATGAAAACAAACTGCAATAAAACTTTTAAACTTTTACCTATTATTTCTCTTTTAACGAAGGATTTTTATTTCTAATAAATTTTTTAACAAAATTATTATGTGCCAATTTCAATATTGGTACAGTATATACATGGACTCCCTACTATAGACACATATTTTCTTCTTCTAATCATCAGTTTGTGTTCTTGCAAACATTTTTCAGTAGGGTTACTGTTCTCACCAATATACATTTACATAAAAAATTTTAGATGCAGTTTTTGCTTTTCAATATTTCTAATTTAAGCTTTGGAAATGTTAGAATTCTTCTTTCTTTCCCTTCATCACACAGGTTACAATTTTAGTGTTTTTAATTTTAATGATTTAGAAAGTGTTAAAATATTAAACAATTAGAACAAGTTTGTGATAAATAAAAAAATTTAAAGTAGAGTGTTTCCAATAAATTTTATTTATCACAAATTCAAATCTGTTCTGTTGTTAAATGTTTTAACATTTATTAAATCATTATTACAATTATTGCAGAAAAACAGGTCAAAAATTTTTAGAATTATGTTTTTAATTTTACATAATTCATTTTTCTGCATAATACAAAATGTTTCAGGGATATATATATATATATTGTCACCTCAACTTTCTCTGCGCACTCTTTCACTTATTCAACCTCAATAAACTCTCATTTATTTCAAGTAGCTAGTCAATTGAGTTTATACTAACTTTAGGATCAAATATGCTGGGGCGCAAAATTGCAGCCATAAATTGTAATGCCCACTAGAGATCATCATCATTAGTCAATTTAGGACTATAGAAGATAGTGGAGAAAGCAATTAAATTGTCTCTCAAAAAAAAATAATAATAACAATAATATTGATAAAACCATTCAATCTATGTGGTCTTAATTTCAAACCTAGCATTAGTCATGCAAATATTTCATGATAAATTTATTATAAAAGTCATAATAATGAGACAACTTTCTTCCACAATTTTATTACAATTATCTGATCTCGAGCGGTAACTACAGAAAATGCTATATATAGTTCTCATTTATATCTGACTGGAAACAAATCAGTAATCAATGCAGAGAACTCATAATCTATGTTCATAATAGAAACTTATTATTTAATTGAACATTAGATAAAATTTATCACAAATAAATCTCCTCATTTAATTCCATTACGTTATTTTTCGTTCTCAGCATCTATCACTTTCAATAGCTACAATTATATAACACGGAATGTCTGTGTTATGTTCTCTAATCTGAGAATTCCTAATCTTATTTCTCCAAATACACATATATCTCTAGATCAACGATCAATTCATGATCCCTGTTTTAATAATCGTATAATAATTTATTATAGTATAATAATGTTGTTATAATAAGCTACTTGACTTCCAAACTAGCTCTTAGACTAATAATTGAACTGCTCTTTCTCAAGGTCTAGATCTGTCAAGAGGTGCCCACATAAGTGATTACACTGTAATGGATATGATCCCATATATGCTAAATAAATTTTAAAACAAGTTCAATAGTGGGAATCACTCTAAACACCGAGAGCAGGAAAGGGATTTTATGTCTGCTCCCAATATTCACAACATTACAATGAATCAAAAGATTAAATTTATTAAACTTAATTTAACTATTCCCTGTCATCTTTATTCTATTATTTCTAATCTATTTTTAATTAATAACCTTAATAATTTTATTTTGCTAAAGTAAACCATGGAAGTAAACCATGGACATCAATCAGATAAATCAATCAAAATTTACTTATGAAAATTAAATTACGAAAATAATCATAAGTTAGATTAGGCAAATTAATTATAACAATAAATTATGTGAAAATGAAGTCTGTAAAATGACTTATATAAAATGAATTATATTAATTGAATATAGAAATATTCACGACAAATTTAATACTGTAAATCAATCATGGAAATAAATTATTAATATCAAATTAACTATGTGAATCGAATATGGAAACAATATGATAATGACTACTGCAAATCGATCTTGGAAATAAAGTATCATTATAAAATAAATAATTAAATTTAAATATAAACTAATATTACCTTAAATATAGGTGCTGGATATATAGATTCTGGAGATATTTGAAACACCAAAACACAATATAATCTTATAACAATAACAAAACTTTATTATATGAAATAATAATGATAAAGATTAAAATAAAAACACACGAAATTATAATATTGTTGCACAAATATATGCTTCTGATCTATTCAGGACTATTATTCAAATACATGTTTGAGTTAACTAATTTCTTGGATGACTCACTTCTTGTTTTGACCCATTCATTTATTAAATAAATGAATTAATAATAAATACAAACGCTGGAAACAGAATTCTGTATATTTTTAGCTTTAAGAAAACCTATCTTGAAAGAGAAGAAAACCTACAAATTTCTACTTCCCCCTCCTTTTATTGTAAACATTGTCCATTGGACTATTCCAAAATAATATATTAGCTTCACTTATTTTAACTAACAATGTGAAATAATCTTACATTTCTAAGTCATTTTTCAAGCAATAATTTTCACATAGCCAATGAAGAAGGATTATATGTCATAAAATTACCCTACTAATTTTGCAAACTGGTTTAAATTCAAAACCCACACTTTTACATCCATGCTTGTCAGATCTTTACATTTTTTTGACTGCATATATCTTAATTAGGTCAGTATGTCCACTCAGCTTGACGACCTCAATTTACCATCATTCAAGAAAAATCAATACAGATCGGTTAGTTTATTAATTAAAATCGTTGTCATTCTTCCTCATACATATACATCTGACTGAATCCTTATCCTTTCCGGGAAATGTTGTTCTATCCCATGTAAGAAAACTCTCTTCATATTACACATCACCATGCAGTGTCTATAATGTGCACACAGCCACATCTTGATAAGGGAAATAACAAAAACAACAACATCAACTTCAAACTTAAACTATTTGCTTGAGCCAGGGAGAGATCTTTCCTAAGATCCAGAATTGTGTAAAGAGCTTCTCTTAGACACCTATTCCCTATATTGGCTTGCAACATTTTCTATACTTAAACAGTAACTTTATTAATAATTCCCTATCTTAACAAATAAATGGAGAGAAACTTAGTCCTCCAACTGCCATGGTATCTAAATTAGGAGACAGCTATTTCCCATCTATTGGGTGGTAGGATTACTTTACATTAGTAATGACAAGCATTTATAGCTTTAAATATGCCCACACATACATCGATTCCAGCCTAGATAAATGACAAAGACTAACCAGATCCCAAATCAATACATATATGAATTATTTCAATTTTAACCAGTCAAGCCAACAACATACCCAATATCTATATCAATAACAGATCAACACTCACAGCATAATAATGGGTTTTATGACCATCCTCTCATTCCTCATATCTACTATTAAGCACAAATTAAAATTTTGTTAAGAATAATAAAATATTTATATCATTTCTCTCTTTACTTTTAAGTCTAAATTTACGTGAGCATCTATACTTAAATGGTATCAAAATCATTTTCTTTTCTTTCCTTCACACATTTTAAACATAAACAAAATATTAAATTAAATAATCTAGTGATCAGAGTGTGACATAGCATATAAACAAAATGAAATATAATAATAATAATAAAAATAAATGACATATTATATAAACGAAATAAAATAAAGAATAAATATCAACATTACAGATAGTCTCTTTAAACTTCTTTTCCTTCCACTGTCCATTAATCAATTAATATGTTTAGTTCATTTTACTTGAGATAGCTATACAATGGCATGTCAGACAGTTATTTTAATTAAATGTGTATAGAATGTACAGACAGTCATTTGAATCAAGTTAAATCAAAATTGTAGATAGTTATTTTAAATCAAAATGTAGATATAGGATAGTTAATACATTTTAAAAAGTTCTGTTGGTTACCTTCCAGTTGATGAGTTCTTCCTGGGTTTGAATTCACTTTGTTCTCCTTTCCTCTTCCTTTCCATTTAAAGGTTCAAATTATAGGCAATAAGCAGTTTCTGATTACTAACATGAATTAACTCTTTTTAAAACATTATACAGAAGATTGTTGCAGTTCTTTAAACGAATTTTAAAGAGCCATATAATTATTATAATCTGAATTGGTCTTTTAATTTGATAAAAGAAATTTGACAATTCTCTCCTTGCAGGAAATTTTATAAGCAGACTGGATAAATTGTTACACTCAGCAGAAAATATCTTATCAAAAGTTGACTTCTTCATAATTAATTTTGAGAAAAAGAGATATGCACCATTTTTAGAAGAATTAGAAATTCATATTTTGGTCTACTATACAACTTAACTTCATTATCAAATTCTGAGAAAGAAAATTTAAAAAAAAACTTGGAAAAAAAAATACCTTTAGAGATATTAATTTTTAGTTAGTTAGCTCAGTTCTCAATCAGCAAAAGTTTCTTCCCCTTTACCTTTCTCTTTCCAGTTTTTATAGGATAAAAGAAAAAAGAAAACAGATGTTAAATCCCCCCCCCCAGTGGTTTCTCTTCAAGTCTAATCAAAAAAATCCCCACTCAGAATGAACAATGACTCTTCCTTAAGGTGTTACCCTTTTAAATAACTTTGTCTGATCTGAAACCAGATCTCTTTAATTAACAAATTGATGACCAATTTATGAAAATTTAGTCAAAGAAGACTCT